>NW_021025706.1:975127-1164886 GCF_004153795.1 Camellia sinensis
CATGGCAATTGACTTCAACTGGAACCTCCTCGGGAAGTGCAACGGTTGGCTGACAAAACTGGGGTGCAGGTCATCAACCCCGAGCCTGGTCTCGTACTTGCTCACCTACATACATAATATAAGGAGTGAGCTAAAGCCCAGTGAATAATAACAGCGTAAAGGGGGTTTAATGAATGATGACCATATTGAATGCAGAAATCAGAAAATCAATCTCTTATCAGATCGGAAACGTAGGCATATTCATATTCATATTCGTATCAGAAAAGAACTACAGTCATATCTATATTCAAATCATGTGTGGTACACTTCCCTTAGCATAACATATCATGTTGGTCAAGCATAGTAAGTCCCATAATGGAACCTCCGGTACCAGGTAACATATCTATGCCACGGTATTGTTTCCCCCGGGCGAGGGCCTATGCCACGGTATTCTTTTCCTCGGGCAGGGGCCTGTGCCACGGTATTCTTTCCCCCGGGCGAAGGCCTCATGACCATGTGTCTCAGTATTGTGTCCCCTAGGCGAGGGCCTCGGATAGGGATACCGCGTTTACATTCCAAAGAAAATTGGACTATCATTCATTCATTCTAACATAGCATTTCAGAACTTATCATCTCATGTCATTGGAAAATAATTAAAGTTAAACATAATTTTACAGAGTTATTACTCACAACAATTGGTCGGCTCACTAAATGGTCAAATGGCTTTTCACTTGTCCTGAGGTGCGTGACCTATACGAACACGCATACAATTACCCGCTTGAAACACATGCTCGAGTTAGACGTAATGCATTTCGTTATTCTTAGTGTGTGTTTAACTATTAACCTCATTATGGAGTCTTAAACACGGCCTAGGAACGCTTAGGATGGAATGAGGATGCAAAAATGCCTTAGAAAATATTTTTCATAATCTTTAGAAAACGGGGGTTCTGCTCAAGCGTGGGATTCCTCGCTTGAGCTGACATTAAACCAAAAGTCCCTGCTCGAGCGTAAACTTTCCCGCTCGAGCGGTTTGCAAAACATGATAAAAGTACTAGATGGGTGAAAATCACGCTCGACGGGCGCTCGACCCACGCTCGAGCGTGTGACTCAGGTCCCCGCTCGAGCATGAATTACCCCGCTCGAGCATACTGGAAAACAGTGCAAAGTACTGGACGATTGAATTCCACGCTCGAGTGCCACTTTCCCCGCTCGAGCGTGAGTCCAAATTCTGAAAATTTCAGATTGGACCTTCAAGCTCAAAACCAAGTTTTAGGCCTCGTTTGGGAAGGCTCTGTTTTAGCCAAAAAGCCAAAAAGTTACTAAATTAGCCAATTAGCCAATTAGTCATACCAAAAAGTCAACAATTACGGCTTCTCTCTACTTTTTGCACAGCTTTTCGTGATTAGTCAAAAAGTCATCCCAAACATACAAGTTTTTTTTACCTATCTTTTTAGCCAATTAGCCAAAAAATTACTAAATTAGCCTGTTCCCAAACGAGGCCTATAAAAATGTACCACTTAAAAGAGTCGTCCTTAATCCATCAACTCGAATCCATAATCTCTTTTCATTGCACCATGAAGTGCAGCTACTTGCCAAAATACACCTTGGCAACTACTTGAGTTACTTGGACTTGTTTTGGAAAGTAAACTAAAAGTTAATTTTTTTTTTTTAATATGTAAAAAAAGTAGAGAGATAATGTGATTTAAAAAAAAAAACCAAAAAACTAAAAAATATTACTTCCTCTGTCTCAAAATATTAGTCCCTTATTTTATTTTTCATTGTCCCAAAATATTAGTCTTTTTTCAAAAATCAATGACTCAAATATTATAAATTTTCTATTTTGCCATTTTTTAAAATTCATTAACAATACAAAACATACAATTATAACAATTGATATTTTCAAAAAAATATACTATCAAAGGGTAATTTTAAAAAATCATAATTTTAAAGTTCAATAATTATATTACAAAAAAAAAATTAATTCCTCAAAATAAATTATTATTTGAAGATGGAGGAGTACTTTTCATATCTTTGTAAAAAGAGGAGGCCTTAGGCCATCTCCAATGCTGCACCAAATCCAACACTAAATTTAAATTTGGTGAAAATTTTCTTTTTTTATACTTCAATGGTTCCATCAAACCTATATCAAATTGAGAATATAAAAAATATTTCATCAAACTGAGGATGTCTAGCACGTTGCAACATTTTACTGTGCATAATTGTTGAGGATTTGACCCACCGGTGGACGACCGACCAGATGCCCACCCGGTCATCCTCTTACTTTAAAAATTCCCATAACAGAGCAATGGTTTGGACGAGCGGGGAACGTATCCTCCCAGACAACCAATGTGTTAATAGGCTTGCAAAGTTGTTTGTTTTTTATGGCACCAAGACCAAATTTCTTACCAACAATGATACATGGATACTAAAGGCAAATGCATTGCATGCAAATTCGAATTTATACTCAAATTGACTGTTGATTTTGCAGGGTGTAAATCCAATAAGGTCACCGTTGGTTTTGCATACAGTTTCACAAAGTTACTATTGTCGTGGTGTATAAATAAAGACTAGTTTGTTTTTCAATTTCACAATATCATTACAATTTATCTTTTCTTTGTCATTGTTAACTTTAATTTTCACTTTTTCTCTCATTTGCCAGTTGTTTCTTTTACAATATTCTCATTGTATGATCTTCGGTCTTTAGTAGTTTTTGAATTTTTCACTTATTTCTTTTATTTTTTACTTGTTTTTTTTACAATATTTTTCACTATGTGCTGAATATTGTATTCTATTTAATTTTTTTAACTTGTTTCATTTGTCAGTTGTATCCTCTTTTCTTTGATTGATCACTTGCTTTCAGAATTTTATCATACTAGCATATTTATCTCATAAAGATCCAAAAGTGCAACAATTTTTTCATCATCACTTTCATTATCAGAGGATGAGGAAGAAGAAGAAAACGAGGATGAAAAATCAGTGAACAAATAAGAAGTTGAGCTAGTCATTATGCTCTGCTTTTTAGTTATGGGTTGGTTCAAGATACAACGTTGTTTGTTGAGTTTATATAGTACATAATTTAATCTATTTATATCTATTTTTTTAAAGAATTAATTAACGGAGGCAAAAAAAAAAAAGAAAATATTTAATGGAGGGAAAAAGAAATGGCAAAGAAATTGAGGGAAACAGAAATAGGGAAAAACAAGTTTTTCGCGTTTACTTTTACCGATCGACTGGTCGGACGACCGACTAGTCGTTCCCTGCACGACTTGCATTTTGTTGACAGACAAAAATTTACTATTAAAAAGTTGAACATCAAATAGAAAATTTTCTTAAATTTTTACTTAAACTTAATAAAATATTTAATATACCGTTGAAAATGTCTTTACAATTCATGTGGGTATTTGGGAAGTGAGTTTTTATATAGGTTTTTTTAATTGTAAGATTTTATTGAAGAAAAAAAAATTGGTGTTTGAGAAAATAATTGAGTTTTTTTATGGTTGGATGTGATGTTTGTAAGAGAAAAAATAAAATGATTATGAGGTTGGATATGATATTTTATTCAGATTTATTTTTTTTTATTTTACAAAAAAATTATCTTTTAGTAAAAAAAATCAAAAAAAATTAAACACACAAACTTCCCAAACACTACCTAGTCTCGTGAGTTTTTTTTGTTTTTTTTTTTTTAAATTAAAAAACACGTGAGCATCGTTATTCACAATCACAACAAAGTTGTGGCGGTAGGATAGTTTAAACAGGAAGCAATTTAGGAATTAAAATCCACACGAAAACCGCCAACTTTTCGTTTTGTATTCTCAGCCAGGCCCCTACACCCCAGAGAGAGAGGAAACCCCAAAGCCAGCTGACAGAGCTTGGCTTGCCTGCCTTTTGTTTACTCTTTCAAATTGTTTGGCCTCCAATTTTTGACCTATTTGCGAACTTCTGCTTTACCGCGTTAATTGCGCCGCCCTTCATGATTTTCCCACTCCGCTTTCTATTTCTAGAATTACGTGACACCACGCGCCTTCTTCTCTCTATCATTTAACATGGACCCTCACACGCACTGATTAATTGGGACAGGTTTGATGACAAATTATTAGACGCAGTAATATTGTTAACGTGAGGGTTGACTGAGAAATCTCTAAAATTTGTAATTTGATTTAGTTCGGTCTAATTTAATAAGTTTGAATTGATTTTTTGAATTTGTAGTTTAATTTCGGATTGAAAAATTAAAAACTCATTGTCTACGGATTGGTTTCGGATTGAACCCCACGGTTCTGGATTAGAACCGATCCAGACAGTATATAAATAGTCTATATTTTTATTATACATTCTTCCCCATATTATCTTTTCTTATTCTATATAAAATCTAAACTCAAACCTAAAACTGTATAATATCTTTTTTATTACTTTTGTTTGTTAGTTTTTAATTTTAATTTGTAATGGTTTAAATACTTATGGTGAAATCATTTTTTTTATGGTTGTTTAAATTCTAGAAACATATTGCTATTGTCGAACTAATATAGCGCTATATTTATATTTTTATAAAATTAAAGTGTCATATATATATTTTTTTGTTATTTAATTATGTGAATCCGTGGTTTTAAACCGATCTAATCCGTATTTAAATAGATTGGTTCGGATTGGTTCCATGATTTAAACGGATTGGATTGGTTCCAATTTTTCAAGAATCGTAAATAACGGATTGATTCTGGTTTTATCCCAATTCGGTCTAATCCGGACCATGCTCACCCCTAGTTAACGTTTGAGCTATTTGCGTAAAAGATATAGGGCAAATTACATATACACCCCTCGAGATTTGGCTAAATTACAGATACCCCCTGAGGTTTCGGAAATTACATCCCGCCCCCTGAGGTTTGTATTTTCATAACAATTTGCCCCCTGAGGTTTATATTTCATAACAAATTACCCCCTAATTTCTTATGCAAATATAGCATTCAGGGGGGAATTCGTAATTTCTCAAACCTCAGGGGGGCATCTGTAATTTAGCCAAACCTCGAGGGGTGTATATGTAATTTGCCCTGGGCGGGATGTAATTTCCGAAACCTCAGGGGGGTATCTGTAATTTAGCCAAACCTCGAGGGGTGTATATGTAATTTGCCCTAAAATAAAACATCACATCTAATTTACAATCATTATATTCTTTCTCTCACAAAAAAATAAAAAAAGATCAAAATTTCTTTCTAAATGAGACTTTTTAATCACATGCTAAAATAATCAAAAAATTAAAAAGTCAAAAAATTAACTCACTTTCCAAACCAACCCATACTAGTCATTTGGCAAGTTAGGTTGGGGTAAGTTATAATTAAAATAGTCAAAACTAAATAAAAATAAATTAGATTTTTTAATTTCAGCTAAAAGTTATCATATCAAAATTATAATTATTTTATTTTTTCTCTCAAAAAAATTTAAAAAGTCAAAAAATTTATCCAACAGAGATTTTTTAGTCTCAAATTAAAATAGTCAAAAAATCAATTCACATTCCAAACGAAACTATAATTTTTGGTGTTTAGAGCATGCTCAGTCCTGATGCAAAGGGAAGAATACTTCTTAGTAAGAGTGTGCACGATGCGATACAAGCGGTTTAAGAATAAATTATAAATTGAATGACGGATTGACGGATTGACAAATTGTGATTTGAGCGGTTTTTGACAGATTAACGGATTGAAAATTATTCTAATTAATTATCAAGTATTTGAATAATATATAATACTAATTTATATAATATTTTTCATATATATAACATAAACTAATTTTACATAATATTATATATATATATAACTAAGTAATTTGTAATAAATTTCACATATTAAATCTTTTTCACAATTATTTTTATTTTAATATTTCATTATAGATTAAAAAATATGTGTGTATTAACTATAGCAAAGCAAAACAATTTCGAAGGCCGATTATAAATTTTAAAATTTAAACGCCGGATAGAGCGGTAAAAATTGATGCGGATCAATGCGATTTTTGCAGATTAAGCAATATTTTACACAGTCCTACTTGTGGGGTAGTTTATTTACAGATCATTTTAGAAAGTAAGAAAAAAAATCAATTTATTAGTTTATTTAAGTCACATTACCTCTTTATTTTTTTTGTATATTTTTTTTTTAAAAAAAATTTAAAAAATCAATAAATTAATTTTTTTTTCTACTCCTCAAAATAGGCATATGTACACATTTTATGAATTAAAAAATGGGGATACTTGTAGTAAATAAAATAATAAATTTTTTTAAAAAATATAGTTAATTTTATATTTTTGACATAATAATAATTTTTTCCATTAATAATTTATCAATTGTGTGAATAAATAAATAGTATTGTTAATTGTTTTCTAATAAAATATACATTTATTTATTTTTCAATATTTATTTATATCTGCTTTAATTTTAGCTATTTTAACCTGATAAGAGAAAATTAATGTAATTATGTTAACAATGTTAAACTAATTGTAATTTTCACAAACCTCACAGGAAGTGATTATTATTTATCCAAAAATGTAATGTATGATCATCAATAATTAATCAAATTCAAAAAAATCTTTCCAATAAAATAGTCAAAAGACTAATTAAAATAGTTTTGTGAATAGTAATTAACTATTTCTCTTGAGCCCCTTTTCATTACTACTACTACTACTTACTTTTTTTGGTTCTTAAATTATTTATTCTTTCTTTTTTTCTATCTCATTTTCTCTCCCACAAAAACATTAAATGAATATTTTAAAAGAAAATAATTTTAAAAAAAGTATTATTGAAATGTACACTAAAAAAATAAATAGGTAAATTAATAAAGTGAGACTTTGGTTATATATTCTTGACTAGGGTGAATTATATTAACGATTCCTGTAGTTGGAACTTTTGATCCTGATCTTTTATTTGTGATACATTTAATTCTGAATTTTGAATCTCGTTCCAAATAAGGACAATTGAAGATATCATTGCTCAATTTTAAGGGCAAAATCGTTAATTTGATAAAATATAAACTAGTTTGATAGAAATAAATGTCAACAAATTATTTTTGAATTTTTAAAAATTATTTATACCCACTAAAGATAAAATTATATAAAAATAATAAATCTTTTACATTTTTATTTTTTTATTTTTTCACCAAATTAATTTTTAGTATGTGTTTAGATGATGATCATGTAATGGGTAAATTTTACATATTTGTTTATTTATTTTTATTTTTATTTTGTTACCAAATTAATTTTAGTATGTGTTTGGATGATGATCATGCAATAAGTGCTTGGTTTTGTTGATATATTTTTTATGGTTATCATGCAGTAGATGGTTATACTTATTGTTTACATATATTTTTTAATAGTTGTCATGTTAATGAATGGTTTTTAGGTTTTAATGTGTAATCGATATATGTTTAATATATAAAACATTTTTAGTTTTTGATTTTTTGATTTAATAGATTGGTTTAATAATAATATCAAAATTGTCGTCATATTTGAATTTTGAAAAATAAAAATTAATTTAACGAAAATAAATATCAAAAAAAATATTTTAAAAAATTATTTATACTTTTCCAAAGGATAAAATTATAAAAAAATGATGTGTTTTTAATTTTTTTTTTACCAATTTAATTTTTAGTTTCTTAGAAAAATTTTCTAAAAATATATTCTAAAACCAAACCAAATAAAACTTTATAACTAAAAAAGTTTTAGCATTATTCATTAAAAATTACTATTACATTTTAAACAACATACAAGTTAATTAACACAAAATAAGTTGTATGACGACTTTGCTTTTGAAATTAACTGTTTGCAAAGGAAACATATTTGATTATCCTCATTTGGAATAAGATTCAAAATTCATGATCAAATATATTACAATTGAAAAGTCAAAGTAACACAAGTTTCAAATTACATAGACTATTAGCGTAATTTGCCCTTTTAACTAATATTGTTGGAAATATTTTAAGAAGTTAGCGTAATTTGCCCTTTTAACTAATATTGTGGGAAATATTTTAAGAAGTTATTACTTGTCTTTTAACTATTTAACAAAGATAAGTCAATATGTCTTACTCACAATTTTTTTTTGTTGCATAATCGGGTTGGAACACTGGCCTTTTTTTGTCAATTGGGTTAAAACCTAGCTTTTTAGCCTTTTCACTTTCTAAATCGCATCATCTCTTTATTTTTTTGCACATTTTTTTTTAAAAATTTAACTTTTAACCTACTTTCCAAAATAAGCTAAGTAATACCACATTGTGTTTGAAGACTACTGAACAATTATTCAAGATTAATATACTTCTCGATTATTAGTAGGTTAATTAACTATCTTAATTTTAATGTTAAAATTATTATATTTTGTTTACCCTCTAATGTATTAAAACTGTATTGAAAATAGAATGAGTGGTAGAATTTATTAAATAAATGCTAACAAATGAGATTTTAAGTAAAATGTAATGAGAAAATGATGTCAATCTAGTATTATTGAAATTAAAGTAATATTTAACGATAGTCGAATGGGTGTTTGAATAATTAACTTACATGAAATTTTATTTTATTTTATTTTATTTTATTTTTGGAACTCATAATGTGCGGGGAACATGAATTGGACAATTCGATGATGCACCATGCATGACAGTCGTCGTCGTCCTATCCTATACTATCCTAAGGCATGGGTAAAAGTCTGTTAATAGTGTAACCTTCTTGCCAAAATACTGTTTGAAGAATTAACAAAAAGCCCATAAATAATATATAATAAAAAATAAAAAAAAATTGAATTCAACTGATCTTTTCATGTATGTTGAAAAATTTTAAAAAAAAATGGCAATAACATATTTTCTTTTAATTGGAAGATTCAAATGGTTATCATTGATTTTTCTATTTAAATGAAAAGGAAAATAAAAATCAAAGGTAAGTTTAGACAATTAACTTAGTTTATTTGGTTATTTATCAATTCTTATCAATTGAAATGATTGATTTTTTTTATTATAACTTTTGAATTTTTTTTTTTGTATGAATATTTTCTTGTATTATATATAGTAATTGTAAGTATTGAGTTTGCAAATATATATGGTTGAAACTTTTAAATAATCATTTGCTTAATTTAATATTATAACTACCATGGTATTTATAAAATATAATACTATCTTACTAATTAGAAAAAAAAAAAAAACTATTTGTACATATATAAAATATCAGACAAATTGTTGACGAAATATGGACCATAGAACAGTCTTAAAAAAATCATCACGTGGCGGCTAAAATGAAATCTGGAGCTGGAGGGCACTTTCCTGAATATCAGAATTTTGACAAGTAAATAAATAACTTTTGGTAGTTTGGCTCCATCTGGCAAGACTTCGGCATGTTGCGGTGCACTCGCATCGCATGCAAATGCAATGTGTTCAACTCATTGAAAGCCAAGATAATTCGGTGGTATGGTATTCTATTGAGAATTGAAAATTAAATGTTAAAAATTTAAAAATAAAAATATTTAATAGATGTACGAGTACGAAATAATCTCCTCGTATAATTCTGTTGATCAAGTTTACACTCCTTCAAACTTTCAAACGTCGTCGTTTTACTTCTTGAAAATACAAACGTGAGCTAGCCAGCGGGTGTGTGCCGGATACCTCTCCGATACCCAAGTCAGCCAATAGACAATAGATAAAATGCTCTGTGTTTTTTAGAGTAGAAATTGTGATACCTATACATAGGTCTTGTCATGAATTTTTATAGATTTCGTTTGGCACACTTTAACTCTTCCTAGTAGATTTCTCTTAGGAATTACTAAAATAATGCTTATCTTTTTACACCCTCATCACTGCTTAACCAAGTGAGATGGTTCAATCACGGTCTGGTAGCAGCACAATCGAGCTAGCACTACCTTGCCTTGCACCAGTTTTAACCACGCTCACTTAGCTCGGTGCTATACCAGGCATCGTCTAGCTCGGTCCTACGTTCACTTATACCTCGGTTCAAAGTTCTCAGACCAGGCTACTAACAGCCATCTCTGACCAAGCTAACAGGACCAAAGACAAAGCTATGTAAACCATTACCTCGGCCCATAGCTTGGTCCATTTCACCTTCTGGACCTAGTTCGGCCCTAATTCACATAAATTACCCTCTCAATAGAAAATTAATTATCTAATTAAAATAATTTATTTGATATGCAAAATACATTTATATTTTTTTTATATTCTTTGTTTTGAAAATTATCAAAATCATTAGAGAGACATTTGCCTTTCAAATGACACAATTAACTTATGTAGTTAATTTTCGAAATAAACAGTTGTGATGATAGTGTAATGGTGATGGTTGTAACAGTGGTGGCAGTGATCGTAGTGGTAATGAAATGATGTAGTACTTGTGATAATAATGATAATTCTAGTGGAGGTGGCGATACAATGATATTGGTGACAGTGAACTTGTAACCACAGAAGCAATGATGGCAGAAGTGAAGGGGACAGTGTAGTGGTAATGGTAGCAATTGTATTAGTAATGATGGTAGTAGTAGTTGTGATAGAGACGGGGCTAGGGTGATAGCGGTGACAGTAATAATGATAACAACTATAATTGTGATAGTAGTAATGGTAAAAATTATAAGAATTTTATTATCTACGTGCATAAATTTTAATATATAATTTTTATAATCATATTTTTGTGAATGTATAAACGGTATCATGTTGAAGTTTTGCTTATTGAATTGGACGTATGTTTTGTAATCTAATCCCCAAACTTTCAAATTGATTAAGTTTGTGGTGTCTAATATACAAATTAATATATAAAGTTTAATTCAAATTGTTGGGTCAATCCCATATCGATTAGGGAGGGACTCTTACTTCCACCTTATAAACGCACTGACCATTTCCATCTATCAATGGACTTTTTTCGTAGAGGAGGAACAAAACCGTGAGATTTCGACCCAAGCGGACAATATATTGACGGGACGCGAGGGAACATGCGTTGCAAAATTTGGCGCTAGAAGGAGGGTTGTCCAGCAAACTCTTCCGTTGTTGCAGCCCAATCCACTGGGGGTTTATGTCGGGTCAATCCCACATTGACTAGGGAGGGATTCTCACTTCCACCTTATAAGCATACTGGTCCCATCCACCTATCAATAGGCCTTTTCCCTTGAGGAGGAACAAAATTGTGAGGCTCTACCCAAAGTAGACAATATATTGAGGGGGTGAGAGAGGACAGACGTCGCGAAATTTGGTGCTAGAATGCGAGCTGTTGGGCAAACTCTCCCGCTATTACGGCCCAGTCCGTTGGGGGGTTATGTTAGGTCAATCCCACATCGACCAGAGAGGGACTCCCACTTCTACCGCTACTACGGCCTAGTCCGTTGGGGGGTTATGTTAGGTCAATCCCACATCGACCAGAGAGGGACTCCCACTTCTACCTTATAAGCACACTGACCCCTTCCACCTGTCAATAGAGCTACGAAAACTGTGAGGCACCCCGTCAATATATTGTTCGCTTTGGCCGGAGCCTCGCGGTTTTGTTCCTCATCGGGAAAAAATGCCTATTGACAGGTAGAGAAGGTCAGTGCGCTTATAAGGTGGAAGTGGGAGTCCCTCCCTGGTTGATGTGGGATTGACCCAAGATAACCCCCTAGCGGGAGAGTTTGCCCGACAACCCTCCTTGTAGTGCCAAATTTCACAACGCTTGTTCTTTCACGCCCCGTCAATATATTGTCCGCTTTGACTGGAGCCTCACGGTTCTCACGGTTTTGTTCCTTCTTAAAGGAAAATGCCTATTGATAAGTGGAGGAGCTTAGTGCGTTTATAAGGTAGAAGTGGGAGTCCCTCCCTAATCGATGTGGGATTGACCCAACACAA
This sequence comes from Camellia sinensis, assembly GCF_004153795.1. NCBI lineage: Eukaryota > Viridiplantae > Streptophyta > Magnoliopsida > Ericales > Theaceae > Camellia > Camellia sinensis. Next base: position 986,927 of record NW_021025706.1, read on the forward strand.
ATAATGGAACACAAACATAACTTTAAATAAATGTAGTTTAATATTTTAAAAACAAATAAACAAAATAATATATTTATAAATATTAAATTAATCTAATTTGTTATAAATAAACTACATATAGGAATGGCAACGGGCCGGGCCGGGGCTGAGGACTACACTCCCCATCGTCGATCTCCAAAGGTTAAAAAATTCCCGCCCCCGCCCCAAACCCTGATCCCATGGCGGGAGAACCCATCACCCCCCACTCCCGTCCCCTAAAGGGGATCGAATTTCCCTGACCTCGTAAAATTTCCAAACTTTATTATTATTATTTTTTTGAATTTTATTCAACACAAGATCAACAAATCAATATATACAAATGATTTCCATCGTTTGAAATCGTAATAAACATTAGTCATGTCTCATAATTGAAAGTAGCAATCTGTGTTCATGTTGAAAAAAATAAAAGATAAATAAAAAAAATAAAAAGATAAATAAAGATAAATTTGATAGTGATTCAAACCTATATCTCACCCAACCATACATGGCTTAAGGAAGACGTGATAAATATCTGGTGGGCAAGTGTCATATACTCATTTTTTAGAATTTTTCTTATATTTGGTGTGTCTGTGTAGTCAATCATAAAACAAGTTGCTAGAGAGTTGAGTCTATCCAATCAAACTATTAATATTTTTTTAAATTTTGTATAAAGCCCATCTATCAATCTATTATGAATAATCGAATAACAACCCCTCTCATTAGGTTTTAATAAAAAAAAAAAAAAAAAAAATTAGGTTAGAATTTGACTTAACAAAATTTCACATCCGACCAATTGGCGGCAAATTTTCGTCCTTACGCTAAAATCATGTTCCTTCCTCTATGAAATCACTGAGTCCTCTTTCCGTTTTTATTTTGGGTTAAAAAAATATAAAAAGATAAAATAGATTGTATAAGTTAATAAAATAAAATGTCACATTTAAATTAAAATTATTATATTTTTTTCTCATTAAAAAATAAAAACTAAAAGAGCCTAAAAAAAGTCACAACATAAAAAAATTGACTACCATAACTAATGTCAAACGAAACGTAAGACTGCTATGGCAATCCACAGTTGGTGAGAATTATTTTAGATTTTATTTGAATTGGCCAATGCTGTCTATTTTGTTATAATGTCCTTCTCAAATCATGTCATCTTAATTTTAACACTGTTTAAATTTTGAATTTGAGTTCAATAAAAAAAAAATTGAATTTGAGTAACAATTTGTAAATATATTTAGGATAAATTACAAATACACATTTTAAAATTTGTTTAAAATATAGATTGTCTCATATAATTCTGAAAATTACGTCGTGTCTCTTCAGGTTTCTAATCATATAACAAATGACCCATTTTAATAATAAATTATCAATTCAATTAAGAATTTTTAATGATATCAGAAATATATTTCAATTAACAATTGGGGTAATTTTATTTTTGTATAAAAGAGTACTTACAAATTTTATTTTTCCTGTTCTGTGAAATAATTTTTTTTTACAAGGGAGCATTTTTAATTTTCAAAATTATAAGGAACAATCCGTATTTTAATCAAATCTCAAGAATGTATTTATAATTTATCATATATAAGATAAATTAGAATTGAGAAAATTATATTTAAAAAATTAATTTATATTTTATTCACATTTCTGTTTTCTTTTTATTTCCATTCACAAATCTCTATCTAAATTCAAAATATAAACACAATTAAAAAAATCAATCGCATAGCAAGTTCAACTGTTATGAGCACTTTAGAAAGTATAGATCACGAGCACGAATTTCATGAGGTGTTTCACTACCTTAAAGCCACGTTAGGACTTGTTTGTACCTAGCTAATAATTATTTAACATATGTAGGATGGAGTAACGACTTGTACTCGGGAACTAATCGTGGCAAATCCAAATCATTATAGGGTAAAACGTTACTTTTCCCCCCTTTTTTTTTATTTTTTTATTTTGCTATTATAGTAGGTTTACTGTTGCTTATAGGTGAAGAATTGTATTAGTAAACTTTAATTGACCAGTAAACTAAACATAAATTAGATTTAAAGAAATAAGTTCATTTGAATATTTGATTGCTTTCATGTGATTTCAGTGTTTACTGTTAACCAAACTAGACAAATTCAAAACTAATGTTCATTTGACAATAACAACCCAAGATTGAATCAGTCAATCTGCCAATTTATCTAGAAATCTGACTGTCACCCTCTTCTCCAGACGTACCAATCTTTTCCCAGAGCTGTCTATTATAAATTCTTATGACTAGTTTGGCAGTTTATTCTAAACTGAAAGATAATAATCTATAAACAGAATCTAAATGCACTCCTTCCACAACTTTAGAATAATCAATTTTTATTTTAAGCTAATTTTAAAACTACAACAAACAATCTGGTAATTCCCGGTGTAAAATAAATTGATAGAGAGAGAGAGCAAGTGAATAAATGTGTATATTGAATTTGTTGTGTGTTATTACAAAGGGAGCTTAGCTCTCTATTTATAGTCTGATATTGCGAGGCATGCCATGCGAGACGCGAGGCACCGAAAGGCAAGGCTAAAGCTTTAGCCGAAAGTGAACAAACATAATGATAACAATGAACGGATACAATGCTAATAAACAATACTAAAGTAATGCTATAAACAATGCTATATTATATACAAAGTATAATAATATACTAACATCCCCCCGCAAACTCAAGGAGGGAAAGCATCAACCAAGTTGAGTTTGGAAACAAGATCAGTGAAGCGGCCAGGAGGATGAGCTTTAGTGAAGATATCAGCGGGTTGATCGACAGAAGCAATAGGGAGAAGATGGACAGTACCACAGGTAACATGCTGGCGAATGAAATGACAATCAATCTCAATATGTTTGGAATCACAGGTCGAACTATCAATGGGATCCTTACTACATGTAAACCATCTTCCCAATACAGATTTCCAAATGTATATCTTCCTTGAACTCTTAGTTGGGAGCAAAATGTTACCTTGAACTTGAGCATCTTAGTTGTAAAATTGAAAAACAAAATCGAGGGCTCAACTGTCACATTTATGCCCGGGGGAGCTTCAACGCGAGCAACATAAAAAGATAATATCGGACCAACGTTTGTGACTGTCCTTGACACTGTCACAGTATGCTTCAGCTCTGGAATAGAGATAGATGGCAGATTAAGGTTTAAAAGGAAGTTCGGTGTTCGTTGGCACGGGCTGCTGTCCCTGGTTATTGAGCTGATGGCAGTGTCATTATAGCCCATGGAGCAAAGAAATTTGACATAGTCGGTGACTTTCATGTCATATATGAGACCGGGATTTATGGCTTTGTTAGGATCAACATGACCGCCTCCATAGTCGAATGGGTCAGCCAGCTTGTGAGGAGCGCCCTCAGCCACCGAGATTTGACCATATTCATCCTTTGTAGAGGCTGTGCAAGAGAGACCCAAAAAAAAAGAAGCTTATTTCTGCCTCACATCAGGCATTAAAGGGAATAAAGAACATTTTAACACGTCTATTTTATGCTAAATTCAATTAATCAAAGAGCCTCACAAGCAATGTATTCCATCCTCAATAATGGAGTGAAAAGATTGGATGTGTTTCGTTTCGTAAATGATGTGCATTTCACATGTCTTGCGGTTTATTTAGGTGAAAAATGGGATAAATTCTTTTCTAACTTTTTATATGAGGCTGATGTACGGATTTTTTATTTTTATTTTATGTTTTTAGGACGACGGTTAGGGTAGGGGACTATATTGAATTAATGTATGAAGTTGAGGAATGCAATTGAAACAAATTAAAGATTAGGGACTACAATGACCTAAGTAGTATACTTTAGGAACCGTTTTGTAACTTATTCAACAGCTAAAATGCCATTTTTAAGTTATGTAGCTTTCACCTGTTGTGATCAGCGCAGATTTAATTGCAGCAGGGCTCCATGTGGGATGGATAGTTTTGAGAAGAGCTACAATGCCAGATACATGAGGACACGCCATGGAAGTTCCTGATTCAAGTTTGAACTTGAGTGGGAGTTGATTTTGAGTATTATCGAGTAGGAAGGATGAAGAAGCAGGGGACCAGGAGGCCAAGATGTTAACCCCGGGCGCAGCGATATCAGGCTGCAAATAACATTTTAAGATATATCAACTTCATCCTTCAGAAACAATGATATGTTCCAATAAAAAGATTGTGATTTTACCTTTAAGACAGTTGGAGAGAGTGAACTGGGTCCTCGGGACGAGAAGAATGCCACTTCAGGGGAAATTTGTTGACCCACAGCTGTCCTTGAAGGGTTAAACTTCACAACAGGATTACTGTAAAATGCACAAACTATGTACTGTTCATAAATGGAAGGCATTTGAATCCAACAATCCAATGTTCACAACCATAACCCAGATGGGAGACAAACTAACATGGCCATAGAATGTTTTGGGGCAAATGATCTGGACAAATTGGTGTGTTTGATAACCCGGATAAGGGGGAAGGGCTTAGGATAAAAAATAACAAGTTCCCCTTTCTCTCCCTTATCCATTGTTTAGTGTAACATGGCTTATCCCTGGTTAAAACTCTTTATCCCTCATATGGTGTATTAAATAGGGTGTTATTTTACCCAACCCCTCATTGGATTAGTTAATCCATACCCTCTTGATTATCCAACTGTCAAACAATCCTATGGTATCCAATTTGTTCAAATCAATCCGGAAATCAAATGTGTTTTCAAAGTACATGGAGATGACAAAATTGTCCATTCCAAACTCCAATCCATACTTCTGCATAGCTGGAAACTATAAATGCAGTAAATCAATGAAGATTACCTTGTTGATTCCATGTATGTCAACAGATAAGTTCCTATTGTGAAGTCCACTTGGACACATGGGATGCCCAGGAATAAGGTAACATCCTTCGTTGGAAACTGGGCAAAGATGACTCCAACACCCTCAATATCCAGCACTGCTCTTGCAGCATAGGCTGCAGACCTTTGTGGCTGAGATTGGAAACAAAGAACCACCTTTCCTCTCGCTAAAGTAGCATTGAGCGATCCATAATCACAACTTCTGCTTTAAATCATCAAGAATAAATTTTTATTTTGTTTTTGAAAGAGAGAGATCATACGGATTCATGCTGAAATAAGGCAAAAACATACCTTGCACTATCTTCATCTGCATCAACAGCTGCTATGTCTTCCCCATTCACAATAGGATAGAACTTGTTCACATCCTTCCCTGTATATGAAGCTTGACCCTGTGCAACAGAAAAATGAATTTGGAAGTAAATACAGTATTAACAAACAACTAGTTGTTAACTCAAATCAAACAACCTAAAACACGAGGAGGGACATATGTCAGATGGGGTGGGTCATATTTATAGATACACCAGAATTATGATCGCTCAACCCCAAATTTGATTTAACCATAATGATCCCATTCTCAAACTAAGAGATTGAATTCTTCCCATCTCCTCCCAAACCCCATAAATCTTGTTGCATCTGCACCGTAGCTTTAAATAATAGTATCAAGATACATATATATTGGTGAATATCAGTATCGGAAATACAGATTCCTGATACATATCAATTAACTCAGGGTATTTGGACTCATAGAAAATGCAAATGTTAATATGAACTTAGAACAAGCATTTAGATGCAAAGAAAATAAGTACCACAACAGTTTGATTGTTCCCGAGGATAATCATGGTTGGAAAAGCTCTATCGATTGTGTTTGCTGCCACGGTTATTGTCCAAGGTGCAGTATTTGTTACTGTTTGAGGATAAGGACCAGAATTCCCAGCAGAGCAGACAACAGAAATTCCTTCGGCCGCAGCATGGAAGGAACCAATAGACAAAACATCTTCCACATAACTGGCAAGTGGAGGGTACGAACCTAGGGATACCGAAAGCACATTCACACCATCAAAAATTGCATCGTCAAATGCAGCTAGAAGGTCAGCTGAGCTACAGCCACCAGTAGACCAACAAACTTTGTAGATAGCTAGCCAAGCTGATGGAGCTCCTCCTCTTGCCACTCCTTGAGCAAGTCCCACAAAGCTTGCGTTTTCTACTAAAGCCCCGGCTGCGGTAGATGCAGTGTGAGTGCCATGGCCCGATGCATCCCGTGGAGATAAGAATTCGACTTTGTCACTCGTATTCAACTTTCCAAATTCAGCCTCATACCCCTTCACGTACCAACGTGCACCAATGATTTTCCTGCCAAGTGTATTTTCACACTCACCATTGTTAAAGGCTACTTAACCAGCAATACTCAGATAATTAGAAAATAATGAATATGAAACTGAGAAATTAATGAAAGGGAACATTTTACCTACTAAAAAAAATGAAAGGGAATATGGAGGGATCACACAAGTTTCCATCATAAACTAGGGGATTTCCTTCTTTTCTCCTCTTTTTTTTTGGGGGCGGGTCAATTTTCTATACTAAAAATAAAAGAAATGAAGAATTTAAAAAAATAATAATAATTTAAGGGCCTTTCCTACATTTCAGTTCTTAAAGTACAAAAGCAATAGTCAGATGGCTATTTGTTCAAATTACAAGGAATTACATTCTCCTGGTCAGTCCAAATACTGAAAGAATCTGTTTTTAACACCTGATTATAATGCGAAATTGTTTGATTAAAATGCATGACCTCCCAAGTTGACATAACAAATTTGTGGGGGAGGAAGATCAAAATTAGAGATTGATAGAAAAGCAAGGATATGGGCTTGCGTGAGTAGGAAACAAAAAATATCTGTTCTAGTTCTATCATCAGCACTAGGTTCGAAATTCGAGTCTTAAAGAAATTCTAGAGAATGTTTCCTATCCTGAAATTTGTCTTTTCCTGAATGATAAGGAGCAAAAAGAAACTGGGTCAAAAGAAAATGACATTTTGGAGTCTTATCAACAATTTATCTGTGTGGGCAAGGGCCACGACATAAAATGTAGAATTTCTTTCTATCTTTTACGTAATCTTTAAAGAGATGTAAATAACATATCGGAGGAAATCCTTTATTTTGGAGGAGAGCATATGCATGAAAATAAAAAATGAAGCAAACAAACCTATTACAATTGGAACTATTGAATTCTTCTCCTTCCTGGCATATCCCTCTCCAATGATCCGGAACCTTTCCCATCCCCACATCTGTAAAGCTTTCAGATTCAGGCCAAATTCCTGCAAAATAATAATAAAAACCACGATTGAGCCAAATACCCAAAACCAACAAACATCAACTACATCACCATACCAACCAGTGTCCATAACGCCAATAATACACCCAACGCCTGATTGACTCCTCGAAAGGATTCCATTTACCACATGAGGCCTTACTTGCAAAAAATCCCAACTTCTAGTGGTTTGCAGACTAAGAATTCTATTGGGAACTACATGAACAACCCCAGGAAAATCTGCATTTGCCAAATAGCAATTGATATTAACTATTAGCAAGACTAAGAATTATTAAGTAAACAGAGTTATCAGTTCACCAACGTTAAAACACCTGCAGTAAGTGCAGCTTGATGGGGAGTTAATACCGCAGCAAACCCTGAAAACCCATGCTTGTAGCTGTACAAAATTGATTCCATGGCAGCTTCTCGGCTGCCAAGCAAAAACCCCACGCTATTACTTTCTTTTCTCACAAGAAGAATTCCAATTAATTAAAATAACACAGTTATAGTAAGTAAGCTAATTTCTCTGCAGATTGATGAGAAAGTTTATCAGTCTTTGTTTCTTTGGGACTTAAACAAACTCAAATAACCCAGCATCAATTGTTTGTCATATCTTAGTTGAGATGAGTTTTCATTTTCTTTTCTTTTCTTTGTTATGACAGAGAACCCCAACCCATGCATCATGTCATCCACTACAAGACCTTATGAATAAGCTCTGAATGCATGAAATCACCCACAAATCACATGTATCGATCTAGTCTTTGCACTCAAGAAAATCGAACACGAGACCTCCAAGAATTACCTTTTTTGAACTCTCATGTTGTTTCCATCTTCTTTCAGTAAACAGAAATTCAATTAAATTTAAAATTGAAATTTTGTTTTCCTTATTTTTTAGTTTTCTCAGCACAAAAATTATGGGCAAAACTAATGAAAGAACATCTTCAAAATTAGTCACCTTTTTCCGAAGCCGCAATTATACGAACAGTTGGTGAACCAAATATAAAATCCAAGTATATATACATATTTTATATGTGTATTTGAGCGGAAACAGATAGAGAATTGATGAATTACCTTCCAAGAATATCTGAAAGAATCTCATGGTGTGAATCTGTAACGAGTTCAGTCTCATCATGTTGTCTCTCTCCCATGTAGACAATATGAACCTGAAATTGAAAACAGAGTAAAAAAAAGAACAGAAAATGAAATAATATGTAATTTCCAAAACCCATTTGTTACATTGCTTGAAACGACAGCAAGGACAATGCATTGTTGTTGAAGAAGAAGAACAAGAGCTATGGCTATGGCTAAGGCTATGGCATGGATATTCCAAGAAACAGCCATGAGAGAGAGACCTGAAAATTCAGAAGAGCACACAGAGGAAAAGCATTTAGATAAAAGGCAAGTGAAGAGTCCACTCAGAAAGACAAAGTGAGAGAAGGTCCACAATGGAGTCTCTGCATTATCTGCTAGTGTTTCTACTATTGATGAATAGGCTTGCCATGGATTTTGGCACACAGTACTCTGTTCTGTTTCACTGCTTTTGTTTTGTGAGTGGGTGTCAGTGGTTGGTAGGGTGAGCAACCGATATGTGGATCCTTTTAAAACGATTGAACCGAATGGATCCGTCTATGCATAATAATAAGATAGTTACATCCGTCTATGCATAATAATAAGTACAGATTGATTTTTTTTTAGTATGTCTAGTCTTGGACGGATGGCGAATTTGATATTTTTTTAATTGTAATTAAACCATCAAATCGTAAATACTCTTAATAATTTGTAAGATTTTATGTTTTTAATTTATTTAAATATTTTATTTGTCTTTTCAATTGAAAAATAGTTTAAATATTTTGTTGAATATATTGGGTTGAAAAAGAGTTTTCAACTTAAATATATTTTTGAATTGAAAAAAATAAATGTATTATTTATTTATATTTTTTGATTTTTAAATCTAATTCTAAAAATAATAAATAAAAAAAGATAATATATGCTGGTTGATTTTTGTTTTCAAAAATAGATATAGCCTCCGTTTGAGAAGTGGGTTGACTTTTTTGACTATTTTAGCCTGGGCTAAAAATCTTGGTTTAGGAAAGACTTTTTGACTTTTTTGACTTTTTTTTTTGTGAGAGAAGAGTGTAATGATTATGAGTTTGATGTGATATTTTGTTTGTTGTGGCTAAAATAACCTGTTTTGTCTTTTGTGGCTAAAATAGCCACAAAAGCCCTTGTCAAACGGAATAGATGTAATAATATAGAGGCATACAATCTCTACTACTGATATGTTCATGATTTTGGTGGTTTGAATTGTTTTTTATATTTTAAGAATCACAAATTATAAGTTTTGATGGTTTGAATTGTTTTTATATTTCAAGAACCACATATTGTAATATTTTATGTGGATGAGACATGCAGTGATTGTAATATGTGAATGAGGTATGCATGGATTGTAATACTCTTTTAAGTCATTAACTGTAATACCTTTTTTCTTCTTTTCTTTTTTTTGTTTGAAGAAGTGCACAATTTGAATTATGTTAAAAATTTATAAAATTTTAAATCGCCAAACCGATTCGTATCCATCCGTCAATTTGCTCAATCCACATTCATCGGATTGGCGGACGGATGCAGATTGATTTTCTCTAATCCGCTAATCTAGCAGACGAATGGTAGATTGGAAGCTCCATGACTGCAACCGACCCGCGCGCCACTCCTACTGGTTGGTATAGGTTCCTTCATATCTCTTCGTACTCATTTTGTAATTTTTAATTTGGATTTATATTGATTATTTGAATAGTTCGTTTTTGTTTGGGAACAAATTTTTTTAGTAATTTTTTTTTATTTTTTACCTAAAATATGATGTAAAAAAATTAGTATATTTGGGATGAATTTTTAATTTTTTACGAAAAGATGTGTAAAAAATAGAGAGAAAATTGAATATTTGACTTTTTGGTATAGGTTGTTGGCTTTTTGATTTTTTTAGTGACTTTTTAATTTTTAAACTAAAAAGTGATGTTGCCAAACGAGACCTTAGTAAGTCTTATAATAAAATTCGTAAATCATAATTTATTTTATAAAATAAATGGTAAATATAATTAGATTTTAATTACTTATTTTATAAAAATAAAATAGGATTTATTTCTATATTTATAGTTGTCTGATAAATTTAATTTTCTACATTCATTACAGGACTTACCATATAAACGATTTGAATTATCAATACGGGTACGAATTAAAACTTATAAAAAGAATATGAAAAGGTATAAAGAAATCAAATATAAAAGAGAATTTAAGATGTATTTGTTTGGACGGGCTAGATAAGAGATAATTGTAATATACCGGATTGTTAGTCCTGGATACATTGTTCCCGAACTATTTAGTTGAAATAAATTTGTATCATATATTTGTTTAGTCATGAGATTAGATATTTGGTTTGAACTATTCATATAAATCCGATATGTGTCCTATTTTATTTAATTTTTTTTACTAAAAAATTCTAAAAAAATAAATAAATAAAATATCAATAAAAATTATATAAATTTATTTTAATTTTTAGTTGAGATTTTTTAATTTTATTTTAATTTGAACTTTTAAATAAATTCAACTTTTAAATTTATTCTTAATTAAATAAATTGAACTTTAAATTTTATTTTTAATTTACTAAAATAATGTAAATTTTATTTTTTATTTTAATCTTATTTTAGTTGAAATTTTAATTTTACATCAATAAGTCTGGAATAACCTCAGTCTTAAGCTTGTTAACTTTCTATCGCACACTCGTGAGATAAAATTGTCCCACATATAAAAAATTATTAACCTAGATAAATTCACAATCCGATATAAAATTTCTGAACCAAACAATCAAGTCACATCTCATTCTTTTATGGATAATGTTAAAAGTATTAAATTTTTTACTAAATAAATAATCAAATATCCCATATAAATTGAGATTTGTAATTTTATAGATTTTATGGCATCATTTGGGAAGTGGATTGGTTTTTTGACTTTTTTAGCTATTTTAGCTTGGGGCTAAAAAGCCTGGTTTGAAAGGACTTTTGACTTTTTTAGTGCTCGTTTGACAATGACTTTTTTAATTGATTTTTTGACTTTTTTAGTTTGAGACTTTTTTAATCGTTTGATATTCTTGTTTGGTTTTTTAACTTTGGAATGGTGTATTTATTTTTTATCTTTTTGTTTATTTTATCATTTTGTGATTTTTTGACATTTTTTTGTCCTTTTGTGCTTTTTTAGTCCAAAATGTTTACCAAACATTTTTTAGTTTTTTTGTGATAGAAAGAATATAATGATTATGGGTTTGATGTGATATTTTGTTTTACTAAGCTAAAAAGTTTATTTTATTTTTTATGACTATTTTAGCTAAAAAAAACCCAAAACCTACTTCCCAAACATAGGCTATGGCGGTGTTTGGGGGAAAAAAATTTGGTTTTTTATTTTTTTATTTTTTCACTAAAAGAAAGAGTTTTTGCAAAATAAAAAAAAAAACAAATTCAAATAAAATATCACATCCAATCCCATAATCATTTCACTTTTTTTCTCACAAACATCACATCTAATAACAAAAAAATCCAACTATTTTTTCAAACATAAAAAAAATTTCTTCAATAATATTCTATAATTAAAAAAATTACTATAAAAATTTACTTTTCAAACGCCTACTAAGGTCAAGTTTGACATAATCTAAATAATACAAAAAGTCAAAAAGTTACTATTATATTTAAGTCACATTATCTTATTTAAATTATATCACCTCTTTAACACATCACATCAAACTCAATTCAAATCCAACCTATATAAATTAATAAATCAAAAAATATATTTTTTTAAAACATTCTAAATTAATCTTAACTATATCTTATGAAATATTTAATAATTTATTTAATAAAAAATATAATATCTCAAACATTACCCTAACCAAGGAGCTTGGAGCATCATCATTTGCACAGCTGCTTTCTTGCCAAGTTGCCAGTATCAAATATCGCGTTGCCTATAAAGTTTTTTTGGGGAAGGAGTTTGGGATATTTGTGTTTTCAAATTTTGTTTTTCATTCTGTTTCTTTTTATTTTAGTGTCTTTTATGCTTCTGCTACCAATTTTGGAACGTCTCCAATGTGGTAGTGTGGCTGGTTGTTCCATGTTGTTTCATGTTTCGATTGTATTGATGAATTACTTTGATGTAATAACCCATTGTTCATTACAATGGGATTGTTTGGGATTTATTTTATTTTTTAGTTTTTAAATTATTTTAGTTTTGAGTTAAAATATTTTATTTGAGATAAATTTTTTAATTCTTTTTAAAAAAATGATGCAGACCACTAATTAATGGTTGTTCTAATGATGTGACAGTGAATCCCACTCGCTGTCACATATTTTGTGTCTTACTAATTTTAATGATTGAAGTTATAAGTTTTTTTATTAATTTATAATTTTTTATTTTATTTTACCATTAATTAGCAATTTCTCTTTAAAAAAGAATAGTAAACTTGGTTAAATCATATCAAATCGTACTATATATTTGGTTTTCTTAATTCACGATTTAATTTTGATTCTTGAAAAATGTGAATTGTAATTTAACGTGCAGTCCGTAATATTTTTCAATTTTTTTAGTTGCATAAAAATCAATCATAATAATCTTATAATTTACTGTTCAATTCAATATATAATTTTTTTCCTTTTATTTTTACTTATACAAAAATTAATCATAGAATCAAACATGATACACTTATGAGTATCAACCAATCAAAAGATAATATGTACCTTATGTGAGAATGTTGTGTTAATTGTGTTTTTAGATTTTATTTTTTATTTTTTTTGGCATGTTTATGAGCACAGTAATTCCTCAGGGTGTTGTTTGTTGCAATTTTAAATGGATTGTTCTTGATTTTTTTTTTACTATTTTATTTTGAGATTCTATGATAGTTGGTTATAGTTTAAGTTTACAATATGCAAATAAAAGTAGTTTAAATAAACTTTAAATAAATTAAAAAATAAAAAATATATGTGAATTTCTTTGGCTCCAGTTTTAAAATTAGTTTTTTTCTTTTATTTCTGTCATTAGTTAACTTTATTTTCTAAATCAAAATTCTTTAGTTTTCAGGTTTGTTTAGACTAGATGATTATAAAAAATTAAAATTTTTCACTACAAAGTTTTTGTCCCTCCTAAAAAATCTGAAATTAGTTTATTTCGTCTTTAATAATAAAAATTTAAAATAATTTTTCACGATTGTCCTCAATGGAATTAAGTGTGAAATTAACCCACCACTTTTAGCTAAGTGCCTTTGTACATTGAGCAAGTACAAATTATTTAGCTAGTGGAGAAGGCATCTTTTTCTTCGGGGGTGATCGAAGTTTGACTCTTGGGGGAAGCGAATTTCTAGTTTTTTCAGTGGCTCACTTCAGTGACCTCGCTCTGTACTCCGATCGAAATCTGAGGTGGGTCCCTTCCTATGAGTTGGGTTAAATCAGGAACCTAAGTCCACGGATGCCGTGATGATACCTCAGAACATCCTTTTCCTTGTTAAAAAAAAAAAAATACAAATTATTTAATTTTCTTCATCCAACTTGAGCTAGGTGTGGATTAATTGAAGCATACTTAAGGCACAACCCCATAAAAGAAATAATCTTTCAAACAACTTATAAAGACAAACGGATTAACTAATCATCAAGTTATAGGCTAGATTTGTATTTGTTTGAATAATAATCATATCATATTCTCGTACTCTTGCAAGATCTTCAATATCACTTATTAACCAGTTGAAACTTAATTTATGGTTTCTCTTTTTTCCTCTTGAATTGGTGCAACTAGTTGAACGCTCTAAATATAAGACTGTAAACAAAATCACTGTACGGAACAAATGACAGAGGCTTGTTTGGAAAACCAAATAAAATTGAAATTATGTTTTTTTACCAATTATTTTCATTTCATTTTCTCTCTACAAATTCAAAATTTAAATACAATATTAACATATGATCACAAATCCACCAGCTATATGGTGAGATATTGCACTGTTGTTTGTCTGGTAAAGATAGGGTTCAGATTCTAGAGCCTGGAGTGCATTGAGAAGCATTTAGTTTTAATTCCACTCATGATCAATATGGTGATTGTTGGGGGAGCTTAGAAATGACATAATGGTCATCCAATTAATTGTATAAACCAAGAAAGTAGAGGACGACTTTAAATCCCACTGTGAGCCTAAAAAAAATTTAAAAATGAGCACTATGACCACTAATGTTAATGGACAACGAAAATTACATCATATCACATAATCCACAGGTGAAGTCATATATGGATTCAGTGGCCAATTGCTTTCATTTGGAAATAATGAAAACGCGGAAGGCCAAGCGTGGGTGGCATTGTGGTTAAGGATTGGGATTTAAGTCTTAAGATCACATGTTTAATTCCCTTATCTCTTGGGCCAATCTCCTGGACGAAGCATTGTTGGTTAGGAAGTTGGATCTCAAGTTGTCTAATCATCACTTGGTGTGGGTTCAATGCTCCCCCGCTCTTGGAAGGTCAGGGCAAGTGCCCAAGTTATAGTCTCCTCGCTTGAAACGGCTAACAGAACACCTTGGTGATCTCTGCAACGGGCGCTTCTGATGATCTCTGCAAGGGGCGGTGCCTTGGACCTGCGGAAGAGTAGGGAGGATTTTCCTGTAACAAAAAAAAGAAAGGACATTTACTGTAAAAATCAAAGTGGTATCAACTGTTAATAGGAGAGACATTTGAAATATTTTAGACATTTTGACTAGTCGTATTATGGAATGGAACCCCAACAGAATAAGCATCTTAGTAGGCATTTTGCCTCGCACTATATTGATCAGTAACATTTGCAGAACTCTGGAGGCTAGACAAATCAATTTCAGGCGTGTTGTTAGAGTACACAATATGCAAAGTAATTAGACAAAAAACAAAATGTAATTTTTTACATACTTTTACAAGATAAAATGTCTGTTAATATTGAAACTGCTCTAACTGTGGATATATGTCTCTTGACTACATACTTGAAGGGATGAGACTCTCTTGTTTTTAGTGTTAGTTTTGTAAATTTTTTTGTTTGATTAGATTGAAAAACTCAATGAATGAAATTCAGGTCATTTTGAGGTAAGCAAATCATTTATAACTGATGATACAGTTTATCCCAGTGAATGGAGCGAACTAGTCCGAGCTCCTCAAGCCCAAGTCCAAATGATCAAGCCCACCGGATATCCTGCAAACAAGTTCCATAGGAAATGAGGTAGTCCCTCAGTGAACCCTCTGACGAGCAAGTTAGGAAGAGAAGTAGAGTATAGAGGGAGAGATTAGAGATAGAAAACTTAACCTTCTTCTTGTCTTCAACGTTTACTTATATTCTTTGGTAATCATTTCGCTGTCTCTTCCGACCGGCCCTCCTCGCTGAAAGTCTATGCTGTAGCTTACCTTGTTCAGGGTAAGGGGACCCTGTTCCGACGGGAGGTATTGTCGTAATAAATGTTGTGACGCGCTGCATTAATGGTGATGTGCAGTAGCAATAACTTTGTAGATCTTTGTTTGCTGATGTGGCTCATCCTTCACTCACCACGTGCCTGAATGCCATTGGTTCTTATGCCATATTGGATTCAGCTGTTCTGGACTTCTTCGGCTGGGTTATGTATTGGGCTCCGATTGATGGGCTTGGGTTGTTTATAGTGGTTCATGGCCTTTGTGGGCTTGTCCATGTCAGTAGTCCCTCATTCCCGAGTGCAGCTTCAGTCCAACGAAGGGAATATGTATGAGGAAGATGAGTTCGATCGGGATAGACGGCCGAGTTGGTGGACCGAGCGTGAGATGATCCGACCGTGGGGAGGGCTGATCGCGCGAAGGCTGAGCGGCAAGGAAGACCGTGAGGAGGGCTGACCGCGCGAAGGCCGAACGGAAGGGTCGACCGTGAGGAAGGGCGACTGCGCGCGAAGGCCGAGCGAAACGGCTGACCGTGAGGAGGGGCGACCGTGCGCGAAGGCCGAGCGAAAAGGCTGACCGTGAGGAAGGGCGACCGTGCGCGAAGGCCGAACGGGGGGCCGAGCGGGAGGAGGGGCGACAACGCACGAATGCCAAGCGGAGGGGTGCGGGGCTCAAGAGGCGGCGTGTCAAGTGATGATTTGAAGTGGAAAAGATAGGGTAAGGGGAGTAGACAGTGCATTGTGGTCATACACGTGGCAATATATTGGGGGGGAGGTTAGGCGTTGGAGCAGAAATGAAACGATAGGTCATTATGGGTGTTGAAAAGGCAGTTTTGGCGGATAATTTGTAAAGTTTTCAATCTGGCAAAAATTAATTGGGATCCTTGGAATACGGGCAAACCGTGGGCTTTTGACGTCATTCGATTCACCTACTTGTTTACAAAAACTCAAAACATCCCAAGTGTTAATTCCTTCGTTGCTCACGATACACCTCTGCAACAGTTTTTTAATTTTCTTACTCCTGCGTCAGAAGCGATTCGCAAACATTCCATAGAAATGGCCCAAGAAGAAGCTGTGAGTGTGAGGGTGGACCCACTTGGTGATAATGATGCAGTGGAGCTAGCGGCGCAGTATAGGACAGAGAGGGTGGGGGAGTCGGTGGTACGATCTCATGGTTCCACCATGATAGCAGCTCCAAAGCCAATAAAGCCAAGCGGAACCAGATCATTGGCACACGAAAGCTGACAAATCCACGATTACTGCAGCAGAGTTGGAGGCTATTCGCGAAAAATACCAGATCCCTGTGGAAGTGGAGTTATTACTGCCGACATCAACAGAAAGGCCGTGTGACGCCAGGCTAGGAGAGTTTTTCCTTTATGAGGAAGCTTTGAAGGGTGGACTGAGGTTGCCACTGTCACAAGTAGTAGTGGATGTGCTCAACCGTCTGGAGGTAGCACCGGGGCAAATAATGCCTAATGCATGGAAGATCCTGCTGGCCTGTGCAAGTGCGTGGCCGAAGGCGAATGGAGGGGAGGCCATGATAGTAGACGAATTCTTTGCATGTTATAAAGCCTCGGGGCAGCAGGAGACGTGGGTCACTCTGCAGGCAGCAGTGGGGAAAGGGTTGGTGGCGGGGCTGCCGTCGTCAATCAAGGGGTGGCGACCACAATGGTTCTACGTGTCTGCCAATGGGGGGCTTGGAGTGCGCACCATTTGGAAAGTACCCATCAAGTCTGTGGAGCCGAAACTGGGAGCAGCCGTGGAGGGGAGAGTTAAGAGGGTGAAGGAGTGGAGGGAGAAAGAAGGGGCCAAATGGGACGAACTCGTTCAGCCGTCTGCATTGTTTGAGGCAGGGTTGGGTCCAAAGCCAAGTAGTGGGGACCTCGACCGAGCGGAGTTGGAGGCGAGGAGAAGGGCTCAAGAGGCGGAGGATTTGGCCATCCTTGCTAAAGCCCAAAAATTCAAAGAGTCCCAGGCTGACCGACCACCAAAACCGGTTGCGAGGGAAATGATTCGACCTCGCCCCAAACCCTTGGGAGAGAAAAAATTGTGATTTTGTGCCACGGCCGCCCCCAACAGACCCTTTGAAGGAGAGGTCTTTAAAGGAGATGGAGGCGTTGGGCGTGGGGAAGAAGAAGAAGAGGGTGAGGCAAAGTGAGGGAGTGTCTGCGCAGAAGAGGAGGAGGGAGACAAATGTGAAGGAAACCAGTGCTGCCAAGGGGGCTAAGGGGGGAGAAGTGGAGGGGACCCCAGGAAGGGTAGTGTCACGACCCAAACCTGGCCCTATGGGTTTAGCACCGTAACCGGCCAGTAATCCGAGATTACCGAAGGCCTGCAGAACAGTAACACAGTAAAACAGAGTACAGGGCCTGGCGGAAGCCAACATAGTAAATAAATAATGTCCATTGAGCTGTGACAGTCTGTATGCCAAAAAGATTTTTCATGCATTCACATATACAAGCAGTACGGTCTATACAAAATTTACAGTTACACAGTACAGGGATCTAATCCCTTGGTAACAGTACAGTTAGCAGCTGACAGTCTATACAGTAGTCCAACAGTGTGGGGATAGACAGGGAAAAACAAAACACCCCAAAGCCATAGCATGGCAACTCGGAACCTCACAGTGAGGCACAAAGGCTGGCTTGACAAAACTGGAGTCTAACCCGCGCTCCTAGCTCCGATCTGGTGGCTGAGCACCTACATATATATATAAACAGTGAGCTAAAGCCCAGTGAATAACATAATGCGTAAAGAGGTTAAGAATGAAATGTCCTTACAGTAATGAAAACAGTTCATTAAACAATACTTCAGTCTTTCAATCAGAACAGTTATTCAGTCATATGTGGTACATCCATTAGCATAGCAGTAAACAGTAGGTCTTAAAGACCAAACAGTAATGATGGCCATCAGTCAGTAAACAGTAGTGGTTCCGCGAGGGAACCGACAGAGATCTCTGTAACAGTAACAGTAACAGTAAACAGTAGGTGCTAAGGATGCCACAATACAGTTCAGAATATAGGACATACATTCATTCAGTAAACAATATCAGTTCAGTAAACAATTCAGTTTAGTATTCAGAAGATAATCATTTGAACATATCTTTACACAATTGTTACTCACAGTGTTCGGGCTACAGTGTGCTAGAGCGTGTCTCCCCAGTCGCCAACCCTACACAGTTCACAGGTTGAACACACACTAAGCTACACAGTTGGGAAATATCATAATTTAATCCCTAATGCCTCAGTGTGTTCTACATCTGTCTCCTCAACAATATGCCTTAAACTAGGCCTAAGAATGCCTAGAATGGGATGAGGATGTAAAGATGTGATCAGAAAACAGTTTCGGAATTTTCAGAAAAACAGATTCCCGCTCGAGCTCAGGTTTACCCGCTCGAGCGGACATGCAACAAAGGTACACGCTCGAGCGTCAACTTTCCCGCTCGAGCGTACTGTAAAAGTACTGGATGGATGAAATCTCCGCTCGACGGACGCTCGACGCCCGCTCGAGCTTGAGACACATGACTCCGCTCGAGCGCCCAATCCTCCGCTCGAGCGGACTGTAAAACAGTGCAGAGATACTGGATGCTCGGATTCCACGCTCGAGCGGAACTTCCCCCGCTCGAGCGGAAGTGCAAAATCTGGGAATTCCAAATTGCACCTCCAAGCCAAAACCTAGGTTCAAAAGCATCAAAACCAATCCTCTTGGGCTGACTTTCCAGAAAACACTTGTAAACATATAGAATAACACGGTTCAAAGCTCAATTTTGAGAAATCAAAGCCCAAGGGTGTTTAATTCAAACTCAATTTCAAACCAATTTCATGAACAATATGAACATGCAAACATGCATGAATTCAAATCATTTTGAAGCTCCAATTTGATGTTCTAAGGAGCCACTTGATCCCAAAACAAGTTGAAAACATGGACCATTACAAAATTATGAACATGCATGCACCATTTTACCATGAATTCAACTCGAAAACTCATTAATTCAAACATGCATGCATGAAGTGAGCTTCAATTCACCATTAATGAACCAATTCATGACTTAGCTCTACAATTAGACATGAACCATGCAAGAACAACTCAAAGACACAATTAAGAAGATGAATGATCTACCTTAGGTGTAGAATTAGGAGTGAGGGAGCTCAAATATGCAAATACACTTCAATTTCCTTCAAGTCTCTCAAGCTAATTCACAAACACGAACTCAATTTTCTCTTAAAGCTCTCACCTCTCTCTCTACTCGGTGGAACTCAAGGAAAAGGCTGATCAAATGTTGCTCTTAAGTGAAATCAAGTCTCAAGAAGGTCCAAGTAGTAGGCCTCTAGAGTGGCATTTGTGTAATTACGGCAACCATTGCAATTTAACTCATTTTAATCTAATTTAATTATACCTAATCAGTTTTTTGATAATTACACCATAAAATCACATAAATCATGATGATCATGAAACATCAATCAATTCCCGGTTCGGCCGCCGATAAGGCCTTCAATTAGCAGTTTAAACATGGAACGTGAACAGATCAAATAAACAATCAAACAGATAGAATACAGATTAACACTCATACTCGGTCAATTTAGTTCTAGTTTTCAGTCAGTCAGTTCAGTACTTTAATCAGCTCAGTTTAACGGTAATCAGTGTTTATCGGTAATCTATCAGTCATTAATCGGTAAACAGTATGAGGGTTGTTACAGGTAGGTGGCCCAAAAGCGGTGGATGTTGCTTCAAAGGGCATGAAGGTGGTGCTAGTGGTGGCGGCGATCGCCGCAGGGGTCGTGAGGGCCGCCCCTGAAGGGCAAGGAGAAGATGGGGCAAGCGGCCCTAGCTCAAGAAGAGAAGAGCAGCCCCATGGGGGCCTTACACCCCAAGGAGGGGGAGTTAGTCTGACCACAGCGATCTACCACGCTCGCGCGGTGGCTGGACAGCTGGAGGGAGAAGAAGGCCCAGCTAGGGCAGGGGCAGACCGCTTGGTAGGGATCGTAGAAGAGGCAGCCCTGCGCTCGGCATCCAGATTCAACGAGGCTGAACTGCTGAGGGGGTTATGCTCCGCCCAAATGGACGTAACCACCTTAGCAGGGGCTCTGTTGAGGAAAGCGGGGGCTGCCAAACTCAAGGCAGATAAGGCCAAGGCCCAGCTTGCGAAGTTGGAGAAAGAGAGGGTGAGTTGGAAAGCTGCCCATGCTGATCTGTAAGTAGTTGAGGTGGAGCTGGAAAGCACACGCCGCCAGGTAAAAAGAGAGAGCAACATAAAGAGGAGTCCCAAAGAGCCTGCGCCGTCGCGGTCGAGCGACATGAAGAGGCCATGAGCTGTAATAAAGAGCTAGTCAGGCAAGAAAATGAGGCCGATGGCAAAGTGGGCGATCTCCAGAAGGAACTGGAGGGCGAGCGCGCCAAGGCAGTAGAGGAGAATGGGAGGCTTCAGAAGGAGTTGGAAACAGAGAGAGTGCAAGCGACGTTGGAGAAGGAGAGCCTGAAGAAGGAATTGGAGGTGGAAAAGGCAAAGGCTGCATCGGAAAGGGCGACCCTGTAGAAAGAGCTGGACGAAGAGAGGGCGAAGGCAGCCTCTGAAAGGGCGGCTTATCCCGATTTGTGCGTCGTAGCAGTGGAGCAATGCAAAGGGTCTGCCAAATTTTAGATGGCGGTTGATGCCGCGGTCGCGAACAGCCTGACTAGGCAAGAATCTGGGGGGGCGGGCCCATCGAGGACGACTGCTGGAGGCAGAACTGAAGCAGAAATTATTGAGAGTTTCTAGCAGTCAGACTTTTATAAGCACGAAATGGCTGAGTATTGGGACAGTGGCTGGAAGACGTTCAAACGTAGAGCTGAAAAGCTGTTCCCAGACTTAGACCTTAGTAGTGTAACGATTGGCGAAGACGATGTGGCCCAAACCCCCCTAGATGAGGGCATTGAAGAAGAAGACCTCCTCTCTAGTGAGAAGGAGTAACTGGGGAGGAAGGAGAAAGAGACTATGCACCGATATTGTTTTTGCTTCTTTTTTGTTTTGGTTCGAGTTGTTGTAATGAGCTTATGTACAAGGTTGTGAATAAATACAATTTTAGTTGTGTTTTGCCTTTGACTGTTTTGCTTGTGCGTCTGAAATGGATGAAAACATGTGATAAAAACTTGTGGTAAACTTGTGATAAAAGCTAAATTTAGGAATTCCTCAAGACAAAGTGAGATTGAAATTGTAATAAGGACTGGGTAGACTCCTTAAGGCAGAGCGAAATTGGACTTCTAATAAAAACTCAATGCAGATTAAAGTTAAACTTGATATAAAAACTCAATGCAGAGTAAAGTTAAACTGTAATAAGGAGTGGGTAGACTCCTTAAGGCAGAGCAAAATTGGACTTGTAATAAAAACTTAATATAGAGTAAAGTTAGGAACTCCTCAATGCAGAGTGAAGTTTAAAATGTAATAAAATTATAAGTTTGTGTTTGCCACACTACTGAAGTAGATTAGTGATTTATTGGAGTGAGGTTTGGCTTGTAAGGAAACAGCCTGACTTGTAAGAGTTGGGTTGAGAAGAAAATAATCTGACTTGTAAAGAAAACGCGTACGAACGTCTTTGGAATTTGGCTAAGCAAAGAGTGGTGTAAAGACTTTGACCTGGAATTATGACTTAGTGTGTCTACTAATTCCACAAGCATGAAGTTTGCATAGATGGCTTTGACCGAGTTCTGTACGCGTGCTCAGTTGGGGCTAAGCTATGATTCATTGACGTCGTAAAGAACTCAATCTAAACCTGAAATTGTGGCGCTCGGTCTGGCTGAGATTTGTTATGCTTAAGCTAGCTGAGGCTTGGTCTGGCCGAATGCTTCATGCTCAGTCTGGCTGAGGCTTTATGATGCTCAGTCTGACTGAGGCTTGATGATGCTCAGTCTGGCTGAGGCTTTATGATGCTCAATCGGGCTGAGGCTTTTTGGTGCTCAGTCTGGCTGAGGCTTTATGATGCTCAGTCTGGCTAAGGCTTTTTGATGCTCGGTCTGGCTGAGGCTTGATGATGCTCAGCCTGGCTGAGGCTTTATGATGCTCAGTCTGGCTGAGGCTTGATGATGCTCAGTCTGGCTGAGGCTTTTTGGTGCTCAGTCTGGCTGAGGCTTTATGATGCTCAGCCTGGCTGAGGCTTTTCGTGAGGGCTGCAATAAAAACGTCATGGAGATACCATACAGATAATTGAAATATATAATGGATGACAGGGGAAGTGTAACCCAGCTAATTGAAAAGTTACATTGCGTAAGGAGATATCAAGAATGTGTAAATTTGTCGAAAAGAAAATACAATAACTGAGCGATACAAAAGTAGGAGCTTATTGAAAGTAACGTTTCAGGTGTTCGGCGTTCCATGGGTGGGGGAGGTCTCGACCTTCCATGTCCTGAAGTCGGTAGGTGCCCGGACGTGGTCGGGCTTTCACAACGTAAGGTCCCTCCCATTTGGCTGCCAGTGTACCCTCAGTCGGATTTTTGGTGGCAAGAGTTGCTTCTCTCAAGACGAGGTCCCCTACAGCGAACTCCCTTGGTCAGACTTTCCGGTTATAGTGTGTTCTCATTTTCTGTTAGTATGAGGCTAGTTTGACAGTGGTGGTCTCTCTGAGTTCTTCGATTAGGTCCAGGTTTGCCCGACGGAGCTCTTTCGTTTGTACTGGATCCAGATGTAAAACCCTGGGAGTAGGCAGACCGACTTCTACTGGAATAACCGCCTCGGCGTCGTATGTTAAGCGAAAAGGGATTTCTCCAGTGGGAGTCTGAGCTGTAGTACGGTAAGCCCAGAGTACATTCGGTAGTTCCTCAGCCCAAAGTTCCTTAGCAGCCTCGAGCTTAGTTTTGATGATCTTTAGGAGAGAATGGTTGGTGACTTCGACTTGGCCATTGGCCTAGGGATGACCAGGGGAAGAGAAACATGGTTGAATCTGGAGGTCGGCACAGAACTTCCTGTACTTGGCGTTGTCAAATTGTTTGCCATTGTCGGAGACGATGGCCTGAGGGTTGCCAAATCTACAAACGATCGACTGCCAGATAAACTTGGTTGTGTTCCGCTTAGTAATGGTGGCAATGGGTTCTGCCTCTACCCACTTGGGTGAAGTAATCAATGGCGATGATCGCGAACTTGGTCTGACCTCGGCCGGTGGGAAGAGGATCGACCAAGTCAATTCCCTATTTGGCGAACGGATAAGGGCTGCACAGTGTGATCAACTCTGTAGGAGGAGCATGGGGGATGTTGGCAAAATGTTGACACTTATCACATTTGAGGACGAAGTCAGCCGCATCTTGGTTGAAAGTAGGCCAGAAATATTCAGTGCGAAGTATCTTGTGGGCCAGGGACCTGCTGCCCGAGTGATTGCCGCAGATCCCCTCATGAATTTCTTGCATCACATAAGTTGCTTTAGTCGGATTGAGGCACCGCAGATAGGGGCGTGAGAAACCACGTTTGTACAAAATGTCATTGACAAGGATGTAATTGGACGACCGGGCCCTGACTTTGGCGGCTTGCTGGCGGTCGTCTGGAAGTTCCCCCGTTGTCAGAAATAGAAAGATGTTTGACGCCCAAGGGATGGGCTCATTTTGGAGGAATTGTATGTCATGCTGGACGGGGGAAATGACGGGGTGGGATAGGTATTCGAGGCGGACACCACTGCTGAGGTCGGACTGGTCTGCGGAAGTCAACTGGGCCATCTCATCTGTCTTAGAGTTCTCCACCCGAGGAATGTGCCTGATGTTGAAGGTATTGAAGAGGCGAACAAGGGGAAGTACAAGATCCCTGTAAGCCCGCATTGTGTCCTCCTTGACATCGAATTCTCCTGTGATTTGTCTGACGATGAGCTGGGAGTCGCTGAGCACTCGGATGCGGCTGACACCAATGTCCCTGGCTAGGCGAAGGCCTGCTATCAGTGCCTCATATTCGGCCTTATTGTTACTGGTCTCAAACAAGAAACGGAGTGCACATTTGAAATAACCACCCTCAAGGGCGGTGAGGATGAGGCCCGCCCCACTACCTTGCCTGCGGGATGATCTGTCGACGTTGAGAGTCCAAGAGTGAGGGTCTTCTGGCTCGATGGGAGCTGGTGGGGGTGGAGAGGCAGTGGTTGGGGTAGGATTAGTGAATTCCAAGATGAAGTCGGCGATAGCTTGCCCCTTAATTGTTGTTTGGGGCCTGTAAGAGATGTCAAACTGGCTGAGTTCCATTGACCACTGCATGAGTCTGCCGGAAAGTTCTGGTTGCTACATGACATTCTTCAAGGGTTGGTCGGTGAAGACCACTATGGAATGGGCTTGGAAGTAAGGACGGAGTCGTCTGGAGGCGGTGACCAAGCCAAGGATAATTTTTCTAACAGTGGGTAGTTCTGTTCCGCTCCCCTGAGGGCCCGACTGATGTAGTAGACCAGTCGTTGGACAGAGCTATCTTCCCTGATAAGTGCTGCATTGACAGCGGTGTTTGATACGGCTAAGTAAAGGAAGAGGGGCTCACCCATGATTGCTTGTGAAAGGAGGAGAGGGTTGGCCATGCACTGTTTCAACTGTTAAAAAGCCTCTTCGGATTCAGATGTCCATTCAAAAGTTTGCCGAAGAACTTTGAAGAATGGTAGGCACTTATCTGTTGCGCGGGAAATGAAACGGTTGAGGGCTGCAACTCGGCCAGTGAGTCTTTGGACCTCCTTAACCGTTTTGGGTGACTGCATCTCGACCAAGGCCTTGATCTTTTCAGGGTTAGCTTCAATGCCCCGCTGACTGACCATAAAACCCAGAAACTTCCCCGATCCTACGTCGAAGGCGCACTTCTCCGGGTTGATCTTCATTTGGTACTTGTATAGGGTGGCGAAGGTCTCCCGCAGGTCGGTCAGATGATCAGTGGAGAGTTTGCTCTTGACTAGCATGTCGTCGACATATAATTCCATATTTCGACCTATTTGGTGATAGAAGACGGCATTGACCAATTGCTGGTAGGTGGCCCCAGCGTTCTTCAATTCGAATGGCATTACTCGGCAATGGTAGGTACCTCGGTCGGTAATGAAGGACGTATGTTCCCGATCGAACGGGTGCATTAGGATTTGGTTGTAGCCAGAGAAAGCATTCATGAAGCTGAGCATTTGATGACCGACCGTGGTGTCGACCAGCAAATCTATGCGGGGAAGAGGATAGCTGTCTTTAGGGCAAGCTCGGTTTAGGTAAGAGTAGTCGACATAGAGTCGTCATTTGCCATTGTTCTTGCAGACGAGGACCACATTTGACAACCATTTAGGGTAGTTGACGTTTTTGATGAATTGGGCCTCAAGGAGCTTGTCGACCTCTGCCGCTATAAGAGTATTGCGCTCCGGATGAAAGATGCCCTGCTTCTGGCGGTATGGTCGGAAATGAGATTCAATACAGAGGCGATGAGTTATGAAGGAAGGGTCAATGCCTGGCATATCTGAATGAGTCTAGGCGAATACATCATTGTGCTCGGTCAGAAGGGCAGTAAGGTCGGCCTTAGCTTGGGGGGATAGTTGGCTGCCGATCTTAGCAGTTTTTATTGGGTTGGTGGGATCGATAGGAATCTCAACGAGCTCCTCCACCGGTTCGCCTCTGACGAGGTCGTCCTCATCTTGGGCGTCAAGTCCTTCAATGATCATGGCCTCCTTCAGCTTGACTTCCTTGAGCAAGGCAACATAACATTCCCTGGCTATGGTCTGCTCTCCCCGTACTGTCCCAACACCCTGGTCGGTAGGAAACTTTATGGTGAGGTGGTAGGTTGAAGTGATAACTTGGAAAGCGTTGAGGGCGGTGCGACCAAGGATGATGTTGTAGGCAAAGGGACAGTCAACCACAAGGAAAGTGAGCAACTTGGTAGTCTACCGTGGGTATTCGCCGATGGTGATGGGGAGATCGATAGAGCCGATGGAGGTCACTCGGTCACCAGTGAAACCTACCAAAGGGGTTTGGAGGGGAGACAGACTTTCCTTCCCAATTTTGAGCTAGCAGAAGTAGTTGAGGAATATGATGTCTGAAGAACTGCCGTTATCGATGAAAACCCGTCTGACCTTATAGTTGGAGAGGAGGGCAGAAATGACGAGAGGGTCATCATGAGGATAACGGATGCTAGTACAGTCGGCGTCCGTGAAGGTGACGGGCTCTGTCCACTGCTTGGGCTGTTTGGAGGGTTGGTCAACCATGGCCACTGCTCTGTCCGAGCCTTGCCTTATTTTCCTGAGCTCTGCCTTCTGAGCGGAGCGGGATGGTCCGCCACAAGCAAGGCCACCTGAAATGACTCGGATTTCACCAACTGGCAGAGGGGGATTACCTGGGGATCGAGGCTGTTGTGGAGGGCGGTCTTGGCCTTGGTCAGGTTGGGCTGGCTACCGGGGTGGGGTACGCCGGCTGTTGTTTCTGAGGGGCTCGGTTCTTTGCCTCTGTTGTGGGCGAGTGTCCGTGAACCAGCTAAGACGCCCTTGACGAATGAGGGTCTCGACCTGATCCTTGAGGTTGATACAGTCATCAGTGTTGTGGCCATGGTCCTGGTGGAAACGACAATATTTGGACTGGTCTTTCCGGTTGGAAGGGTTCCGTGAGGGTAGGGGCCATTTGAGGGGGTAATCCCGTTAGATCTGGTGGAGGACTTGTTCCATGGGAGAGTTAAGGGGCGTGTACTGCTCGAACCGACCGGGAGGGCGGGCTGCCAACCGGTCAGCGCGAGGAGGTCAGTCGATATAGTGGGGTGTTTAGCTGTTATACTGGGTGTTTCTGGGTTCTGAGTCTTTTCTCTTTTCTCTGGGGGTCGGGTTTTTAGATATTGGATCCTATCGAGCGGCTAGTGAATCTTTGGCATTCATGTATTTCTGGGCTTTGGAGAGTAGGGCTGCCATGGAAGTCGGGGGGTTTTTGGAGAGGGAGAAGAGGAAATCGGACGACCGTAGCCCGGCCATGAAAGCCGTGAGGATGACCTTGTCATCATTCTCCGCTACTTGTAGGGCTTCGGTGTTGAAGCGGGTAACGAAGCTGCGCAGCGACTCCCCTTCGATCTGACGGATGTTGAAGAGTTGGGTTGCAAGGAAGCGTTGACACTGGGCTCCAATGAAATGGCTAAGGAAGGAGTCACTGAGATGCTGGAAAGTGGAGACAGAGTCCGCTGGTAATTGGCTGAACCACAGTCGAGCTGACCCCTTCAGTGTCACGGGAAAAGCCCGATACATGATCTCGTCGGGGAAGGCATGGAGGATCATGAGGGTACGGTAGGTCTCCAGATGGTCGACTGGGTCTGTCGTACCGTCAAAGGAGTCAATGGTGAGCATTTTGAATTTGGCGGGCAAAGGTTTATCCCGAATGAAGGCAACAAATGGTGAATTTGCCGTGGTAGAGGGTTTATGCTGAATGTTCTGCATGACCCCTTGGAGTTGGAGCTTCATTGCTCGGAGTTCAGCGTCCCAGAGGGGAATGTGGTCACTATGGTCAGTTAATGGAGGCTGGACGCTGCTGGCTTCCCCTTCAGGGGCTGGTGCTACGACCGACGGGTGTGGGGGTGGTGGATTTATATATGGGTGAGGAGGTTGTAAACCTTCCAAGTTGGGCGGATGGAGTTACGGAGCAGTATGGCTCGGGGCTCTTTCTTGGTTGGGCGGAATATCTGGGGGTGGTGGAGGTGACATCGGAAGGTTTCTTTGGAGTAAAGCATTTATCAGGGCCTGATTTTGCTCGGCCATGCGATTAATGCTGTTGGTAAGCTCGATAAAATACTGCAGTGGGTTGTTTGGAGTGGGGGGGTTGGCCTGATGGTCGGCAGCATTATTGTGAGAAGCCATGGATCTAGTCGTGACCATACACTTTGACGGGTAAGAGAAAAAGGTTATTGGAACGGGGTCTCCGACGACAGTGAACACAACTGGCGCGAGGAGCAAAGCGTTCCCACAAACGGCGCCAACTGATGACACAGTTTATCCCAGTGAATGGAGTGAACTAGTTCGAGCTCCTCAAGCCCAAGTCTAAATGATCAAGCCCACCGGATATCCTGCAAACAAGTTCCACGGGGAACGAGGTAGTCCTCCAGTGAACCCTCCGACGAGCAAGTTAGGAAGAGAAGTAGAGTATAGAGGGAGAGATTAGAGATAGAAAGCTTAACCTTCTTCTTGTTTTCAACGTTTGCTTATATTCTTTGGTAATCATTTCGCTATCTCTTCTGACCTGCCCTCCTCACTGAAAGTCTATGCTGTAGCTTACCTTGTTCAGGGTAAGAGGACCCTGTTTCGACGGGAGATATTGTCGTAATAAATGCTGTGACGCGCTGCATTAATGATGATGTGCAGTGACAATAACTTTGCAGATCTTTGTCTGCTGATGTGGCTCGTCCTTCACCCGCCATGTGCTTGAATGCCATTGGTTCTTATGCCATATTGGATTCCAGCTGTTCTGGACTTCTTCGACTGGGTTATGTATTGGGCTCTGATTGATGGGCTTGGGTTGTTTATAGTGGTTCATGGCCTTTGTGGGCCTGTCCATGTCAATAACAAAGATATAAGTTTTAAGAAAATGTTTTCAAAGTTCTTACGGAGTGGAATCATACAATAATGGATACAATATAAATCTTTTGAACAGCAAACTATTTTTTTAATAAATTCATTTGGGACCAAAAGTAGAGATGATAAAAAAATTGGAAAAATTGCAAATAAATGTAATAGTTGAGAAATTATTACATTAGACATGGAATTTCTTATAGTGCAATTCTGATACACATTGAGGACTTGCATCATGCACACAGTAAAGTTATACCACCCTAAAAATATAAATAATTTTTACTATCCTATTTGATATTTACTCAAAAAAATAGGCAAAATTCAAAACATCGACAATAGGCAAATCCAAAATAGCCAAAATTCAAAACATAGATGTCACGACTCAAACCCGCCCCTGTAGGTTTAGCACCGTAACCGGCCAGTAATCCGTGGATTACCAAAGGCCTCTGAACAGATTAGCAAATAATAAGGGGCTGCGGAAGCAATAATACAAAATAGACAAGGTCCAATGAGCTGTGATAACGTACATGGGACGAAACTTTTCAAAACTTATATATATACATAAACATGCCAGTCAAAGGACATCAATATTTACAAAGTATTACATCCCAAGACCTTTCTTTACAAAACATATATAGAGACTAGCATGAATACAAAAACAGCCATAGCATTAGACTTCGACTGGAACTTCCTCGGGAGGCGCAACAGTTAGCTGACAAAACAGAACAGAAGGCCGTCAACTCTTGCCCTGGTCACACGCCGGCTCACCTACATACATAATATAAACTGTGAGCGAAAGCCTAGTGAATAATAATAGAGTAAAGGGGTTGTATGAATGATGTCCAGCACAAGTTAGAATCCAGTATTTAAATCAGAACATATTCAGACTTCAGAACAGAAATAGATTTAGATACACACTCATGTTCATATTCAAATTTTGCATAAGATCATACGTGGTACACCCATTAGCTACCAGATCAATTTGGTCCAGAGACCCACATGCATAGTTTGTACCAACAACCATAAAGATCCATATTTTGTGCGCAAGTAGCCATGGTATTGTTACCCCCAGGCAAGGGCCACGTGCAGATTGGCCGCGGTATTGTTACCTCCGGGCGAGGGCCATGTGCAGATTGGCCGCGGTATTATTACCCCCGGGCGAGGGCCACGTGAACTAAGGGTGCCACAAATACTTTTCAGAAAATTGCACATTCATTCATAATTCGTAAGATAGCATTTCAGAAAATAGATCATACCATACCGGTCAGAAAATACTTAAATTAAACATAACTTTACAAAGTTATTACTCACAGTGGGCCTTGAGACGGACAGACGGAGTAAACTTGGTTAAACGGTACGTGGTACGTGACCTACACAACACGTAACAGATGCACACTTGAAACACACGTTCTAATTGTACAAAACTTATTTCGTTGGCTCTTAGTGTGTTTCTAATCTCTTATTCTCATTAAAGGGTCTTAAATATGGCCTAGGAATGCCTAGGATGAAATGAGAATGCAAGAATGCATTGAAAACCATTTCTCAAATTTTGCTGAAGACAAGGTCCACGCTCGAGCGTGGCTTTCCCCGCTCGAGCGGACATGCAGATAAAGAAGCTCCGCTCGAGCGTGGACTTCCCCGCTCGAGCGAACTGCAAACTTATAAAAAAGTGTTGGATGCATGAAATTCATGCTCGATGGGAGCTTGACCCCCGCTCGAGCGTGTGACACAGACCCTCGCTCGAGCGTGGCTTTCCCCCGCTCGAGCGGACTGCAAAACACACAAACTTCTGGGTATACGCATTTCACGCTCGAGCGTGACTCTCGCCACTCGAGCGGGAATGCATGTACTCAGACTTCACGCTCGAGCGTGAAAGTCCCCGCTCGAGCATGGGTCAAATTTCTGGAAAATCCAGATTGACCTCCAAACACGAAACTCGACCTTCAACCATCCAAAACTCATTTTTCTGGGCCAAAACTTTGAAAAACCCTTGGTAACCCATAAAACAACATGTTTAAAACTTCAATTCAAGAAATCATGGCTCAAGAGTAAACCAATTTGTGCAAAATCAACATGAACTTTATGAATATGCTATTAATTCAACATGCAAGAACCTCTTTGAATTCAAACCTTCCAAAACATAACCAAACTTAATAATTCGATGGAAAATAAGTTGAATGGCTATAATATGAGCGAAATTGACACATGCATGGATCTTAGAATTCCAACTCAAAACATGGAAATTTGTGCATGCATGCATGGATTCCTTAGAAGGACAACTCAAGTGCCATGAATTACACATGCATGTATGTATTGAGCTTCAATTCACCAATCTTAGCTTAAACCTAACATGAGTCCATTTAATTCACTAGAATTCTTACATTAACAAATCAATTCCATAATTAATAGGGTGAATGCCTACCTCAAGTATTGAATTCCTCAATGTGAAGGCTCTAATATGCAAATCCTTCTATTCCTCCTAAACTCCAAGCAAATCCCTTGTTGAATCCAACTTCCCTTCAACTCTCTCTCTCTCTCTCTCTCTCTCTCTCTCTCACGTTTTGCATCAGAGAAATGGAGGAGTGAAATGAAAATGTGAGCTAGTGGAGTCTAAAATGGTCCATAAGTGATAAGTGATCAAAATGTAAATAATAGCATTATTTTAATCTAGTTTAATCGTTCCGAACCGAACTTTAATTAAATCTACCATAAAATTCTATAAATCCTAACTAGCACATATATCAAGTCAATTTCGAAATCGGGCGCCGATAAGGCTTTCAATTCGCAGTTCAAAGTCTAAACATGAACAAATTATTTTATGGCAAGCAGATAGAAACGCAAAGATAATGCAATACATATGCAAATTAATTCTGGATTCCTTCTAAATTATTGTTAGGCATAAATAATCATAGATTAGCATTAATCGGAGGTCGGGGTTATTACAGTCTTCCCCCCTTAAAAGAGTTTGGTCCCCAAACTCGAATTACCTTCATTCTGGAACAACATTAGGTCTAACGGGAACAAATCTAGATATCTTTTCATCATGTCTTCCTCGGTTTCCCAAGTTGCATAGGTTCCTCCGTGGTTTTGCCAGTCAACTTTTACTAGTGGTATTTCTTTATTTCTCAGTCTTTTGATCCTCTGATTCACAATCTAGATAGGTCTTTTCTCGTAGGTGTAATCATCTTTCAAAAGTACACGTGTTGGCTCAATGACGTAAAGTGGATCTCTCAAATATTCTCAAAGCATCAATACATGAAATACATTGTGCATATGCTCCATTACCGGTGGTAAAGCTACTCGGTACGATATTGGATTGATCTTTTCGAGGACTTCATAAGGTCCATCATATCTTGGTGCCAACTTGCCCTTAACACCAAACCGAGTTTGACCCTTCATCGGGGTCACCTTTATGAACATATGGTCCCCAACTTCATA
The DNA here is from genome assembly GCF_004153795.1 of Camellia sinensis. Classification (NCBI taxonomy): domain Eukaryota; kingdom Viridiplantae; phylum Streptophyta; class Magnoliopsida; order Ericales; family Theaceae; genus Camellia; species Camellia sinensis. Next base: position 1,019,419 of record NW_021025706.1, read on the forward strand.
TTCCCTATCTCGTTTTCGAACATCGGCATAGCTCTTCTGCCGACTCTATGCAGTTTTCAGACGTTGTTGGATCAATTTCACTTTCTTGGTTGTTTCTTGCACCAGTTCTGGTCCCAACAAAGGTCTATTACTTACTTCAGCCCAACATATCAGAGAACGACACTTTCTTCCATACAAAGCTTCGTACGGTGCCATTCCGATGCTTGAATGGTAACTGTTGTTATACACAAATTCAGCCAATAGCAAATAGGTCTCCCAATTCCCTTGGAAGTCTAACACACACATTCTGAGCATATCCTCCAGAGTTTGGTTCGTTCGTTCAGTTTGGCCATCTGTCTGTGGGTGATAGGCACTGCTCAGTCTCAATTCAGTCCCCAAAGCCTGTTGCAAACTCTGCCAAAATCTCGACACAAACTTTGAGTCCCTGTTAGACACAATGGATACTGGCACTCCATGCAATCTCACAATTTCAGTCATATAGATATTGGCCAATTTATCAGCGTTATAAATGGTTTTAACAGACAGAAAATGGTCAGACTTAGTTAAACGATCAACTATAACCCAGATAGGGTCCATACCTCGAGAAGAACGAGGCAATCTCACAATGAAGTCCATGGTAATGTGCTCCCATTTCCATTCTGATATTGGGAGTGGTTGTAACAAACCAGCAGGTCGTTGATGTTCAACTTTAACCTGTTGGCAATGTAGACATCTAGCCACAAAGTCTGCAATACTCTTTTTCATTCCAGGCCACCAAAAATTTTGTTTCAAATTATGGTACATTTTTGTGTTCGCCGGGTGCATAGCAAACTTACTACTGTGAGCTTCGGTCATAACACGTTTCCTTAAATCAAAGCAATCGGACACACAAAGACGGTTATGAAATTTCAGCACATCATTCTCAAACACAAATCCCAGCCTCGGCTTCGAATCAAATTCCTCCGTGATCTTTTTCAAGTATTCATCCTCGCACTGTTTCTGTTTGATCTCGTCAAGAATTGTAGGTTGAGCGGAGATAGCAGTTAACAGCCTAACTTGTTCTAGGTCATTTGGCAATTCTTTCCGGTTGGATAATAGACATGGCAAACTCCCCATTGATTTTTGACTCAAGGCATCCGCTACGGTATTAGCTTTCCCTGGGTGGTACAAGATCTGCAAATTGTAATCTTTGATTAACTCTAACCATCGCCTCTGTCTCATGTTCAATTCCTTTTGAGTGAAGAAGTATTTCAAGCTCTTATGATCGGTGTACACCTCACAAGTTACCCCATATAAGTAGTGACGCCAGATTTTCAAAGCAAACACCACAACTGCTAATTCAAGATCATGCGTTGGGTAATTCTTTTCATGTGGTTGGAGTTGTCTAGAAGCATAGGCAATCACTTTTTCATTTTGCATTAATACACACCCTAAACCTTTGTAGGAAGCATCACTGGACACTTGAAGCCTATCAACACCATTAGGCAAAGTTAAGATTGGTGCAGTGACTAACTTGGTTTTCAGTTCTTGAAAGACTGCCTCTCTTTGTTCGTTCCAGTCAAATGGCACACTTTTCTGAGTTAACTGGGTCAATGGCATGGCAAGCTTGGAAAAGTCTTTCACAAATCTTCGGTAGTAACCTGTAAGCCTTAGAAAACTTCTAACTTCCGTTACGTTCGTCGGTCCAGGCTAATCCACAATAGTTTCAATCTTCTGAGGGTCAACAGAAACACCATCCTTATTGATCACATGTCCCAAAAATGCTACATTATCAAGCCAGAATTCACATTTGGACAATTTAGCATACAGTTTCTTTTCCCTCAAAATTTGTAAGGTAGTTCTCAAATGGTTCCCATGTTCTTCTCTGTCTTTAGAATAAATCAGAATGTCATCAATAAACACAACAATGAATTCATCAAGGTATTTTTTGAAAACCCTATTCATTAGGTCCATAAAAGCTGCAGGTGCATTTGTTACTCCAAAAGGCACTACCAAGAATTCATAATGTCCATATCTAGTTCTGAATGTAGTTTTCTCTACATCTTCTGTCTTAACTTTTAACTGGTGATAACCTGACCTGAGATCAATTTTAAAGAACACTTTGGCTAATTGGAGTTGGTCAAACAAATCATCTATTCGGGGTAATGGATATTTGTTCTTAATGGTCACTTTGTTCAATTCCCGGTAATTGATACATAACCTCAGAGACCCGTCTTTCTTTTTGACAAATAATACTGGAGCACCCCAAGGTGAGGTACTCGGACGAATGAATTTCTTGTCTAAGAGTTCCTGTAGTCGAGCTTTCAGTTCTTTCAGTTCAGAAGTTGACATCCTATATGGAGTCTTGGAGATGGGCTGTGTTCCAGGTGTTACATCAATGGTGAATTCTATGTCCCTATCAATTAAGTCCCCAGGTAGGTCATTTGGAAACACATCAGGAAATTCACAAGCAACCGGGATAGTTTCTACCATTGTCCCGTCAGATGGTGCAGTCAGTATATAGCACAAGTAACCTCTACATCCCTTTCTAAGCAGTTTTATGGCTTTCAAAGCGAAAATCAGATATGGGGGAGGAATTACCCCATCCCCAGTAAAAGTAAATTCAGGCATATCCGGTGGTCTAAACACAACAGATTTACTCGCACAGTTAATGGTAGCACAGTATTTAGTCAACCAGTCCATTCTCAAAATACAATCAAAGTGATCAATGTTCAAGGGTAATAAATCAACATATAATATCACATCGCCAATCATAATATCACATGCTAGATAAATATGAGTGCACACCATAGAATCCCCAGACGGCGTAGATACTGATAACACATATGTCATAAATTCTAATGGTCTAGTCAATTTTTGAGAGAAAGCCTGCGATACAAAGTAATGTGTAGAACCATAATCTATCAGTACACATGTATTTTGAGAACATATAGAGAGTGTACCTGACACCACAGTATAGGTGTTTGGTACGTCATCAGGCACTAAGGCGAACACTCTCATTTGCCTCAATGTTTCATTATTTGCATTTCCTCTAACATCGGCCCTTGCATTTGGTCTTGCTGCGGAAACAGACCCGGTGGAACTTGTCATAGGATGGTTAACCTCGTTAAATCTCATCGGGCAATCCCTCACCATGTGGCCAGTCTTGCTATAGCGAAAACACGCACCTGATGCTCGATAACAAGCACCTCTGTGCTTCTTTCCGTAGTCAGGGCAGTTCGGAGTAGATCCGCTACTTTGGCTAGAGCTGCTGGAGGATCTTGTATTTTGCCTCTTTAAAACTGACCGGCCTTTCTTGAAACTGAATCCGGTCCTCTTTCCTCTCCATTCTGTTGTTGGTGTTGTAGTTTGTTTCTTAGCTGCTATTGTGGCTTCTGCCATCAATGCCTTGTCGAGTACCTCTACATAAGTAGGTAATTTTAATACGCCTACCCGATCAAACACTTCCAAATCCAGTCCATCTTCAAACTTTCGTGCTTTCTTGTAATCAATATCCACCATATGTGGAGCAAACCGTGCCAATTCGATGAATTTAGCTTCGTATTCTGCCACAGACATTCTTCCCTGTTTGAGTTCTTGAAACTCGAACACCTTCCGATCCCTGAAGCATTGGGAAAATATTTATCATAAAAGATTGCATTGAACTGTGCCCATGTCTTATTCCCATTGCCACTTCGAATCAGTAACCACCACCTGCGGGCTTCGTCTTTCAGAGTATAGGTGGCTAAGAGGACTTTCTAAGTTTCAGAACAAGGAAATACTTCATACAATTTTTCCATCTCAAGCAACCACGCCTCAGCTTTCAAAGGTTCAATTCCACCGTAGAACGTTGGCAGTTTCATTTTCATGAATTTCTGTGTCAGATTGATGATATCATTATTATCTGCTTCGGCTAGTGCCGGTGGAGGCGGAGGGGGCAAAGGTTGTTGTCTCTATTATTATGTCAAGGTTTCAGTCAACGCTGCTAACATCTGTTCCATTCGGCCCATGCGAGCCTCTGAAGATTTACTTTCACCACTTCCCCTTACATTCTCCATCTTACTATACAAACATCAAATGATAATAAACACAGGCATAATCTTATTCGTTTCCTTCAATTCATTTGATTCAAATGTACATTCAGTTTTCATATTGTAACACGTCCACGAGGGACCTCACTATAGTTCGGACTCGATTTGTGTCGCGGTTCTTAATCTGAACCAAAGAGTCCAAATCCGGCAAATCGTTTTGAGAAACAGATTTTTTTGAAAAGAAGTGCCAAACATGGACTGCTTTGCCAGATACAGAGTCGCCACCTAAATATTTTAAAATGGGGGAATTTAGGGAACCTTGACTCGGTGCCAAAGGCCACGTGTCCGTCATCACCAAAGTTGCCTCGACTCGGGAAATTGGGTACGATTGGGGAAGGTCAGCTATGAGCACCCCCTCTCGCCCGATCCGAAGATCGGCCTCTACTAACCGTGATATCCGTTTTTGAAAACGTTATGTATTCTTAAACCAATTATTAGCCTAGAATTACTATGTTATGCGCACAGCAAACAAGTATAGACTAGATTGCCTAATTTGGAAATAAGTATTGCATATCCGTTTGTTTTGGAAAAATGTTTTGGAATTTGCTACCCGCAGGTAGGCTAAAACACGGATTTCAACGAGTGTTTCCAATTCAGACAATCCAACCTCCACCCACAGGCATTCAAACAGTTTATCACATAAGCATCTAGCCACATGGTAAGTATGCCGTCATAATAGCATTCACACGCATGCGATATGCTAAAGCATGAAAATACTTACATCGTACACCGTGCCAAAACAATAAACTAGTTAGCCTACATGCATGGTCCTAGTTCATGTCAAATTGACTAATGCAACACATACAGGATGCAATTAGAGTCGGCTCGGCTAACCTAAACATAGCATGTGAAATGCAATCAATTGATGCACGTATTCAATTTGGAATTGAAATACAAATGCAGTTAGCATGATGTACCGAGCCCGGTGCGTGCGAGACAAATGCATGGATGCACGCATGCGCAGCATAAGGTATGCTAATTTAAACATGACCTAACCATCAAAAGCAGGTAAGTACAAGGGAGAAAGACGTGGGGGTTGGAAGACATGCACACACTCACCCACACTTATTACAAGTTTACTCTCGCTCGGAGGGACCGAAAGAATAATGCAGTTCGAATAATGAATTAATTATCCTAGCTAATTAATTATTACAAATTACCTAATTAGTTAACAAATCAACTAAGCTAGGAAAGAAAAACAGATAAGCCGCCTCGGGAAAAGAGCCCAATGCGATGCATGCTCGGTTCTGCTCGGAAGTACACTGCCATACATGAGCTGCCTCTGTTTTCCCTGCTATACTCCTCTGAAGACTGTCAAAGTCTCAGAATTGCTTCCCTGGACACTGGGAGACACCACCGGCTGAATAGAATCATCACCGGCTGTGGTGTGTAATCATCGGCTGTTTGTGAAGCTATCGGCCCCGGAAGGATTGCCGGTCGGCACTAAGAACTATCGGTCGGCAGAAAGTTCCTGCAGAATCTGCAATTAATGCATCCATCGGCCATCAATGGGTTGCCGGTCGGCACTCTATGCAGTCGATTGGCAATAAGTTCCTGCAGAACCTGTTTGACAGCAGCAGAGGACAGGACTTTGCATGGCAATGCAATTCAAGCCATATATGCACCAATCATGTCCCTTATCATGTTAGTGACTCAAAGGGACATGCTCCTTGGTTCTCAGACCATCAATCGCGCATTTCCATGTGTGATGGCCCAAGGGACCAAGTGTGCACATTTTGATGTTAAGTGTAATGCAAACCATCAAACCAAAGGAAGGGGGGACTTAACCTCTATCATGGGTAGTCAAGAGGCCAAGCATGCATGCCAATGCAATGCAACCTAAGCATGTTAACTAAGTATGCAATACGGCAATGCAAATGAGCATGCAAGAAATGCAAGGCATAGAGGAATGCAACTAACAAGTGTGCAAGGCTAATGTAGGCATTCAAGCATGTAAGCCAACATGTGACTTCATTCAATCATGTGATTTCAAACCTGCAACAACTCACCAATATGCTACAACATACAAGGAGAACATGCAACAAACAAAGGGATGGACTTAAACTAAATTAGGCAACTCTAACTAGGCCTAAAACAGTGGCCAAAAACTTAAGAAATGGGACCAAACACACTTACACACATGCACATGCTAATGGGCCTATACTTAAGCAAACAAAGGCGACTTTCAAACACATTTAAAAGGGAATAATCATGGGCATATGGCATGCATTATAAGCCTTGAAAATCATGCTATAAGAGGTGCCAAACCAACTTAAACAAGACAAACATTAGCATGCAAACAAAGCCAAAATCCAAGACAAGCCAAGAGGCTTAAACCAAGACTAAGTCAACCAAGCCTCGCAAGGCTAAGAGGATTTAAAATAGGTCTAATACGAACCTAAATAACGCCCAAGGGACACCTAGATGGCATCTAAATGGCTCAAATTCAAAAGCATGCGCAATGACCAAAACATGGAGCATGCAAGACAAGCTTTCAAAGCTTCAAAGAGGCACCCAAGGCAAGCATACAAGCATGTTAAAGGGACTGAAATGATGCTACAAATGGTGCTAAACCACTGAAATAAAGCAAGTAACACATGCTATACCCTCACATACTTAAGGCCAACAAGCCAAAATGCAAAGGGGCTATACTAAGCATGCCAAGGTCGACCCAAACAACCTAGGACAGACCTTAAACATGACAAAATAAGCACAAAAGCTTCACAAAGCTAGACCTAAAACATGCTAGAACAATGGCTCACAACCTAAGGCATGTTAAGGCCTAAACATGGCATTACAAGGTAGGTATGCTAAGCATGCATGGTGTACCAAAACCAACAAAAAACAGAGGCATGTCATGACATAATAAGCACAAAAATCAGCTAAGGCATGGTCAACATGAAGCTTAAGCTAGGTGCTCCATCAAGAGGCCAAAAATGGTCCTTTTCAAGGACAACAAGGAGAGGGAGTGGCCCTCTCCTTCTTGGGACCTCAAGGCACATCCTCACCTCTGAAATCCCTCAAGATTTCAGTGGTGAGGAGGCCCAAACACCAAGGTCTCGGAGCTTACACAAAATAGCACAAAATGGGCCCTTAGCAAGGCTTAGGAGGGGTCAAACAACCTTAAACCACAAAACACTCTAAACAAACTATTTAGAGGGCCTAAAAACAGAACTTTTTTATATTATACACTAAGCTCAAAAACAGTTCTAAGATAGGAAAAAATAGTATACAAAAATGGGGAATAAAGGAGTAAGATTGTTACCCTTGAAGACCCTCTTCACAAATGGTGGACCAGTCCCTTCCTTGAGCTCAAAACAGCTCCAAAGCTTCAAGAACAAACCTCTGGCCCTTCAAGAATCAAACAAAGGTGTAACACTATGTGTTTGTGTGCAATAGTAAGACACAAACACACTTATACACACAAAGACCAAATGAGAGGGAGGTATAGAGATAGAATATGTATGAAACCCTAAACCTAAAACCAGAGCTCTCACACAACTTTTTCTCTCTGAAAAAACCAACCCTAAAGCCAAGAGGGGAGGGCTCCTCTTATAGAGGAGCCAATCTTGTAAAGCTTACAAGGTAAGCTAATAAGAGGTCCATCCCTCCATACACGTGTATGGAGGGGAACAAAATGCCATACAGCTGTATTAAAATATCTGCAAAAGCAGATGAACAGTAGTCGGCTGCTCAAAATTGCCATTTTGTCAAAATGGAGTGTCGATCGGCAACAAAGAATGCCGACCAGCAATATACATTGCCGATGGCATCAAAACACCAGCCGGTGGCCTCTGGCCATGGCCGGTGATGTGTGAGGATGCCTCACAAGGCATTCCCTGCCCCTCCAAGGCAAAACACAAGTGTTTGGTACAAAACCAGACACTAAACAGTCGAGTTCGGAGATCCTGAGGCAAAACGTGTAGCCGAGACCTCCGGGAACTCCAAACAAACACAAACATGGATGATCACCGGGTGTTCAAACGGTGACGTCCAAGTCTTGAGGACGGTCAAAAATGGGGTGTCTACACATATTCAGTTGAATTACCACACACTCACACATGCAGATAGAATGCCCCTAACTTTTACTAGGACATCCTAAGCTTATACGGACCTGTGTATGCGGTAGAACACGTGCTTTGATACCACTCTGTCATGACCCAAACCCGCCCCTGTAAGTTTAGCACCATAACCGGCCAGTAATCCGTGGATTACCAAAGGCCTCTGAACAGATTAGCAAATAATAAGGGACTGCGGAAGCAATAATACAAAATAGACAAGGTCCAATGAGCTGTGATAACGTACATGGGACGAAACTTTTCAAAACTTATATATATACATAAGCATGCCAGTCAAAGGACACCAATATTTACAAAGTATTACATCTCAAGACCTGTCTTTACAAAACACATATAGAGACTAGCATGAATACAAAAACAACCATAGCAATAGACTTCAACCGGAACCTCCTCGGGAGGCACAACAGTTGGCTGACAAAACAGAACAGAAGGCCGTCAACTCTAGCTCTGGTCACACGCCAGCTCACCTACATACATAATATAAACTGTGAGCGAAAGCCTAGTGAATAATAACGGAGTAAAGGGGTTATATGAATGATGTCCAGCATAAGTTAGAATCCAGTATTTAAATCAGAACATATTCAGACTTCAGAACAGAAATAGATTTAGATACACACTCATGTTCATATTTAGATTTTGCATAAGATCATACGTGTACACCCATTAGTTATCAGATCAATTTGGTCCAGAGACCCACATGCATAGTTGGTACCAACGATCATAAAGGTCCATATCTTGCGCGCAAGTAGCCATGGTATTGTTACCCCCAAGCAAGGGCCACGTGCAGATTGGTCGCGGTATTGTTACCCCCGGGCGAGGGCCACGTACAGATTGGCCGTGGTATTGTTACCCCCGGGCGAGGGCCATGTGAACTAAGGGTGCCACAAATACTTTTCAGAAAATTGGACATTCATTCATAATTCGTAAGATAGCATTTTCAGAAAACAGATCATACCATACCAGTCAGAAAATACTTAAGTTAAACATAACTTTACAGAGTTATTACTCGCAATGGGCCTTGAGACGGACAGACGGAGTAAACTTGGTTACATGGTACGTGGCACGTGACCTACACAACACATAACAGATGCACACTTGAAACACACGTTCTAATTGTAAAAACTTATTTCGTTGGCTCTTAGTGTGTTTCTAATCTCTTATCCTCATTAAAGGGTCTTAAACATGGCCTAGGAATGCCTAGGATGGAATGAGGATGCAAGAATGCATTGAAAATCATTTCTCAAATTTTGTTGAAGATAAGGTCCACGCTCGAGCGTGGCTTTCCCCGCTCGAGCGGACGTGCAGATAAAGAAGCTCCGCTCGAGCGTGGACTTCCCCGCTCGAGTGAACTGCAAACTTATAAAAAAGTGCTGGATGCATGAAATTCACGCTCGACGGGTGCTCGACCACCGCTCGAGCGTGTGACACAGACCCTCGCTCGAGCGTGGCTTTTCCCCGCTCGAGCGGACTGCAAAACACACAAACTTCTGGGTATACGCATTTCACGCTCGAGCGTGACTCTCGCTGCTCGAGCGGGAATGCATGTACTCAGACTTCACGCACGAGCATGAAAGTCCCCGATCGAGCGTGGGTCAAATTTCTGGAAAATCCGAATTGACCTCCAAACACGAAACTCGACCTTCAACCATCCAAAACTCATTTTTTTGGGCCAAAACTTTGAAAAACCCTTGGTAACCCATAAAACAACATGTTTAAAACTTCAATTCAAGAAATCATGGCTCAAGAGTAAACCAATTTGTGCAAAATCAACATGAACTTTATGAATATGCTATTAATTCAACATGCAAGAAACTCTTTGAATTCAAACCTTCCAAAACATAACCAAACTTAATGATTTGATGGAAAATAAGTTGAATGGCTATAATATGAGTGAAATTGACACATGCATGGAAGAAATCTTAGAATTCCAACTCAAAACATGGAAATTTGTGCATGCATACATGGATTCCTTAGAAGGACAACTCAAGTGCCATGAATTACACATGCATGTATGTATTGAGCTTCAATTCACCAATCTTAGCTTAAACCTAACATGAGTCCATTTAATTCACTAGAATTCTTACATTAACAAATCAATTCCATAATTAATAGGGTGAATGCCTACCTCAAGTATTGAATTCCTCAATGTGAAAGCTCTAATATGCAAATCCTTCTATTCCTCCTAAACTCCAAGCAAATCCCTCGTTGAATCCAACTTCCCTTCAACTCTCTCTCTCTCTCTCTCTCTCTCTCACGTTTTGCATCAGAGGAATGAAGGAGTGAAATGAAAAAGTGAGCTAGTGGAGTCTAAAATGGTTCATAAGTAGTAAGTGATCAAAACGTAAATAATAGCATTATTTTAATCTAGTTTAATCGTTCCAAACCGAACTTTAATTAAATCTACCATAAAATTCTATAAATCCTAAGTAGCACATATATCAAGTCAATTTCGAAATCGGGCGCATAAGGCTTTCAATTCACAGTTTAAAGTCTAAACATGAACAGATTATTTTATGGCAAACAGATAGAAACGCAAAGATAATGCAATACATATGCAAATTAATTCCGGATTCCTTCTAAATTACTGTTAGGCATAAATAATCATGGATTAGCATTAATCGGAGGTCGGGGTTATTACAATAGACAATAGGCAAATCCTTAAAAAATTCAACAAGTAAGCATGCATCATCACTACATCTTCTTAATTCAATAAGTATACTATTCAACTTGATTTTTATTCTCCTTTGACTCTAATTTTAAACTTTAATTGCCAACTATTTGCCCTCCTCTAACAAAAGGTTTGATATATATTGATGATGCAGTTTTGTCGGACGAGAGATGGGTCGGACAAGATTCGGATGTTCCACGGGTTGGCCAAACTTTGTTTTCCCAGCAACACCTGCACCAAGTCCGGTAGGAAGGACCCAAGGGGTGAGGTTCCTTCCCGAGGACTATCCGATGGTTAAGTTAGATTAGAAAAAGGAAGGAGTCCAAAAGTAGTTAGAGAGAGTATGTATGTATTGATATCCTTTCGTACTTTGTTGGCCTCTTGGCTTACCATGCCCCACGCAGGATTGCTCCCATGTCTTTGTCTTTTCACGCTGTCCTACCAGCCGTAAGTCTATGGCTATTTGTAACTAGCTATGGCAGCGTCGTCATGTCACGAAAATCACATAAGAAAAAGGGGCGACTTGTCTCTTCTTTTTGTCTAGCCCTTGGGCCTAAGTTGGGTTAGGAATTATTTGGACAACCCATTGGACCACCTATTTGGGCTATGCCTATCAGTAGTCCTCCATCCTCAAGTGCAATTTTAGTCCAGCGAAGGAAATCAAAAGTGCCCTGTTTGTTATGCTCGATTGGGTTTGTAATGCTTAATCCTTATTTAACATGTCGTTCGGTCCATTGCTTGATTTAATGTGATAGTGCTTGGTCAAAATAATGCACATTGCGTGTTCTTAGTAAAATAAGCTTGTTGATTTATTAGGTTTCATTATTCCAACAACTTAGTTCCACTTGAGGTACTAATTGATTTTTGGGTGGAGCCCATGCAAGATTTTTATTTGGTTGTTTGAAAATAATTCACATAAATCTATTATTTGATATTTGTTGTCTTGTGATCACCATAGGACCCTCTAACTTTCTAATATTTACTACTTTATTTGGTTGGTTTTCATGTCTTTTTCCAAAATTCAATACTTATCGCTATGTTTGGAATTATTGAATTGACAAGGCCCCACCAATTTATTTGTTGAATGGCATGCTTGATTGATGTTTTGTCAAGTAGTGCATAAAAACTCTTCTTTTTCTCAGAGTCCTAGAGACCCACTATAACAATCCTTTGAATCATAGTGACTTATTTAGAGAGAGAGAAGCAAAATTGTTGCATTTTCTCTTGCTATATCCATATACCTAGAAACTTGTGATTTTTTTGGGTTTGGTTTTGGGTGTGGAGAGAGAGAGAGGAAGCCGTGGAGTGTGATGTTGTTGGCGGAGGCCATTTTTGGAAAGGAATGGAGGAACGAGTGAGTTGCGAGTGACTGTCCTGGTTTCTCTCTCTCTCTCTCTCTCTGTTTTCAATCTTTGCTCACCATTTGCTAGTTCATGTAGTCTTAGAGGGTTATTAATGGCGCGCTATAGTTTTCCTAGAGATTCATGCTAAAGACAATGATGAAGAAAATCAAAAGAGTATTAATTTCTCATGATTTTTTTGAAGACGAGTTCAATTGACCCGAGAGTGGTGACCCCAAGTAAGAGCAGATTGGCGTGAACTTTTGCTAAGGTTTTGCATTTTTGAGTTGTCGCTGGTATAGCCCCAGTTGATGGAATTCAGAAAAGAAAAGGTCAAGTATGATAGCAGATACCCAATTACAATTTTCTTAGTCTCCGTTTGATGTTGATGGGATTCAAGCTGCTGATCAGATGATGGTCTCTCACATGACGGTCTTCTGCATGGCGGTCTTCCACATGGTGATCTTCTGCATGGTGGTTTTCCACATGGCGGTCTTCCGCATCTTCCACATGGTGATCTTCTGCATGGTCTTCCATTTAGTGGTCTTCCCATGGTGGTTTTTCGTATTGACGCTTCTTCCGCATAGTCGCCCATATGAAAGACATGCATTCGAAATGCTCTATAGCAAACAGTAGACTGATGTATATTAGTGCTTGGTTCCGCTTCATGATGTTGACCTCCTTTATTTGTTCTTGTGCTCATTTTGGAGAAGTGTTTATTTATTGCTTTTGAGTCTACAAGACCGTAAGGTCGTATACCCTGGATGGGTGTCTTAAATAGTTAGCTGATGGATTAGCTCTTACTGCAAGGTTTGACTCAATTTAGTTGAGGCGTTGGACAGTTGGCTGGTGTTTGGCGCTTATCGCAAGGTTTGACTTAGTCTGGCTGAGGCCTTAGACGGTTAACTGGTGTTTGGCTCTTACCGCAAGGTTTGACTCAGTTTGGCTGATGATGAGTCGTTGAACACACCAAAATTAAATCACTAAACTATACCAAATTCTTTTAGAATAATGGCAAGTCCAGATATCAATCCACAGGGGCATATGTGAAATTAGATTAATTCAATCGCTAAATTCCTAAATTAATTTTGATTAAAAAGATAAGATTGATTTTATAACTAAACAACAATTAAATGAAATTGAAGAATTATATTGACAATTAAAATTAGGGTTTGAGATATTAATTTTCGAAAAAAATCCTAAGGCAGAGAATTCACCACTAACCACATGAATGAGACTTAACATCGGCCATCAATCACAATCCGGTTTGAACTACCCAATATTTCACAACTACAAGTTTGAAATATTGATCAAGAGAGTTGTCGCATTCAACGTACAAGCACGAATCATCTCGAGTAGTACGAGGCGTTTGCTCTAAACTATGGTAGCAAAATGACCTGTCTCTTATAGTATGACTCATCTTGTACTTTGAATGCAAACACAAAGAAAACTAATGTATGGAAAGCATTAAACAATCACAGAGAGTAAAATGCTTGAAGAGATGAAAGAAACAATTATTAAAAACTTATAAATCATCCATACATCCATTCAAACCAATTCACAATGAAAGATTATGAAAAATCCTATTACATGGCTAGGGTTTCATCAAAACCTTAGAAAAGACAACTAGCCACTCATGAAGGAGTGAGAAGAGGAAGAAGACGAGGAAGAAACCCCCATGGAAGTGCGTGCCAAGCTTTAGGAGAAAATCACCTCTTTAGAACCCTAGCCTCCCTTTTTTCTGAATTAATTTTCGAACCCTAGGTTTGGCTATTTTTCTTTTTTTTATTCTTAGCAAAACAGACCAAAAATTCTGTGCACGTGTCCTTAGGTGGGCCGCTCGAGCAGTGGTGGGCTGCACGTGCAGTGGACTGGCTGGCTAGGATTCTTCACTTTTCGCACGGAGGATCTGCTTTCACGTCCTTTTTGATTGAATTTTCATATTTCCTGCTAAATCCGTACAAGTGCACGAAACACATCATCTCTACCAAATAAACAAAATTGAAAGACTAAAAATGTAATTTAAGTGGCCTCAATGTGATACCTTTCGGCCTACATCACACACCCCAACTTACATTTTGTTAGTCCTCAAGCAAAACAAAAGAAATAAGAAAAGTAAAATACTCTCAGTCACTTTCGTAGGGATCACGATTGCATTTAGCATATGCAACAAGCCTTTAAACCACAAGGTTACCCCAAGTGGATGAGTATAGTCTCGCAAGAGTTTTCAAAAATGATACCCACAAATATCAACATATTCATATCCGCTCAACAATAATTAACCACACTATCCACACAACAACCAAGTTATGTGCCACTACAGTGTGATATATGATGAGTCATTGAAGGCACCGTGGACAAGTATGAAGGAATCTATTGAGCCAAAATCACAATTCAGTTAATACAAAAGTAAAGTCCCATGTACTTGTGAATGCTAGTAGACACATCATTAGTACTCCCGGTGTAAAGTGCAATTTCCATATTAGTTAATTGTCCACTATAATAGCCCAGTGTAACTCATAATAATACTCAACATATATAGAAAAATTAAACTGTTGCAACCAAGATTCTCAATTTTTTATTTTTTGAAAGACCGTGCAATGTCCTAATCCATTAAGCTTTCTAGTCAGCCCATGTAACAAGCATTGGGCCAATGACTCCCAAACTAGACGGTTTTAAGGCACCAGGTGTAGAGACACCCCTACGGGCTTAATAACTCGAGTTGAAAAGGCTACGAATCCGAACAAGTCATTCTCCTTATTTTTCCTTAACTGTGCAATGTCTAGGTCTCTTAAGCTTTCTAATTTACCCATGTAGCAAGTATTGGGTCAATGACTCCCAAACCGGACGGTTTTAGGGCACTAGGTGTAGAGACACCCTACGGGCTTAGTAACTCGAGTTAAAGAGGTTACGAGCCCAAACAAGTCAAGTATTTTTTTTAAAAAAAAAGAATCTTGACTACTCATTTATTCTTTTCTGCAACCTTAGCCATTATCAATGATGTACACTAGGGATTATAATAAAGAGGTCACCGCTATGATAGCGTGTTCATGTGAATTAAGGCATACTCATGACAATTGTACTAATACCACAAACACAAACAGCTATCCTAGTGCAAACATCACATGTGAGTATTTACCTAATAAACCCTTTTCATACAAGCCCACTATGTTCCTCAATTAACATATGCTCATATCATTACCATACTGGCACAACGTAAACATTAAGAGAAATGGTGCAATCAAGTGTAGCAAGTACAAACATGAATGGTTATTGCAAATACCCTCACCCCCCAACTGGAATATAACATTGTCCTCAATGTAAGCAATTGTACATTAGATAGTAAAATAAGAGAGAGGATCTTACTAGACAGCGTGGATGCACATCCAACGAGGCAAGGACACCCAAACACACACACTTTGAAATATTTTTTTTATAGTACAGTATAAAAGAAAAAGAAAAAGAAAATAAAACAAAACAAAATGAATAAGGAAAGAAAAGAAAGGAAATATACAGAAATCATTGATGTGGATCCAGCGGTGGTGGGAAATGCTACTCAAATAGGGCATGCATCAGTGTTCGAATCTCGAACGCCTCATCATGAACCCTAGTGCCAAGCTGATCAAACCGTTGCTCACTCGAATCCCGGTATGCATAGAAGTCAGTTTGCAAAGATGCAACTGACTGCTGATACCCATCAAATGCCGCCTGTGAGTAATCCCGATTAGCCTAGTAGTCAGTCCGCAGATCAACCATAGATTGCTGAATGACGGCTTGATTATCCAAAAGAGCCTGATATTATGCCCTTGTCATACAGAATGGCAATGGCGCTGGCGCTGGCGTCGGTGCGGCTGCGAGCTTGACTGGGGCATCATTAGGATTGGCCGGAGCTTCAGGGAGGAGTAGTGGAGGCGGCAAGCGAGCAGTGGTTTGACGCCAGTGGGTTTTATTATAAAATGTGGGCAGCGGAAGCTAAACCTCATTGGCCTGAAGTGGGTATGTCTCTTGATCTTTTATGAGCGCAGTAATGAGATTGGCAAAAGGGAGGGCCCATGTAGAATTGCCCCGGGTATTGCATATTTTGACTTCATTAAAGATTCGATGCATTTGGTTGTAGATCAAAGTAGGGATGTCAACCCAAAACCCGAAGTCAAATCGATGCAAGGCATGGAGGAAGTCCCCTTACCACTCTTCTTTGTGGCCAAGAGGAATGACATTCTTTTTCAGTACCACATCGAGGAAGAGAAGACGGCGTGGTAAATTAGCTCGCCGGATGCTAGTACGGTTGTCATCATCTTGACGCCCCTCATAAAACTCAATGACCAGAGCCGGGATGGTGAGTTCCTGAGTGAATACCGAGAACTATTCTGCATTGATAGGGTCCATGGAATAGTGGAGGACCTCGACAGTTGAAGCTGGAGTGACCACTAACTCCACTCCGTCAACAAGGAAGCAAAGAGCTCTTGGGGCCTTGTTGTTGATGTACATATGTTGATACAAGAGTTGCATAATGCGCGGGTATGCCGGTTCAGTAACGGTGCAGATGCCAAGGAGGCCCCAGTCTTCAAGTTGTTGAATACTCCACGCTGTGGTTTGATGGCGACGAAAGAAGTCCACATCAAAGGATGTATCACATGCAACTGGTTTGGTGGCCCAAGCATCAGTTGGCACATCCTTAAATGCAATGTTGGCATTGCGAGGTCGTTTGGGTGCTCAGAGTGATCATGAAGACATATCTGCACAAAATAATTTAACCAACACAACCAAAAATGTGGAACCATTATATCAGCACTCATCAAAAACAGCATGTATGCATGATTCACTCAAAACCGCATCGTCCTCACCTCACCGAATTGATTGTTATTTATTTATTTACAAACACACAGTAGAACTACAAAGATGAAATAAATAAGAAAATTAAATTAAATTAAACAATCTAAGTTAGTAGAAGAGAAGAAAATAAAATAAAAACTAAACTACTTAACAATTAAACGAACAATTACATCATAAAAAAAATAAAAAATAAAAATAAAATCACTAAATAAGTAAAATAAAAATAACAACAATCCACTAACTAATTAAACTAGAATCACTAACGAAACAATTTAAGCTAAACAAATATACTAAATAAAAATAAGTTAAATTATTATTATTATTATTAGCACCTTTATTTTTGAGGGTTTTTTTTTTTTTTTTTTTTGGACCGCACATGCACCGGCGAGGGCCGCACGTACGGCGATCGTCTTCTTGCCCAGATTTATTTATTTATTTTATTTTTAGGATGAACACTAGATCTGTGCTAAACTAACCTTAAATCTAACTACAATGCAAGATTGACAGAAGAAATATAAAGTTTGAAACAAAAAGAGATGATTTACCTTTAAGTAGTGAAGAAAGAGGGAAAGAAAGATGATTCGCCGGAAAAAATGATGGTCGCCGGAGATTCGACGGACAGAGAGGAAATAGGGCGCCGGCGGTGAGATGGTGGTGAGGAGGAAGGAGGGTGAAGGTTGGTGATGGTGGGGTTTGATGGGGTTTGATGGAGTTTGTGGGTGTATGGGGCTTAGAGAGAGAAGAAGAAATTGAAGAAGAAGAAGAAGAAGAAGAGAGAGGTAGAGTGAGATAGATGGTTGGGAAAGTGAGAGTCAACAAGTGTGTTAAGGTTTGGTTAAAGGTTTTTTTATTTATATTTATTTATTTATTTATTTATTTATTTATTTATTTATTTATTTATTTTTATAAATAAGATAAAAGAAAAATATATAAATATATATATGCACGATTTTTTTTTAATGAAATATAAAATAGATAAATAAACATAAATAAATAAACTAACTGTAGATTTTTTTTTTTTTTTAAGAAGAAAAAGAAGAAATAGAAATAAAAATAAAAATAAAATGAAATCAGATAAAATAAGTAATAAAAATTAAAATAAATAAAATAAGTCTGTAGGTTCTATTTATATATATATATATATATTTTTGCTGGACCGCTCGTGCGCCCATTTGGGCCGCATGAGCGCCTATTTTTGGCTGCTTTTGCGGCGGAATTGGGCCGCTCCTGCGGCGTTTGTGCAGTAGCCAATTGGGCTTGGGCCGCTTGTGCGGTCGTACATAACTTCTGCTTGTGCGCCCGTGTGGGCTGCACGTGCGGTGGTTTTTTTTTTTTAACACAACTAATCCTAACACATTGTTGAAAATAGAAAATCGCCCAACACAACTTCTACCTTAGTTTTTCATTTGAGATAAGAATAAACACTTCAAAGACCCCAAAATGCTAAATAAAGATATAATCTTCATGCGAAAATCATGGGTACTACTTTTCTCCCTTACCATGTTTGCAACTTTCCATACTCTCCAATAGGGTGAAAAACTAGGTTAATTGAGGCGCAAAAAGCTACCTCAATCTATGGGTGCCATTTTGTAGAACAGACCACTCGAGCGAATCAAACACCGCTTGAGTGAATAATGACCCACTCTCGAAAGTTCAACCTGCAAACATAGATTCTAGGAGAAACGAAGGACTGCTCGAGCAACCAGCACACCGCTCAAGTGAACCCAAGAACAAACAGCCAAAACTCTCCTCAGAATTCTAAGCCCAATCTGATTAGAACATAATAAACAAACCAATTCTCAACTCCCAAACAATAACGTAAGACTAAAACAGACAACAACACCATCAGATGATGCAAGATTTAGAACCAAAGGATATAAAAGGGTCGGGCCCCAACCCAGACCACTATAATATTCATTACTACAAGACCATGCGGTCTGCTTGAGCGACCAATAGTGTGCTCGAGTGAATTGCCCTCTTTTAGCAACTTTTGAAAAACACTTTCAAGAGCATACTTCCATTCTCATGATCCTCTAGGCATTTTTAAGCATTGTTTAGATAGCAGTAAAGAAGGAATAAGCTAAAAACACATTAAAGGGAATTGAATTAAGATACAATATTTGTTTAGTTAATGTGTGTTTATCATGAAATGCCTTAGTTCTAGCCTTGTAAATTTTAGAACTCTCATACGCATCATTGCGGAGCTCCTCTAACTCATTGAGTTAGAGCTTTTGATGGTCACTGACTGTGGCCATATCAAAATTAAATTTCCTAATGGCCCATAAAGCCCGGTGTTCTAACTCAATAGGGAGATGACACGGTTTTCCAAACACAATCCTATATGGAGACATTCCGATGGGTGTCTTATATGCAGTGAAATAGGCCCAAAGAGCATCTACCAACCTAGTGGACCAATCTCTCCTATCGGGCCTCACAGTTTTCTTTAGGATGTGTTTAACCTCCCTATTAGAAACCTCTATGTTACCACTAGTCTGGGGATGGTAGGGAGTGCCAACTTTGTGAGTGATCATATATTTGCACACCAATGCCTCGAAGAATCGGTTGCAAAAATGTTTGCCACGGTCACTAATTATGGCACGTGGGAACCCAAAATGACAAAAAATGGTCTCATGGAGGAATTTAACCACAACTTTATGATCATTCGTTCTAGTTGCCACTTCCTCCACCCACTTGGAAACATAGTCCACAGCCACCAAAATGTATTCAAAGCCAAAAGATGGTGGAAAGGGACCCATAAAGTCAATGCCCCAAACATAAAAAATCTCAATAATTAAAATAGGGATCATTGGCATCATATCTCGCCGTGACATAGAGCCCATGCGTTGACAACACTCGCAAGCTCTACAAAAGTTATGGGCATTTTTGAAGATTGAGGGCCAGCAGAACCCACATTGTAAAACCTTGGCGGCCGTTTTCTGCCCACTGAAATGGCCGCCACATGCATGAGAGTGACAAAAGGTGAGAATGCTATGGGTTTCACTCTCAGGCACACAACGCCGAATCACTTGATCCGGACAATACTTAAACAATTCTTGGTCTTCCCAGAAATACTGTTTGGCTTGTGAAAAAAATCGGTCTTTGTCTTGCTTAGACCAAGTTTTCAGAATTTGATCAACTGCCAAGTAATTTACCATATGAGCAAACCACGGGAGGGTCAAGTGTGAAACCGCAAGAAGTTGCTTGTCCAGAAATGAGTCGTGCAAGGCTAAGGGATCACTCGTGTGCTCAATAAAGATACGGGATAGATGATCCGCAACTACATTCTTGGATCCCTTATTGTCCCAGATTTCTAGGTCGAACTCTTGAAGGAGTAAAATACACCTAATCAATCTAGGTTTGGTCTATTTATTTGATAGTAAATACCGCAAAGCAGCATGATCAGTGAAGACGATGACCTTGGAACCTAGGAGGTAGGACCGAAATTTATCTAGGGCAAATACCACAGCTAGCAACTCTTTCTTGGTGGTAATGTAATTCAATTGAGCATCAGAAAGAGTACGACTAGCATAGGATATGACATGGGGCACTTTATTCACCTTGGCCCAAGACGGCGCCAAGGGCATAATCAAATGCATCGCACATGATTTCGAAATGAAAGGACCACTCAGGAGATTGCATGATAGAGGCAGTAGAAAGGGCCGCTCGCAACGTTTCAAAGGCTTTAAGATAAGCCTCAACAAAAACAAAAGGTGCGTCCTTAGTAAGTAAACTACACAAAAGACGGGATATTTTACTAAAATCTTTGATGAATTGACGGTAAAAACCTGCATGCCCTAGGAAAGACCTAACTTGACGCACAGAGTTGGGTGAAGGAAGACCTACAATGAGATCAACCTTAGCTTTGTCAACTTCTATACCTCGAGGGGACACAATATGTCCTAACACTATCCCCTCGCAAACCATAAAATGACTTTTCTCCCAACTCAAAATCAGATTTGTCTCCACACATCGAATAAGGACTTTAGTTAAGTTTTGGAGACATTCCTCAAAAGATGGCCCAAATATGGAGAAGTCATCCATGAAGACCTCTAAAAATTTCTCTACCATGTTAGAGAAAATAGCCATCATACATCGTTGAAAATTCGTCGGTGCATTACATAGCCTAAAAGGCATGCGCCTATAAGCAAAAGTGCCAAAAGGGCAAGTAAATGTGGTCTTTTCCTGGTCAACAAGGTACACCGGGACTTGATTATATCCCGAGTAGCCATGAAGAAAACAATAGAACCCCTGCCCCGCTAACCTCTCAAGAATTTGATCAATAAATGGCAAAGAAAAATAGTCCTTCCTAGTCATGGAATTCAATCTCCTATAATCAATGCACACTCGTCACCCAGTAGTGGTTCGTGTGGAGACCAACTCTCCTCGCTCATTCTCAACAACAGTGATGCTCGATTTCTTAGGCACCACTTGTGTGGGACTCGCCCACTTGCTATCCGAGATGGGGTATATAATACCCGCATCTAATAGTTTCAATACTTCTTTTTTCACCACATCTTTCATATTAGCATTAAGCCTCCGTTACATTTCACGAGAAGGTTTGGTGTCCTCCTCAAGATGTATATAATGCATGCACACGGAGAGATCTATCCCTCTCAGATCAGCCATTGACCACCCTATAGCACTTCGATGTGCCACAAGAACACTCATTAACTGACTCTCCTGCTCTGCAGGCAAGTCAGATGCAATGATGACTGGTAAAATATCCTAGGGCCCTAAAAGTGCATACTTGAGTGTGGCCGGGAGTGGCTTCAACTCAAGTGTAGGTGGTGTGACTAAAGATGGTATGGCGGGCTCCCTTGACAGAGGAGGAAGTGACTCAAACCGGCTTTCTATGAAGGAAAATTTGGTGTAGAAAAAGTATTAAGTAAAGCCTTTACCTCCTCAACCGACCTGTCAATATCTAAATTCTCAAACCCAAAATGAGCTAAAGCCTCTAGAGGGTCCTCTACAAGAATGGAGGGCAAAGCTTCCTCCACAATCTCGTCCACAACATCTACAAATAAGCACTCATTTCTCTCATGGGATTGTTGGGATGCTTGGAAAACATTAAGTTTCACTTGCATGTTACCAAATGAAACTTCCATAACCCTGGTCCGACAATTAAGCATGCATTGGTCGTAACCAAGAAAGGTCGACCTAAGATCACCGGGATTTGTTTCCTAAAACTGGCTACCGGTTCCATATCTAAAACCAAAAAGTCAACAGGAAAGTAAAACCTATCGGCCTTCACTAGCACATCCTCAATCATGCCACGTGGCACTTTGAGGGACCGGTCAGCCAACTGGAGAGTGACAGTAGTGGGCTTCAACTCGCCAAGCCCAAATTCCTCGTACACAGAGTACGGCAACAAATTGACACTAGCCACTAAATCTAACAAGGCCCTATCAATGTAATGGTCCCCTATAATGCATGTAATAGTTGGGGCACCCGGGTCCTTAAGCTTAGGAGGTGTGTCATTCAACAAGATGAAGCTTACTTGCTCTATGAGGATGACCTTTTGGGACACGTGTGTCCTGGATTTACGCTTTTGCGTACAAAGGTCCTTCAGAAATTTAGCATAGGAGGGTACTTACTTAATCGCCTCCAACAGGGAGAGGTTGATTTTTACTTGTTTAAAGACCTCTATCATTGCTTCCATAGATGTCGCATTCTTATTAAAAGGGGACGGTGTATCAAGGCATTGGGGAAATGGTGCCTTAGGCACATATGGTGCTGTAGACACCCCATTTTTGACCGATCTTAAGACTCAGACGTCATTGATTGAGCGCTCGGTGATGACACATGTTGTGCTCGTTCTGAGGTTTCGGAGTTTTGGCTGAGAGCCTTACCCCCGGACCTTGGGACCCTTTTGTGCTTTGCCTCGGTTTGCGAAGCAGTTTTTGTTTTCTCTTTCTGAAGGGAGGGAGAGGTCTCGTAGACCATCTCTCAGTGGCCATAGGCTACTTTTCATGGTCGTAGGCTACTGTTCCCGTTTGGAGACTAGTTTCCGATTTTTAGAGCCGTTGACCGTGCGCCTCGGTTCAGGATCGCTTAACTTTTTCCGTTTGCTCTGGTTTTTGGCACACACCTTGTTTCTCTGTCTAGAGGGACACTGTGGCCCGGGAGACCACCTTCGTGATCGCACGCCACTTTTGATGCTTAATAGTCAGTTTTCGGGGCACCTGGCTGCGCGTTTTGGCCCCCGAACCCTCGTTTTGCATCGGTGTGGGTTCATTTTTGGCATGGACCCTAGTTTCATTGTTAGGAAGGTGGTATGAGGGTGGGAGACCACCTTTTCTTCTTGGAGACCACCTTTCCCCTGTCGATCAATTTTTCTTGGCAGGTAAGTGGTCTCCCTCACTTTTGAGCCACATTTTCTGGTCTCCCATACCACCACTGAGTTACATTCACCTGGGAGACCACCAGTATGGGCTGCCGATCCCCTTTTCAAGCTTGACCCTTTTGAACCTGGTCGACCGACTAGGGGGAGTGGTCGGCTGACCACCTGAACTGGTTGGCCAGCTTTCTCCTTTTTTGTCTCACTGAGTGCTATCCAGCTGTGCCAGCTGGGAGGCATTTGCTCCATCCTCCGTACACGTGTATGGAGGATTGACCCTCTTGTTTTGGCTTCTTAAAGAAGTTGGACCCTTTGCTCTAAGCTTCTTAGAGAAGCTTGATCGTTTCTTAGTTTCTTGAGGAAGCTTGACCCCTTTAGTCTAGTTTCCTCAAGAAGCTTGACCTTTTTGGTTTAGCTTCCTTAAGAAGCTTGGCCCCTTTGCTCCAAGCTTCTAAGAGAAGCCTTGGACCTCTTCTTCTATAAGACAGACCCTCCTCTCCATTTGCAAGGGTTGAAAATTTTTGGCTAAGGCATATACATACATCTCTCTCTATCTCTCTACATCCAAGCTCCAAAGCTTCATTGTTCTTGCACCATTGCACTATACCTCCTATCCTAACACCTCCACCATCACTCTAAGCACCTTGGAGCTGGTTTTCAGAGTTTGAAGGCTTACTATTTTGGTCCAGAAGCTGCTAGCTCTTTTGACTACAAGGGTAACTCTCATTTCTCTCATTTTTAGCATTGTTTTGCTTCATATCTTAGCCTAGTTTGAAAGCATATTTGGACTTTGTCATAAAATGAAAAAAGTCTTGTTTTAAGCTTCTTAACATGTTTGCTTAAGACCTCTTTTCTGTTGGGGGTCATCTACCCCCTTGCATGCTTCATTTCTCTTTGTTTTGAGCCATGCATTAGGGCCTTTGTGTTGAGATTTGTTGGCCATTTTGACCACTGAAATCCAGTGGATCTTCAATGGTTATTATGTGTTTTTGAGTATCAAAATCAGAGAGGGGTGACCCTCTCACCCCTTGTCTTGTTTTCTAGCATTATTGGCCTTACAAATGAGCTCATATTTGCACACTTCCTGAGCCTGTTTCAGGCCATTATTTGTGAGTTTTATGACCTGCATGAACTTTTTCCAGAGTTTTTTTTTGCGATGTTAGGTGTCTATCTTGCATGTATAGAGTAATCCTCTTCATGGCCTTTCAAAGGAGCCTTCATTTGCATGCTTCCTAGCCTTATTTCAGGCCCTTTTCAGTGAGTTTCAGGGCCCTCATAACCTCTTTCTACAGGTGATTTTTCCATTTTGTATGTCCATTATACATGTGTAGAATAACCCTCTTATTGGCCTTTCAAAGGGACATATCATTCTTGCATGCATAGACCATGTTCCAGTGGATTTTTGGGGTTTATTTGGCATGTCATACCTCTGAATTTTGTTGGTTTGATGGCCTCTTTATCGCCTCATATACTTGTAGTGTAAACCCTCTTTACTAGCTTGTATTGCATGATGTGTTGGCCCTTGATTTGAGCATTTTTTGGCCATGCCTTAAACTAATTTTGTGCATGTTTTGGACTACCTTAGCTCTTTTTTTGGGTCTCATGGTTGAATGATACTTGTTTTGCATGCTTGTAGTTCAATACTCATGCCTAGCTTTGAGTTTTGAGGCCTATTGCATGCATATACTGAGGTGTTTTCATGTTTTGGGACCATTGCACATCATATTTTAGAGCTTATATGTATGCCATATTCTCATGATTTTCACTCTTTAAGTGCATTTGAGAGTTGTACTTGTATGCCTCATTTACCGATCATTGCATGGGCTTCATTTCAATGCATTCCGAGCCATCATTTTAGACCAATTTTCCACTGTCTTGGACCTACCTAGGGTCTGTTTGGGATTGGTTTTTCCATTTTTAGATTGCTTTGTGTACCTCTAGTGTAACGCACTTCACTAGTTTCGGTATTCGGGCCATTTAGCATGCATCGTGTGAAGTGTTTGCATGATTCGGGACCATTGTGTATCATATTTCAGAGTTGGATCATGTGCCAGTCTATGTCATATTTCATCCTTTGCCATGCTTTGTTAGAGTTGTGTGTTGTGCCTTTGGATTGGTCCTTTGCATCCGTGCATGTTTGTATGTATTTCGGTTGTCTCATTTTCATCATATGGCCACTAATTTGAGTGTGGCTGAGGTCCACTCATATTGGTTTAAGTCCATCTTGCATTGTGTATGCCATTTAGTTCATGTTGTTGCATGTATGGCCATTGCATTGTGTATGCCTTGATCATCTCATTGATAGTCTTCGTATGTGCATTGTGTATGCCATATTATGTCATGTGCATTGAGTATGCCATTCTCCGTTCATAATATTGCGTACGCCAGTTGCATGTTTGCATATCATCCCTCCCATACCAGCATCATTTAGGTTGTATTGCATCTAGATTGCATGTTAGAGTTGTATTCATGCATGTCATGCACATTGCATGGTGTTTGGAGTAGGGTTTAGTCCAAACACAGGAAACGAGGGACGTTTCGTACTCCAAGTGACGAAACGTGTCTCGATTCTCGGTTGCTGACACTTCGGATTACCCATGATGGAGTTTAGGCCTTATTGTGTTTTCATGTGCATTCATTTTACATCGAGTCGAGCAATTCGACTCATCGGTCATCGTGCATCGAGATGCATGATTGGTGGCACAAGGATCGAGGTCTACACTCCCTAGAGCTTGTGTAATGACGGAGAGAATGGTCGTGCATACATATGTGAAAATACTTTGCCATGTCCCTTTCTTGCTCTCCGTTGCAGCAAATCGGAAACTAACAGCAAAAACTGGTCAACAACCTTCTGGAGCTTTTTACAGCATTTCGGGATCAATTGCAAACAGAGGCGAATCGGGGCATCGCGAGGAATTTTCCGACAAGGCGGCTCGAGCATGCATGCATCTTTCACCATTCGGAACAGAGCTGAGGCGGTCCATTTAGCTTACATGCTAATTTATTTGCTTTCCTAGTTAATTTGTTGATTAATTAGGGTTTTGTAATATTTAATTAGCTAAAGCAGTTAATTATTTATTCGGACTGTATTATTTATTCGGACCCTCCGAGGAGGGCAATTTTGTAATAAGTGTGCGTGCGTGTGATGTATGTCTTCCAACCCCACGTCTTTTTTCCTTTTATTTACCAGCTTATGATGGTTAGTTTAGGGCATGTTTCAATTAGCATAAATATGCTCGCATGTTTGCATTCATTCTGTCTTGCATGCACCGGGCTCGGCGCATCATACTAACTGCATTGTATTTCAATTCCGAGTTGAATACATGTTATCTGTTACATTTCACCTGCCATCTTAGAATAGCCGAGCCTATCTTAGTTGTATTCCTGTATGTGTTGCATTAGGCATTTCAGCATGGTTAGGATCATGCATTTAATTATTAACTAGCTTCTGTTTTGGCTCGGAGTATTAGGTAAGCTTTTATGCTTTAGCATCCTTGCATGTGTGTGAGTGACTGCCATGATAGCATGCTTGCCATGAGGCTATTTGCTTATATGATATAACTGCTTGAATGCCTGTGGGTGAAGGTTGGGTTATTTGAATTGGAACAATTCACCAATTGCGAGTTTTAAGCCCACTTGAGAGTGGCAAAATCATGTTTTCTAAGCCCACCCAAGGGTGGCAAATCCACGTCTTAGCCTACTTGCGGGTAGCACCATCAAACCATTTTCAAATAAACAAACATGAAATGTTTTGTTCCAATTCAGGCGATCTAGTCTATACTTATATGATGTGCGCATCACATAATAATTCTAGGCTAATAACCGGAATAAGAGCTCATATTGTTTTTAAAACTCGATATCATGGTTAGTAGAGGCCGATCTTTGATCGGGTGAGCGGGGATGCTCACGAAGTGGCCTTCCCTAATCGTACCCAAGTTCCCGAGCCGAGGCAACTTTGGTGATGATGAACACGTGGCCTTAGGCAACGAGTTAGGGTTTCCTAAATTCTCCTAAAAATAAATATTTAGGTGACGACTCTATATCTGGCAAAGCAGTCCATGTTTGGCACTTCTTTCAAAAAATCAGTTTTCAAAAATGATTTACCGGATTTGGACTCTTTGATGATTCACTGGTCTTGCATTGCACTCTGCGAGATTAGATACAGGACTGTGACATTTTGAGTCCTGAACTGTAGTGAGTCCATATGAACAAAACGAGATTTCCCTCCCGAGACGTTCGGGGACGTCTACAAGTGCCTTGGGCTCATGTGAAGTGTTAGGGACTAAGTCATCCCTCTTAAGTGTTTCCCCTTCACCCTTACTCTCATTGGGTGTATCACTGTGGTCACCCTTCTTAGCTCTAGTTGTATCAGACGCAATTGACTGAGGCTTTAACTCTCTCCCACTTCTCAAAGTAATCACTGCTTGCACCTGCTCATGGTGCTTTCCATTCCCACCCGAACTCTTTGTCCCGTATTGTCCATTAGGGTTGGCTACAGTTTGACTTGGTAATTTTCCCTCCTCTCTCCGATTCATGTTGTTAGCCATTTAACCTAATTGGGCCTCTAGCTTGGCAATAGAGTGAGTATGGGAGTGAACTACCGGTGCTAACCCCTTAAGTTCTGTGAGAACTTCCAATACCTGAGTCTCAAAGGCAGAGTTGCCCTGAGGAACAGGCAGGGGTTGTGGTTGCCGGTACAGTTGTGGGGGTCTATAAGGTTGCGGTGGTCGGTAAGATGATTGGTTGGCAAAATTATTAAAATTCTATCTTGGTGGTGGAGGATTGTAAGAAGTGCCTTGTGAAGGGGGTCTCCATGAAAAATTAGGGTGATTTCTCCATCCCAGATTGTATGTGTTGGAGTATGGGTCATTACCTGGGTTGGAGAATCCTTGAGCTACATTTACATGCTCTTGGACTAACTTCGGAAATTGTGATGTCGAAGGGCACTCACTCAAGTCATGAGCAAGGCTCGCACAAAATAACACATGCCTCATGAAATTGAGGTTGATCTTGCTGGGTAGGGGCATGTCCCGCAGCTAATAATTGGTCCATTTTGTGGGACAGTGCCTCTACTTGTTGGGCTAACTCTAGGTTTTGCTCGACCTTATAAATGCCCCCTCTTTTTAGGGCTCAAACTACTAGCTGCCGGACTT
Source organism: Camellia sinensis (assembly GCF_004153795.1). Lineage (NCBI taxonomy): Eukaryota > Viridiplantae > Streptophyta > Magnoliopsida > Ericales > Theaceae > Camellia > Camellia sinensis. Next base: position 1,047,878 of record NW_021025706.1, read on the forward strand.
GCTGGGCTGCGGAGGCATAGTGAAGGGAATTAGCACTTAGGTTCTCAAACAATTGCCATGCCTCGGCATCATTTTTGGACATGAATGTCCCACAACAAGATAAATCCACCATTTGGCGGTGCGACTCAGTTAAGCCATAATAAAATGTTTGAACAAGTTGCCAATCAGGCACTTGGTGGTGGGGACACTATTGGAGAAGGTCTCAAAATCTTTTCCGCGTCTCATAGAATTGCTCGTCATCCATTTGAGCAAAATTGGTGATGGCTCGCCTAAGTTGGTTGGTTTTACTTATGGGAAAGTACTCATCCAAGAACCATTGCTGTAATTGGTCCCAAGTTGTGATTGAATTAGCAGGTAAGGAATTCAACCTGTGTTTGGCTTTATCATTTAATGAGAATGGAAACAATCGCAACATTAAGGCCTCATTTGTGAAATTCTGGATCCTCACTATCGAGCAAATTTTCATAAATTCATTCAAATGTTTGTTGTAAGGATCATCATGAGCTAGTCCATGGAATGATGGAAGCATTTGTATGGTGCTGGACTTAATCTCATAATGAGCAGTAGTGGTGTTGGGTAATTGGATGCATAATGGTGATGTATAGGCAGTGGGTGTGAAATAATCCTTAAGGGTTCGGTTGGGCACATTCGGTACATTTGAATTTTCCATCTCTAATGGCTCAATGTATGAATATGAATATTCAAGCCTAGGAACACGGGCAGAGGCTCTAAGTCTCCTAAGAGTCCTCTCTAGTTCAAGGTTCAAACTCCATAATTCAAGACGACAAGAACGACGCTCGTGCATACACTACTCACACACACTCAAAAAGTTCCGACTCTGTGCACTCAGTTACAAAAATAGAATACCAAAGGAAGAAATACTCACAGCGGTTTAACGAAAACGCTTTACTCATCTTACGGGTGCTTGACGTGTAAACGTTGCCTTCAACCTCTAATTCAGCTTTGTCTTTCTTTTTAGCACTTTGGTGATTTACTTGCGAGTGTTTGCTTTTGTTTAAGCACTTTAGTGCTACAGTTTTTTTTTTTTTTTTTTGTTTACTCACTTTAGTGCTGCGGTTTTTTTTTTTTTTTTTTTTTTTTTAAGCTCGGTTGCACTTCAGTGATAATTTCCACTTTCAAATGCTCTGCACACTTAGCAACACGAAAGCATAAAATCCTAAACTAAAAATTAAAATAAGAATATAACTTTAAATTAATTAATTTCGCCAGAAGTCTCCGGCAACGGCGCCAAAATTTGATGAATCGTTAAACACACCAAAATTAAATCACTAAACTATACCAAATTCTTTTAGAATAATGGCAAGTCCAGGTATTGATCCATAGGGACAAATGTGAAATTAGATTAATTCAATCGCTAAATTCCTAAATTAATTTTGATTAAAAAGATAAGATTGATTTTATAACTAAACAACAATTAAATGAAATTGAAGAATTATATTGACAATTAAAATTAGGGTTTGAGATATTAATTTTCAAAAAAAATCCTAAGGCAAAGAATTCACCACTAACCACATGAATGAAACTTAACATTGGCCATCAATCGCAATCCGGTTTGAACTATCCAATATTTCACAACTACTAGTTTGAACTATTGATCAAGAGAGTTGTCGCATTCAATGTACAAGCACGAATCATCTTTAGTAGTATGAGGCGTTTGCTCTAACCTATGGTAGCAAAACGACTCGTCTCTTATAGCATGACTCGTTTCGTACTTTGAATACAAACACAAAGAAAACTAATGTATGGAAAGCATTAAATAATCACAGAGAGTAAAATGCTTGAAGAGATAAAATAAACAATTATTAAAAAATTATAAATCATCCATACATCCATGCAAACCAATTCACAATTAAAGCTTACGAAAAATCTTATTACATGGTTAGGGTTTCATCAAAACCCTAGAAAAGATGACTAGCCACTCATGAAGGAGTGGGAAGAGGAAGAAGATGAGGAAGAAACCCCCATAGAAGTGTGTGTCAAGCTTTAGGAGAAAATCACCTCTTTAGAACTCTAGCCTCCATTTTCTCAGAATTAATTTTCAAACCCTAGGTTTGGCTATTTTTTTTTTCTTTTATTCTCAGCAAAACAGACCAAAAATTTCATGCACGCGTCCGTAGGTGGGCTACTCAAGCGGTGGTGGGCCTCACGTGCAGTGAAGCTTGGCCGCATGTGCGGTGGTCTGGCTGGCTAGGATTTTTCACTTTTCGCACGGAAGATCTGCTTTCGCTCCATTTTTGATTGAATTTTCATATTTCTTGCTAAAGCTGTACAAGTGCACGAAACACATCATCTCCACCAAATAAACAAAATTGAAAGACTAAAAATGTAATTTAAGTGGCCTCAATGTGATACCTTTCGGCCTACATCTGCTGAGGCCTTGGACGATCGGCTAGTGTTTGGCTCTTACCACACGATTTGACTTAGTCTGGCTAAGGCCTTGGACGGTCAACTGGTGTTTGTTTTTGTCATAGCTTGTGGATGCAAAATAATGATCAAATTTTAGTAGCCTCTTTTTATTGATGATGGGATATGCTCAAGTTTAGCTTATACATATTGTTTTGACAATAATTGGGTTGAAATTAGCACTTAACATAACTAGCAAACTAAAGAACTGAAAGTGAGGGTAACACATGAAACAAAAATGAAATGGAACTGGACAAAATAAAATTGGACCTCCACTGAAAATATCTCCTAAGGTGCTCGGCATAAAGAAGGTTTCTTCCCTAGGTTCAGAGTTCGGGCTCGGGCTCTGTTCTCTTTTCATTGGTTGGCAGTCTTTTGCATTCATGCACTTCTGGGCCTTTGTCAAGATTGCTGCCATTGTGTCTAGGAGGTTTTGTGGGGTTTAGCTGTGGTAAATCAACTCAATTGGACTTGGTGGATCAACTTATCCACCTAATCCTTGAGGTTGATGCAATCATCTATGCTGTGGCCGTAGTTACGATGAAAACGATAATATTTTGATTGATCTTGCTTGTCAGAAAGGCCTCTTAAGGGTCTGGGCCATTTCAAGTTATAGTCATGCTAGATTTGGTATAAGACTTGCTCCATGGAGGAATCTAAGGGTGTATATTGCTCGAACTAACTGGTAGGGTAAGTTGGAGCCAATCGATCAGAGTGTGGGGGGCCATCGGAGTATCGAGTGAATCGGTCAGGATATTGGTTATGTTTCAGCTCAGGCTCTTTTTCTTTTCTTTTTTTTTTTTTTTTAATCTTTGGCTGGTGAGGGTTTGGGCATAGAGTCTTGGTGAACTACTATAGAGTCTTCAACATTTATGTATTTCTTGGCTTTGACTAAGAGGGTTATCATGGAGCTCGAAGGATTTTTAGAGAGAGAGAGAGAGAGAGAGAGAGAGAGAGAGAGAGAGAATAGGAAGTCTAAGGAGCGTAGACCGACCATAAATGTCGTTAAGATGACCTTGTCATCATTCTCTTCAACTTGCAAGGCCTCAGTATTGAAGCGAGTCACATAGCTACGCAATAACTCACCCTCAGTCTGTCTAATATTGGCAATTGAGTTGCTGGGCACCATTGGCGTTAAGCACCAATGAAGTGGCCCAAAAAGTGTTTGCTCAGCTCATCAAAAGAGGTGACTGAGCCAGGCTTAAGTTGACTAAACCATAGTCATGCTGACCCCTTGAGTGTAACAGGGAAAGCGCGACACATGATCTCGTCTGGGAAGGCATGGAAGATCATGAGTGTTTTGTAGGCTTTGAGATGGTCAACTAGGTTGGTCGTCCTATCAAATGTATCTATGAAGGACATTTTAAACTTTGAGGGTAAAGGCATATCTTTGATGGAAGCAGTAAAGGGAGAGTTGGTGGTTTGGACAAGATTATCAACGGCCAAAGAGGTCTTATTTTGAATCCAAGACCCTTTGTAGTTAGAGTTTGATAGCCCGTAATTCCTTATTCCAAACAGGGATATTGTCTCCTCTAGCATGTGGGGGTTGGACACTGCTAACTTCTCTTTCATGGGTGGTAGTGTTTTGTTGTTGTTGATGGTGGTTTTAGAAGGGTTGGGGGTCATTTTGGTTGAGTTACAAATCTTGAGGAGGGATAGGTAATCTATTCGGATTTGGCGGGAGTTCTCGTGGGCCGAGTGGTAGAAGGTGTGGTCCTTGTTGTCGCTAAGGATGGTTGTCTTGGACTTGGTCTTGGTTTTGAGGAATGCCTTGTGGTGGTAAGGATGGAGGAGCTATTAGCTCACGTTGAAGTAAGGTGTGGATTAAGGCTTGGTTTTGTTCAGCCAAGTGATTAATGCTATTGGTAAGTTCGGTGAAGTATTGAGGTGGGTTGTTTGGATTGGAGGGCTTAGTTTGGGGATTTCCGGCGGTGTGCTATGAAGCCATGGATCGTGTCGTAACCATTCACTCCGACACTGAAGATGGGTGATAAGGAAACCATTTCCGACGACAATAAATACAACTGTCAATCGAAAAGTTTTCCACAGACAGCGCCAACTGATGATGTGGTTTTGTCAAACGAAAGATGGGTCGGATAGGATCCAAATACTCCACGGGTTGGCCAAACCTCGTCTTCCTAGTAGCACCTACATTAAGTCCAATAGGAAGGACCAGGGGGTGGGGTTCCTTCCTAAGAACCCTCTGATGGTTAAGTTAGATTAGAAAAATGAAGAAGCCCAGAAGTAGTTAGAGAGAGTATGTATATATTGATATTTTTCATATTTTTATTGGCCTCTTGGCTTACTGTGCCCCACCCATGATTACTCCCTCGTCTTTGTCTTTTCACGCTGTCCTACCAGTCGTAAGTTTATGCCTATCTGTAGTCGACTATGGCAGCGTCGTCATGTCACAGAAATCACAGAAGAAAAGAGGGCGGCTTGTCTCTTCTTTTTGTCTAGTCCCAAGGTCTAAGTTGGGTTAGGAATTATTTGGACGGCCTATTGAATCACTTATTTAGGCTATGCCCATCATACATATATTTGTATTCAACTTATGAAAATAGAATGAGTGATTAATTATAAAAGTGTAACTATTAATTCTTTAATATTTTATATTATTTAATAAATAACACATTTCACTATTTTTTTTTAATAATAATTGAATAGGAGTTGGTAATTGCACACACTTTTGTTCTATGCTAACGTTTTGGGTAGTCACATTTCACAAATTTAAGCAACTTGAACTTTCTAGTATATTCATCTTTCACTTTCTAAAATATTTTCCTGCAACAACCCAACCACAACGAGTTCAGATCTTCTCATTTACTTGGCTCCTTATTTGGTGGGTTATTAGGCTTATTTTTAGATTCAATTTCGATGATTCAAACTGTTCATATTTTAGAATTTGTCGAATATATCATACTTGTAAAAAATCAAATCGATCGAATATAAAAAACTACGTGTTCGAATCATCGAACTAAAAACCGTTTTATTAAAAAATAAAATTGTTTTATTAATTTTTTTAATAAATAATTTTTAGTTCGATGATCCAAATACGTAATTTCCGATATTCGATCAACTTAATTTTTTACAAGTATATTATATTCGATAAATTCTAAAATATAAACGATTCGAATAATCAAAATTGAGCCAAAAAGTAAACCTAATAACCCACCAAATAAGGAGCCAAGTTGGAAAGGATCTCGACTCAACCACAACGCCTTCCTCTCTATAGCTCCTAGTTGCCCTCCCCTCATTCCATCTATCATCGATGCCCTCTCCCCACCCTCTTTATCTTCTCTCTTCCTTGATACCATGTTGTCTGTCCTACCTCATTCTCATGCAACTCCTTCCCTGACTTCCATGGGGACAAGGGGGTTGAGGGAGTAGCAGGGCAGGGTGAGTAGTTGGAGAAGATTGAGGCATAAAAAGCGCTGATTAGTGAAAATAGAAAGATGGTGGCAAGTGGATGCAAAAAGTTTTTTATATTTTATATGTAATTTTATCCTTGATAATAATTGAAGTTAAGGTAAAATTTAAATTTAAAAATTAAGGAGTTGATTGGAGTGTTCTAAATAGTGCATTTTTTGTCTTTTTAGACTAAAAAATTGAAGAAAAAAATATGAATATTTGGGTTAACTTTTTCACTTTTTATGGAAAAATGTGTGTTAAAAAATTGTATAAAAAAGTGTGTAGGCGAAGATTAGAGATATGTGTTATACAGCCATACAATCTGCACAACCGAATTGATGGTAAGAAATTATTGGCTACTTTTCGGACATTGCACTGGACAGTTTTGTTTAGCCCGTAGGGACCATCACGAGTTTCATTTTGATAATCTGAACCGTTGAATGTGTAGAACCTGTTGAGTACTATATGTCTATAAAAAAATCACATTGGTCGGATATCGATAGCTATCTGATCAGATTAATTTTTTTTCAATCGTTAATTATAACGCCATCCATTATTTTATACAAAACTGATTTGATCATGTAGTTATCGATATCCAATCAATGTGATTTTTACAGACATATAGTAGTCGACGAGTTCTACACATTGAATGATTCAGATTATCAAAATGGGACCCGTGATGCACCTCACGGGTCGAACAACAGTGTATGAAAATTGCACCCAAACTGTGCAATTTTTCTTAACAAACGCAGAAGCTAAACATACATGATTGCTGAGTTGTGCTCTTGTGTGGAAAATTAATTTTTTAATTTTTTTTTAGTAAGTCATTCGAGAAATTAGTAAAAAGTTATTTTTTTACTTTTTTATTAATATTTATTTATACTATTACATCACATGGCTAAAATATTCATCTCAAAGAATTTTACCCTAACCCACACATGTAAACATGGAGGGCATAATTGTAATTTTACAGGTAACTTTTAGGGACCTTTCCAAATGATCTTGTGGTAAAAAAAAAGCCAATTTTTAACTCTTTAACAAATTACAAAATGCAACTTTTATTTTTGTTGGACCTGAGGAACACACTACTTGTCATATGTCTTCTAAATTTTTCGTAGGGAAATCTCAAATCAGGACAATCTCTACTTCATATCCTTTTATATTATCCTTTTATATCTATTTATGTATATATTTTTTATAAGTATCAATTTGGAATCTTAATAAATATTATTTATATAAAAAAATTAAATTTATTGGACAACTATAAATACTTAAATAAATTACGTTTTGTTAGGTCCCTTGTTTGTCAAATCCGGGTACAAAACTTTGGGTTGAACAAGTTGTAATTTTCCTGTATTTTTTGTTCTTCCCGCTCGAGCGGGACCATTGGCGCTCGAGCGGATATTGTAGTCACTCAGTATTTTGTCAGGTCTGTTTTTTAATAAACAATTTTTAGTTCGATGATCCAAACACGTAGTTTTCGATATTCGATCAACTTAATTTTTTACAAGTATAATATACTCGATAAATTCTAAAATATAAACGGTTTGAATAATCAAAATTGAGCTAAAACCCACCAAATAAGGAGCCAAGTTGGAAAGGATCTCGACTCAACCACAACGCCTTCCTCTCTATAGCCCCTAGTTGCCCTCCCCTGATTCCATCTATCATCGATGCCCTCTCCCCACCCCCTTTATCTTCTCTCTTCCTTGATACCATGTTGTCTGTCCTACCTCATTCTCATGCAACTCCTTCCCTGACTTCCATGGGGACAAGGGGGTTGAGGGAGTAGCAGGGCAGGGTGAGTAGTTGGAGAAGATTGAGGCATAAAAAGCGCTGATTAGTGAAAATAGAAAGATTGTGGCAAGTGAATGCAAAAAGTTTTTTATTTTTTATATGTAATTTTATCCTTGATAATAATTGAAGTTAAGGTAAAATTTAAATTTAAAAATTAAGAGGTTGTTTGGGGTGTCTTAAATAAATGTATTTTTTGTCTTTTTAGACTAAAAAATTGAGAAAAAAATATGAATGTTTGGGTTAACTTTTTCACTTTTTATGAAAAAATGTGTGTTAAAAAATTGTATAAATTAGTGTGTAGGAAAAAATTAGGATTGAGAGTTGTGCAACTATAATTTTTGACTTTTGGTGAATAGGAATAATTTTTTAACTTTTTGAATAACTTTTTATTTTTTTGACCTAATTTTGATCAGTGCACTATATTTAAAATGCAATAATAAATTTTTATCATGAGAAATTGGACTCAACAAACTAATATCATAGATACTTATATCAGTTTTTTTGAAAAAAAATTATAGAAGTTATTTTTATTTATAGGACATTCCTCTGTATTATTGTCAATAATGCTACATATATTGAATTTGTTCAATCGATTATTCGGAGGGTTGTTTAGCCCATCATCCAAAATAATAACAATCGTTCGGGCGAATACCGACTAACAAACATGACAATCACAATTGATAAAGATAGACAATCGTCCAACTTAAATACTTTGAATGATTTGGACGAGTCCAAATTTGATTGACGAATCATTTTTCATTATGTGAATAGCAGCTCAATTATTTGTATTGAGTAAAATTTGAATTGAAAATGACAAGGCAACCAAACCCGTTTTGAAAGTCGCCAACTAAGCATTTATGTACAGATAGATAGTCTCTACGCGGCGGGACAAATCTCCGACAATCCTCCCAAAGTTCGTTCCTCAAAATCTCTCTCTCTCTCCTTCTGTTTGTGAATGGAAACACTCCGGAAACAAGCCTCGAAGTTCAGGGAACAGGTCGCCAGGCAACAGCAGGTCCTCTCTCTCTCTCTCTCTCTCTCTCTCTCTCATATATATATACACTCTGTTAAACCCTAATTTGATCCCGCTCATGATTTCTCAGATCAAAGTTCATTTGCCTAGATCTATTGACAAGTATTATTAGTTGTATTGTTTATCGGTCCTTGAATTTGTTCAGTTTCCTAATTTTTAGTCAATTCATGCTGTTCTGTGCTGCTTAGTTTTGTGTAATTTTGATGATATTCGTGATTTTTGGATGTACTGATTTGGATGATTTATCTGTATGTCTCGATTTCTTTTTGGTTTGATTAGATCAGATTGCATATTCTGCCCTATGCACTGCAACATTAAGAATTTGATCTATATAATGAAGTTGAATTTCGAACTGCCAGACCATTCTATACAAGAAATCATGTTGATAGTCGTTATTTTGGATGTACTATTTGGATGATTTTTGTGTATGTCTCGAATTTCTTTTTGGTTTTGATTAGGACAGATTGCATATTCTTCCCTAAACACTGTAACATTAAGAATTTGATCTATATAATGAAATTGAATTTGAAACTGCAGACTATTCTATACAAGAACTCATGTTGATAGTCGTGGTTTTGGATGATTTATGTGTATGTCTCAATTTCTTTTTGGTTTGAGTAGGTCAGATCGCATATTCTTTCCCAAGAACTGGAACATTAAGAATTTGATATATATATAATGAAGTTGAATTTCGAACTGCTGACCATTCTATACGATTTTGATTTCAACAATGTCAAATAATATTGGATGATGAAATATGTGTCCTTGCTTGAACATGATATGTTCTATAGGCTCATACCTCTGCTTCCCTGGCTTCTAACAGGAAGCTAAGGATGATGAAATATGAATTTGTTATATTGGTCCAATGCGGATTTCTTGTGTTGGTAGTGGGCATATCATGTAACAAAAATATTTTAAGGCAATAGTCAAGTAGATTGAAAAACTTGTTTCAGCATTAATATGATATTGTTGTTTTTTGGTATTGTGCAGTGCCAATAATAGAAAGGTGAGAATTAAAAAATGATTAGTCCTCGCCCCAGTTAGTCAATGGAAATACATGGGGTCCATCCCTTGGCTTTACAGAGATCAAGGTTTAATCTTAGACAATAATGATAATTAAACCTCAAATTGTTTTGAGTTTTTATGATGCCTCCCCTAAATCTGGTCATTTAGCTGGAATAATCTGCTAAATGTTGTAGAGTTTTGAATTTGTGGGGTTTGTTTTCCTTTGGTTAGTTTTGAATTTGTTATGAAACAACATACCAAGAATCACCCTCGCCACCTTCCAATATTTATTGTCTCTCCCCTTGTAAACGAGAGAGAGACAGACAGATATACAAATCTCCCTTGGTGGAGGTCCATGTATCATTGTTAATTTATTATGTCACAAAACAATTGATCCCATAAATTAGAGATAGCTTTTTCAAATAGTAACTAAAGAACAACTGGAAGTCCTAGTAATTGCACAGAGTCTAGTTGTTGAAACCATACGTATAAAAAATTGCATGTTTTGACTATCTATGATTTAGAGAGAGAGGGAGAATTGGTATTTTACCACTCGAAACCTCTGAAGGTTCAGCTGTTTTTCTAAACCTCAGTGGTTATATTACAATTCTTTATATATAAAATAGACCGGGGGGATAAATGTGGACTTTAAGTGGCTTTTTGGCTAATTTAGCCACTTCCCAAACGTAGAAAATGCCTTGAACTATGATGAAATTTCCAAATTTTCTCAATTACACTATTTTAGGTAATGAATTCTCAATTCAAATGCTAGACAGTACAATTTTCCCATTCAAATTTAGGGTGAATGTCCAATGCACCGTAAATATGATCTTAGACCGATGTCGTTCATGGCCATAGGTATATCTAAGGCTGTGCACATTTTAGACTCTGATGATCATGCCAACTCTATATTACCCTCCTGGGCTTGTTAGCTTCTTCACTGATAGTTGGCCAATGTGGAAACTTTGTTAAAAACAAGTTTTTATTCCTTACGGTAAAAAGAAAATTGTAATACTTGTATTTACATTTAGAAGTCTGCCTTGGGCTTCATTCAAATTAATTTTATTTAACAATTTTATGATTGCCATGCCAGTTGACTACTGCCATAAATTCCACTTTGATGCTGCTCAATTCCAAATCATGTGTTTAATCATTGTACTCCCTCTGTGCATGCACACACACACACACACACACACACACAAAAAGGGACATATTTTATCAAAATGATCTGTAGTCAAAGGTTTTTTACGCTGCGTAATGCTGTTGACATTTCATGCTAATGTGATGGATGCTATATTTGTAGGGTTTACCTGTTTTTATATTTGTGAAGTCATATCATGAAATTTGGTTTAACATTCCAATGGCATCGCATACAAGCTACTGTTAGATAGAAGATGAATTCCAAAATAGAGAACATCCATTTAGATCCTCCATGGCAATCTTAAGCAATAGGCTGTTATCGGCTACCTTGAAAGTGTGATGAATTCTACAACCAATAATGATAAGAATTTGTGGTTGAGGTTTGGAATTTTACTCACCCATCTTCCAACCAACCCATGCAAAACATGCGTGCATGCACACACACACACACACACACACACACACACACAAAAAGGGACATATTTTATCAAAATGATCTGTAGTCAAAGGTGTTTTACGCTGCATAATGCTGTTGACATTTCATGCTAATGTGATGGATGCTATATTTGTAGGGTTTACTTGTTTTTATATTTGTGAAGTCATATCATGAAATTTGGTTTTACATTCCAATGGCATCGCATACAAGCTACTGTTAGATAGAAGATGAATTCCAAAATAGAGAACATCCATTTAGATCCTCCATGGCAATCTTAAGCAATAGGCTGTTATCGGCTACCTTGAAAGTGTGATGAATTCTACAACCAATAATGATAAGAATTTGTGGTTGAGGTTTGGAATTTTACTCACCCATCTTCCAACCAACCCATGCAAAACATGCATGTTAATGTCATCGAGCTTAATTTCAGGCTGTCTTCAAGCAGTTTGGGGCTGGAGGATATGGAGGTTCAGATAATGTTGTTACTGATGAAGCAGAGCTCCATCAGCATCAAAAACTTGAAAAACTTTACATCTCAACAAGGACTGCCAAGGTTTCTTCATCTCTCTCTCTCTCTCTCTCTCTGGGTTGGGATCCCTCTTACCTCTGAAATCCTTTGTTTTAATCCTCAAGATGTTCTTGCTTTTCAGCATTTTCAAAGAGATACTGTTCGGGGAGTAGAAAGTTATATTGTTACTGGGTCCAAACAAGTTGAGATAGGTGTGTTGAAGCTTTGATGTCATTTATTGGTATTCTGGTTTCATGCAATGTCAAGGACTTTGATGTTCATATTCTTGTGGTGTACAACTTGTTCACAGGAACTAAGTTGTCAGAAGATTGCAGGAAATATGGTGTTGAGAATACATGCACCAGTGGTAATACATTATCAAAAGCTGCATTAAGTTTTGGACGAGCTCGTGCTCAAATGGAGAAGGAACGTGCAAATCTATTAAAAGCCCTTGGTACACAGGTTTGTTTGTTCTTTTTCTCTTTCACTAAAATGTAAGGAATTGTAGAAGTTAGATGCCATGAACAGGATAGCGCAGAAGTATTTCTCACAACTTGATATTTTGATTTAATTTTTTTGTTGTCATAGTTTTTGTGTCTATTTTTTTGGGACTCATGGCACAGATGGTATACCCCCATTCCAAATAGCACTGTGCAGCTAAGCTTGATTGAACAATTATAATATAGTTTGGATCTTTGGTAGACTTCGCACATTTCATTATTCTTTTCTTGCAATGGTTAGAGCAACAATTTTTCTCATTGACTATGCCCCATTTCCTTATAATATTGGTCACCTGTGGGTTGTGGCTACTGGCAATTTTTTACAGTATTGCTTTGGCTGAAAATTGTAAAATTGAAATATTATATATATATAGTCTTCCCACTAGAAATGGGACGAGATAAAGAGAATACATGCATTGTTGCATTTAAAATGTAGGCTACATTCGTTTATCATACCTAGTGAGTTTGCTCTTTCGCATCATGTTGCCAAAACCAACATAACATTCTGTGATTGATTCTTCTATTCTCTTGCATGGTTGAGATTTGAAGATGAGCTCTAAAAGACCTAAATTTGTTAATTGTTTTGGCATTATTTTCTACTAGTTTGTATGAAGTAGCTCTAGCAAATCTATTAAATTTTTATGACTGTGACTGGCCTTTTTATTACTGTATTTCCTTTCTATCCTTCTGGCTGGAAAGCCTTTCTGTTAAGTGCTTGACATGTTTCTGATGCCTCTTTGACCAGGTTGCAGAGCCATTAAGAGCAATGGTAGTGGGAGCTCCACTTGAAGATGCTCGACATCTTGCTCAACGTTACGATAGGATGCGTCAAGAGGCTGAAGCTCAGGTATTTCATTTACGATAATTTTACTATGTTCACAACTGTTCTTCCAACAATTACTTGTGGTGATGTTTTCTTCATTGCCTATTGCTTTCTCTCTCTTTTTCTTTCCTCTAAATCTTGGTCTTTTGCCAGAAAACAGGTTCTTATTGCATTTTTGTTATCTGGATCATATTGGAATTTGTTATATGTTGATTGCCTTATAATGCAAAACGATACATTTAACGAAGCTCACTTGAACTGCTAAGTTTCCTCTTGCAAACTTGTAATTTTATTTCTTCTGAACCTAGATAGGCTATTGAAGTTTCCAAACGTCAAGCAAAAGTGAGAGAAGGAACAGGAAATCCTGACATTGTTTTCAAACTTGAAGCAGCAGAGACAAAACTACAGGACCTGAAATCAAACATGACAATATTGGGGAAAGAAGCTGCAGCAGCATTATCTGCAGTTGAAGCTCAACAACAGAGGTTGACTCTCCAGCGACTCGTAGCTATGGTAATGCAATCAACCATCTTGTTTTAACAAAGTTTTATGTATGTATCTGCCTATGTATGTATGGGAATCAGATTTGAAAATTGTCCTTTGGCGGATTTTTTCCACTCCTGTTTTGAAGGTCGAATCGGAACGCACTTACCATCAGAGAGTTCTTCAGATACTTGATCAGCTTGAAGTGGAGGTATGCAATTGTATCGCCGTGACCTTTCAATCCCGCCAGCCCCCTTCCCTTTTTCTTCCTTTACTTCTGCGCTGCTTCTAGTTTATAAATTTTATTAGTTAGAACTAAATGTTTTGTGCTTTAAATACTTTATCTGACAGATGACATCAGAGCGGCAAAGAATTGAAGCAAGTCCTAGTCCACATGTGGACAGTATGCCCCCACCACCACCATACGAGGAAGGTAATGGTGTGTTTGCTTCTCCAACGCATAATGGATCAACTGACAGCATGGGTTACTTTCTGGGAGAGGTAAGAAGACAACTACATGTGCTTTTGACTTAATAATTTTCTGAGAAAGTGCCACAACACAACTTTATAATTTCTGCTTAAACGTCTCTGTTAATTGTACATTGCATATCTTCCATCTTGTTGCAGGTTATGTACTCATATCAGGCTGAATCTGATGTGGAGCTTAATTTGTCAGTTGGTGATTATGTTGTTGTCCGAAAGGTTTGTAGCTTGCTATGTCTATAACTTAAACCCTATGATACATTCTTCTATGTAGAGTTCTAGGATATTTTGTCCAATTTAACTTTCAATGAGGGTACAATTTAGCTAAGCATTATCTTTGCTGAGGATAGAAATAATAAAATTGCCTATCTTCTAACAATTCAACATGGTATTAGAGTATTATTGTAATACATCATGTGTTCGAGCCTCACTGCCTATCCAACAAGTATAATAATACTTGAAATGTTGATTCAACAATCAACTTAGTTTCTATCAGGATAGACCATTCCAATGAAAAATGAAACATCTCACATGGTAATAAATATTTCTCTGTTAAATCTATTGATTGTCTGCATAGCTGGTGCAGCTGCTTGTAGATAAATTATACACTGCCTTTTAGAAATTGAGCATCTGCATTTTCCAGCACCTATTAGGAATTCCTTCTCTTTTTCTTTTTTCTTTCTTTTTTTTTCCTTTTGTTTTTTGGGGTGAAGAATGTATAGTTGTCTTTGTTAGTTACCCTATAAAAAACAAATAAATTATGTATTTATGGTATTGCTGAAGAAACATCAAGCTATAGAAGTCTACAATCACCAGTTCATTTACTTGTTTGTATTCTTTGTATCATCTTGATGCTTTCTCAATAAAGTTTGATTATTTATCAAAAAAAATTTACTTGTTAGCGATATAAATCTGAATCATTTCTGTGTGAACCAGATTATGCAACTGGGACCGTTGGTCTGGCTATTTTCTGATCAAGTTCTCACAAAGTTTTGTGAAGATTCAAATACTGAAATTCCTATTGTCTAAGTTATTTTCTTTTCTTTTCTTTTTCAAATTTTATATTCCCGGCTATCTCCTATTGTGGATACCTCTGATCATTATTGGAACTGCCATTCTAGGCTGTGAGAAAAGTGTAGTACTCGTCTGTGTGGATGTAGTATGTTCTTCAGCTTTACTTTGTTCCACTGTTTAACCAAATTTTGTTAGTGTTCAATTTTTATGCAGTACTCTTATTTTCTTTAATTTTTTCTCTCTATTGTTCAAGAATATACGATATTGCTGCTGGATTTCCATACTTTAAAATTGCTGCTGATATTGTTTCATAACTCTTAGCTATCTTTCCACTGAATATACTGCGGGTTTTTTTACAGGTGGCAAACGGTGGCTGGGCAGAAGGAGAATGCAAAGGCAAAGCAGGTTGGTTTCCATTTGGGTACATTGAAAAACGTGAACGTGTTCTTGCAAGCAAGGTGATTGTTGAAGTGTTCTAATTAATTTACGGGATTGAGTTTCAATGGTGTTGTTTGTGTGTATAATTTTTGGATCTGGACATAGAACACCTGTGTGCTTTATATATATACACACACATATATATACTAAGATTTCAATAGCCTCTCAATTCAATATGTATGCATATTTTTTTTGATTGAAACATTTGATCAGGTTTCTGGCTTGATTTATTCATATTCATTAACAGATGGTAACTATTTTTATTTTCCTTCAAATTTGTTGTGTATAGTTTGTTGATAGTGATTTGTCATTTGTTGACTAGCGTGTCACCAAATGGCTCATTACCTTGTTTCTTGTAGCATATAAAGTAAAGAAATTTATACTCTATAATTCCTCAACCGGCTTCATATGCATCCTCCGAAGCCTTATAAAAAGCCCATGTGCCAGCCTGGGCCAGTATTGACCCATTGGGCTTTAGCTTGGTCCAAGCTTGAGGATGGGTTGGCTTAAAATATATGGATTGGGCTTAGGAAGGGTAAGGCATATGAGCCAGCCCGTTAGCCCATCTCAAAAGCTGCCCAAGATTAAGGATGGGCTGACCTGGTTCTGAAATATATAGATTGGGCTTGGGCTGAAGGTTAAGGCATGTGAGCCAGCCCATCATGATAGCCTTTTTCAAGCATGGCCGAAGGCCCATTCCAAAGGCCAATTCCAAAGACCCTTATTGGGCTTATACATTAAATTAAATATAATTAATGGAATATAGATTGGGCTTGGGCCCAATAGTAAGGTGAACCAGCCGATAAGCCCATCATGATGGCTTTTTCAAAGCCCAGCCCATAGGTTCATCTTAAAGGCCTGAAGGCCCAATATTATTGTTATTATTTATTTATTTTAAAATTGAGCAAGGCAGTGTTCAAATCTTCATTCGTATTCAGATGGACTGACACAAATATGTTCCGCATGGAGGCTCAAATCTTCATTCGTATTCAGATGGACTGACACAAATATGTTCCGCATGGAGGCTTACATATCTGATTTGGAAACTCCAAAAGCATACATCTTAAGAAAGAAAATAATCACAAAACAAAAATCAACAACGATATACACATTAACTTAGAATTTCATTTAATAACAGTGTAAAAATAGAAAGAATAACACAAAATAATACCTATTATATTGCATCACAACATTTCAGTGTAAAAATAGAAAGAATAACACAAAATAATACCCCTATTATATTGCATCACAACATTTCAAACAATTATAATAGGTGGCTGTGTTTATTTTGTTATTTGAGTTGAACTGCCAATCAGGAGTTTGTATATGGCCTTGGAAGCTACAGAAACCATATATATTGACATCTAATAGAGAGTGGTCATACTTTTAACAATCATACAACACATTATAAATATCATCTAGTATTTATACTAGGCATAAGAAACATCTGCAGTTACATGAAACTAGGCATGTGCTTCACCACCTAGTCATGAATATCCCACTGAATCCTCAGGAAAGCCAATCCTGCAAAAAACAATGCCTCTGTTCAATAGTCAAGCATTTTGAAAATTCTATTTCCCCCCACAAAAAATAATAATAATAATAATGAAGAAAAAAGAAATATATTTCCTTAATGTGTTCATTTGAGATTAAAATTTTGTAGAAAAATCATGATTTCAAATGTTCAAACAAGAAAGGCAAGTCATGGGGAAGTTTTCATTTGAGCATTAAATATTAGGATTCCAGCAATGAAAAATCCTGTTTTTTTTTTGCAGGGCAATGTTTAAAGGAAAACTTATCCAAGTTGGAAAGTTAAACGGATAACTACTAATCAGTGTGAAATGGGGCACAAAATTTCAAAATGGTGCCAGTTTTTATGTTCTACGCACAAAAAACTTACGAGAGAGTTGATTTTCTCATACACATGAATGGGGTAAATGAGAGGTAAGATCGTTTAACAGGGAATCATTTTTTGCCAGTAGCATGTATTAATTTCTACTACCAAACAAAAAAAAAAGTTGCAAAAAACAAAAAGAAGAAAAGAATAGAAGAACTTACACATATTACTTGGTCTGTTTGCAGATAGATATGCAAACAGGATTGCGAGTATAATGAATAATACAAAGACCTGCATTGAGATCATAATGAAGTTAGTAAATTGCCTTCAATTAAAACACAAATGGAAGGAAAATCAGCACAAAAGCTCACCAGAGTTGAGTTGTATCTTGGTTCGCTCTTGATTACGTAAGATTTCCTGGCAGAACCACAAAAAAAAAATGGTCAGACATTGACAAACAATGTTCATGGTGGACAACTAGAAACTTCAACAAACCTTTTGTTTAGGGTTCCGGATTCCCTGCAAATTTTCTGAATTGCCTCAAGCCTGCTTAATGCTTTCGTAGCATTTGGGTCACTCTTGTTGACCTATAAATGCACAGCAAGTTTTCAGAGAGTAGAAAATGAGAAACCTATGAACAATTATAAAGGGAAATCTAAATGCAGAGAGCAGTGGGAGATGAATGCTCAAAGGTCAGTTTAAACATGAAAAACTATAAATAGTTCACCAAGTCGTGAATGAAATAATTAAAAAAGCAGTTCACTTAACACCAAAAAGTAATGATCATTACAGCAACAGGTACTTTCATTAGAAGTTCTCAAAAGGTACTTCATTAGTTTCAGCAAGACACATAGAGGCATGTATATTAGAAGATTTATTGTTGTCCTTGTAGAAAGTCTTCTCTAAGAATAAAAGAATTCACTACATTGTATCATGACTACTGAAAAAAAGGTTCAACTGTTTTCAAAATGTGTGCACGTGACACTTTTTGTAACAGCTTGGATGCTCAAGGTTGCATTTGAGTCTTAAGGATCTATTTAGAGCATTTAATTGCGAAGGTTGCATTGTATTCAATATCTAGCAAGGGGTTTTAAATGATACAGTGTAATTGCAACAGAATAGCTTATGAAATATGAAATAAATTGTATGTATGCTATCAAAGCAGAAGACACTTTTTCTCCCAGCCAATAAATCTAGCTTATTGTAGAAAGTTATGAAGTAATATACCTTTGACTTCAGCATACAAGAAAAATCGAAGAAAGCACCATAGACATCCGACATTGTTTTTGTCCGGTCAATAACTTTAGCAGTAAGACCTAGAAAAGAAGACAAATAGATAAATTAAGCAAGAAATAAACCTAGCATTTGCGTATCTGTAGGCGAGGAGGGGGGGGGCTTCATGCTCAAAGTATCACAAAAGATGAGACATAAAAGACGGTAAAGCATGACTTGCCCCATCTAGAATTTTAGCACTACTAAAAATAAAAGTCAATCAGGCAAATACTTGTCATGTGGCACAGGACATCTTATGAGGCAACTAGCACTGCAGATAAAACCCACTTATGAAGAATCTACTTCCAGTATTTGAGTCTTGCACTACATTTGAGGCTGATTCAGCCTCGTCACTTTATTCATTTTTAAAAAATGGGAAAATAGAAAATGATTTTAAAGTACTATCATCCAAATTTCTTTCGATCAAATGAAAAATAAATTAAAACAGAACGACAGACGCGCAACAAACAAGAATACAAAGCCCATTAACATTGGAGTATAGTGCTGAAGGAGAGTTATCTTACCACGCCTCATTTTTACAACACCTCTGAAGACTTCAATATTGTTGTAGCATAAAGCCAAGGTTCCAATTGCCATGATCTGGTAGCACATAGGAAATGAGAAACATGTTCAAACAAGGAAATTTCATATTTCAAGAGCATGTATAATCATTCTAAAGCTGCACGAAGTAGAATGAGGGTGAGGAAGTGTTTACCATCTGACATCAACTTGCATATCAAAGGTAATATATATACATAGTTTATATATATATATTTGACGAATGCAAAGAAATTGACTTCAAAATTCCATTTACTATTGCAGCTAAACCACAATTTTCAGATCTACACAGGAACAAACATGGGTTCAAAGAGTTTTTGTTCGAGTGTGAACGAAATGACCCCCCAGCGTAGGAGGGTTACATTTAACACAATGGTAACATTTAAAACCAAATAATCCAAAGATAGACACAAAAAGAAAGGAGCATGAATTATCAGTTAGACATGATTTGCCTTCAGAATTCCAACTCAAAATGCAACTAAGATGCAATTCCAGATCTAAACAGCAAGAACTATGGTTTTAAAGAGTGTTTGTCCAAGTAGCAAGTCCAAAGGATATTACTGAGGGAACCAAAGAGCTGAATGAAAGAAAGTACTACATTAACAAGGTAGTAACATTTGAAACTAGAAGATCAATTTGATGCAATGCAATGGCTAACAATGTTATGCAGATTGACATAGAATTGCTTCAAAAAGTTCTCCCTCCCTCCCTCCTTCCCTCTCTACACAAAATTGGTAAAGAAAACTGATACATTTGGTCAGCAGCTGAACAGAGGTCATATTATGGACACTTAAAATGAAAACTACAGCATAACAGACTACCAAACAACATACAAACCCCAAGTCATTTTGAAGACATATACCTGTGGAATTGCACAAAATCGGAAAATTGAAGGATCTCGCAAAGCTGACATGTATGTCAGGCAATCCTCCACATGTATCAAAGCATTTGTGACCATGTCATTAAGGCATTCCACAGCTTTGACTGAGTTTTCCTTGCATTTTAAGTCCTGAGGCACACAATACCAAAGGATATCAATCACAGGGAATGGGCCCAAACATAAAATGTTAGCAATATGACTTGCAAGGCTAAACCATAAGAGGCTTTGCCTCACGAGTAGACCAAGATAACCGGTAACAAAATTCGATAGGACTAAAGCTTAATGATCAATTGCATGAAAGAGACAAACCTCAAGTTTGTTAACATATTTACTCCAAATCTGGCGAGGCCAAAACATGCGTGACTTTGGTATCTCGTTTATATCCTCCAAATAGTCCCGAATAATGTTTGTTTTCTGTGTTTGATTACATGAAATAGATATAATTGAGAATCAGGCATCCAAATATGAAAGAAGACAGAGGATGAAAAGCAATACTCGCTATGCATGTCAAAAGAAAAACCTGAAGAAATAAACCCATTGAATTGGAGAGAGAATCTGATGCCAAATCTTCAGACCCAGAGGCATGGAAAAGCTTTGATAACCCTAACCCAACCAGTCCTGCTACGTAGTGACAATATTCATCATAGTCATCAATTGTTTCTACCTGAAAGATATGTATGAGTAGTCCTAGTCAGGGACACACATTGAATGTATTTAACTCGTACTCGTTCACAATTTGTAGAAAACCTCTAATTTATTTTTAGTTCCTGAGTTCCTGCAACCTATTGAATGATAGGATAACCAGATAATATAGAAACTATAATGTACTTATCATTATCTTGCAGGATATTCATTACAAACCTCCTTGCATATAAACTTTGCCATTCCTGCACCCATTCTCATAGTAATGTCCTCAATTGCCTCCTGATAACTGCAGAATAGTTAAGAGTGTTGTGAGTAATCTCTCAAACACACAGGTCAGATGCCCAACATTATTCCTGTGAAGCCCTCTGAAGTTAAAACCAAGAAAAAGTTCCCACAATCTCAACTTATGTATGCAGAACTGAAAGAGACAAAGTTCAAATATAAATGTAAATATAAACAAAAGTTCATATACATAAATAATAATAAACTCGAGTATAAACAAAAGTTCATATACATAAATAATAATTAACTCAAGTTATAAATAGACATACAAATAAAATTCAAATAGATAGACAACAGTCAACAATTGTTTAATACCAATATAATACAACCATAAAATAAATTATCAGTGAGAAATTGACCAATATATTGCCGTTGATATATCTCATTGCAATTGCTCAAAAATCACCAAAAAAATATCAATATGGTGGGATGTATCATTTATATTATGAGAATATAGTGCAGAAAAGAGTCTAGAATCTTGAGATTTTATTAACTCCTATATAAGGCTTGTATCAAAGAATGACAATACATAAGTAAATGTCATATTTCATATTTTAATAAAATTATAAAACCATATATCTCATACTATTACTTGTCTACATCCACATCCACATCCACATCCAAGAGAGAGAGGAGTATGGATCCAATAAAAAATGCTACACATTTTACAGTCACTTCAAAATATCATACATTAATTGTTATACACATACCATCATATCAACACACTAGATTCCCCATTCATCAGCCACCTGCACTCTTTCTCTTTCTCGTGCACATGGACAATGTATCATATATTGTTTATATATTTCATTAACATCATATCAATCACATGAACTGTATAGGCACTCCATATTGATATAGTGTTTGTTGTTACTTACAATAATAATTGGGTTAATTACACATGGCGTCCTGCAATTTCCCCAAAATCCCACTTTGGTCCCTCTTTTTTCAACTGTAATAGTTAAACCCTTGCACTTTATGTCAAGTTACAATGTCAACCATCTATCAACTGTGATATGAGAAATATCATCATCACATTAACATTATTGTGCCAAGTATCCAAATGTTTGAAAAGGTGGGAACTCTAGAAATGTAGTGTCCTATTGACATAGAAAAAATCCGTGAATGGAAAACTAGCCACTTTAAAGAATGAATGATAAACAAAAGTGTTTCCTTTTTATCTTTTCCATTGATCAATATTCAAGAAAAATTACGTCACACCTATGTCAACTGTGAGGAATGTCATCATCACATCAACATTCTTGTGCCAAGTATCAAAGTGTTTGAAAAGGTGGGAACCCTAGAAATATAGGGGTGTTTTGGGAAGATGGTTAAAAGTTGGCTTTTAGCTTTTAACCAAGCTTTTTGCATGAACATTCCCATATTTGCAACAGAATCCGTTGATTATAACATTAAGAGCAAATAAAAAATGCTAGATAGAAGCTAACCCTCTCCCAAGCTCCGAAAAAGCAGTTGAAACATGATGGAACTCATCCATGAGAACCTTGTACTCCTTTGTACCACCTAAATACAAAAGAAATAATTAGGATTGCAAGTAACCCAAAAATATATATATATGTTCAGCACATAACTAATAGGACATAATTTTATATGTGCGACACTTTCCCAGAATGCTTCAGTGTGTGATGCAGCTTAAGAAACTCAGTCAACACTTAAAAATTCATATGAAGAAGCCTTTTGCTCTTCGCTATTCCCCCAAATACAAAGGGGAAACTGCAAAAGTGCAAATATTGAAACCGACCACCAATATCAATAATGTCAAAATAAGCATAAGACAATACTTTATAAGTTATGTAAGGTCTCAAGTGGGTTGTGCATTATCCAAATTCCAATGCATGCTAAATTAAAGCTTGGCCCTTCAATGCATCTTTTACATGCCACTTGTTAAGAAGCTAATGCATCTTTATTTTCTTGAGTGAGGTCAAAAGTTTGTTTCATAGTTCACTAGCCAGCCAAAATAACACCATCATGCGGCCCCAAAATATATATATATATATATATGTATATGTATTTTTGTTTTTGCATCAGTGGAAGGAGAACTGAAATACTCAAAAGGATTTGTTTAACTTAAGTCTTGTACATATAATAAGCCAGAAAAAAGTGCTCTGTAGTGCATAGAATCAAAGAGATGACCAATAGGAATGAAGTAGCAAAAGAGATTAAAAAAAAAAAAAGGGCAGCACGAGTACAGGGGGGAAAAAACTCACAGGAAAAATGCCAGTCACGGTCATATATATGACGATGAAAAGCCATCAGAATAGGTACTTTAACCTCTGTAGCTATGCTTGTATCATCCTCTATAAAAATACCAAACAAATGCATGAGATCACTTGAAACACGCCAAATCACTCAACAATAACATAGCATGAAATAGGAAGGAAAAAGTCAAATACAAATTTAGTGTTTTAACAATATGACATATATGAAATCCAAATAGACCACAAATCATTTTGCACAAGATTAACATATACACAGAGGTCAAAACAAACTGAATGAGGTATATGAAAATATCTTGTTGAATATTATGACCATATCAAAGTGATATAAACAAATTATGATTAGGGACACTTACCAAACAGTCCTATTAACTAGACTTATTTACCGACAGGTCCTGACTGATAAATTCATAAAAATAAGAGAGACCGATAAATTTATCATTTAATAAATTTATCAATAGGATTTAATAGGTAATAAGTCCCAAAAGTAGGACCTATTGGTAAGCCAAAGAAAACTTCATAAATCAGCACAATAAGGGGAATGATGACACACAAAATGTAAAACTTAGAAGAATGAGCATACCAACGGTGTCGAGGGCTCGAAGAACCAAATAAAAAATGCATACCTGAAAAAATAGGAGAATAGTATACATGGAAAATTAGGAGTATTTTGCAACAATGACACAGCACAAGTCCATAAAACTAATCAAACAAATAGAAATGGACTAAAATACCCACTTGGTGACAACTTGTTACAGGCATGCTCTAAAAAAAATTTGTAGTAATATAAAAAAGAATACAACCCATGGCCTTTAGTTATTTCTCACAACTAAAAAGAATGCCAAAAAAATGTTCTAATATAAAAAAGAATACAACCCGTGGACAGTTACAACTTACAACTTTCCAATTTTTTACAAGAAGTATATGTTAACAATCAAATATACATTCACTTTCACACATATTCCTTCCAGAGTCCGGATTCTTCAAAAAAAAAACACATAATCACTGACAAAATATGTCCAATGTAGCCAATTCACACACAAACACACACAGCCACAAGTATGATTGCATCTGGATTATAAGGAGTTGTAGTATTTGACACCATGCGTGTGTGAATAATCAACATCATCTACAGCTGATTATTTTATTTTACAAGTCAATGGAGTGTCGTTATGGGTCTTTCAATGCCACTACCAGTATTGATCAACATCATCAAGACCACAGTGCAAGACAGAACAACCTTACAAAAGCCTGTACGCAGTTCCTATAAGCCCTCATCACCAGGAAAATTTCTTATTCCATCACTGCATCCAATTAGGCTGAAACGCAAGAGTTTAACTCACGAACTGCTCATCCAATCTCAAACTAAAACATTCAAAATGGACTATAACACCTTGCAACAACTTTCATCCCCTTTAAGGCACATACTTGACTTAGCATGTGTCCACCAATATATATGTCTAAACATGCACGCATGTATTTGGTTGAAGAACGTTCCAAATATAAGCATGCCCAATAAACCATCCAAGGCCGACCTTGTTTCCCATTCAACATCATTTATAAAAGAATATCTTATCATAGCAAGTCAATCTTAACAAGACTGAATTTATGTTCCAGCTTTAATTCACATTCTTAGATCAATGAAAAAAAAAAAAAAAAAAACTCTCTCTCTCTCAATATATATATATATATATATATACACTATAATATAAAGCCTACAGCAAAGTGGGTGTAGATTGTCACGCTTTTTCCTACTCCCAAAATACCCCAAACATGATAACTTCTCTAGAGTGCTTCAATTCCCTCAGATCCAACAGCTTCAGATCCAGTTACTTCAAATAACTCTAATAGTTATATACTACTATTATGTAAAAACAGGTCAGGGTGGTGTGAACAACAATTTGAAAAACTTAGGTAGCGTTTGGTTTACTTTTCAAAACTCAACTTTGTTTTTCAATCATGATTTGGATTAAACATATTAACCAAACATTTTTTAAAATACAACTCAAAATTACATTCAAAACTCCTCTCTTTTCTCTTTTTTTTTTTATATTGTTATTAATCAATTACTTTTTCTCCCTCCTTTCTCATCTCTCCTCTTACATTCTCTCACATTCAATACATCAATCAATCAATCAAAAAGTAAATAAAAAAAATTACAAATCATATCAAAACTCATAACCAAACAAATTTTGTCTTTTCAAATCATTCAAAAACTCAATACTCAAAACACAACTCCACGCTCAAATCATAATTCTAAAACCAAACCAAATAGACCCTTAAACATGATAATCGCTCTAAAGTGCTTCAATTCTCTCAGATCCAACTGGTTCAGCTCCAATTACTTCAAAACCCTAACAGTGACTTTAAATTTCACACATGTTTTTGGTGCGAATAACAATTTGATAAACTTTTGTCTGGTTCTCAACTGTTCTATATTTCAAAATCCACACATTCAAAACCATGCAATCCTTGTATATATATATATATATATATGATTCAACAATAATTATGAAAACTTGAAGTATATAGATATAGATCTGAACTTACAGCGTTGCGAAGCTCGGTGTCGAGCTGTTGAATTACGAGGGCGAAACTGCGAGAAACCTTGTGAAGCATGGAGTAACAGAAGCCCCAGTGAGGCTCCGGAGGAATATTCTTCTCCGCTCGCCTCGCCGCCATCTTCAACTTCATCAATGGATAGAAATCATCCGGATGCTTCAAAATTGCCCCCAAACTTCCCATTTTTTCACTCTGTTCTATCAAAAAAACAACGATTCAAAAACAGATCTGAACAAATTAACCAAAATTTGAAAGCAAATTGATGAGAATTCGAAATTCTTCGTACCAGTGATATAGGGATTGAAATGGAGGACAGGTTCGATGATTTTCTAAGAGACGGACACGAATGTAGATAGATATAGTAATATATGTGTATGTATATTTATTTATTTATTTATGGTGATGGTGAAATGGGACAAGGAGTGTCTGTGATGTATGGAGGTTATGGTGGGGAGGGGGACTGAAATTTTAAAATTGCCTGAAGTTTTTGACGGGAGCGTGGTTGGCGTGGCAGGCGTGGACTTTGAATCTGTTACTTAAGGGAGTGTTTGGACGTTCCGCTCCAAAATAATTCCGTTTTTTAGGACTTTTTTGTCCAACTTGGGTTTGGCAATTAAGCCTCCGTTTGGGAAGTGGGTTGGCTTTTTGGCTTTTTTGCCTATTTTAGCCTGGGCTAAAAAGTTTGGTTTGGGAAGGGCTTTTTGACTTTTTGGCTTTTTTGACTTTTTTTGTGAGAGAAGAATGTAATGATTATAGGTTGGATGTGATGTTTTGTTTGTTATGGCTAAAATAGTCTATTTTATTTTTTGTGACTAAAATAGCCAAAAAAACCTGAAAAAGCCCTTGCCAAACACAGGCAAGTTCTCGTTTGCCTACTTTTTTTAATTGGCTTTTTTTGAGTTCAAATTTTTTAGTTTAGAATTAAAAATTTTGTTTGGATTGGTTTTTAAAAAAATTTTAAAATAAAAAGTAAAATAATTATGATTTAGATATAATATTTTATTTTATTGATTTATTTTACTTATTTAGGCAAAACAAACCTAACCAAAGGAAGTCTAATTTTTTTTTTTAAGATAACATTATTCTAATTTAAAAAGTACTGATAAGTATACAGGGATCTTTTGGGAGCAATAATAAAAAGTCAGTTTTTTAATTTTTTAATTTTTTTAATCAAAAAATTCAGTTTTTTTGTTCAAAATAATCCAATTTTTTGTCAAAAAAATCACTAAAAAAGTCAAAAAATTAAAAGGTCAACTTTTTACCGATTTCTCAAAACACCACATAATTTCACTTTCTACACTCACTTTTTAAATTCAGGGTTGGTTTGGGATGTTCTAAAAAAGTGCACTTTTTGACTTATTAGCTTATATGAGTTGGGTTTGGGTTGGGTTTGATGTGATGTGTTAGAGAGGTGATGTGACTTAAATAGGATAGTAACTTTTTGACTTTTTGTATTATTTAAGTCATGCCAAACTTGGCCTCAATGTCACAATGTAAATTTGAAAAGTAAGTGTCATTTTTTTTTACTTAAAAATCATTATTCTTTTTAAAATCATGTGACAATGTATTAGAATATCTAACATAACTTTTTTTCTCATATATTCTCAAATCATTAATTATCTCACTTACACATCAAGTCTATAAAATAAATTTATATATCATTTTTCTCTTTTAAATTTTTTATTTTTTTATAATTTGAAAAGGCTGATATATTTCATAATGGTTTCTAAAAATTAAGTGTTATTTTATATTTTCAAAGCCATTTTTGGTGAAAAACTGTCACAATATCGTTAAATTTTGTTTGAATTATTTTGATAAAAATTTAAAAAGGAAAAAAAGTGAGTGAAATAGAATTATATTCTTATTCATATTTCATTCATATATTTTTTTTTTTGCTTTTTTTTTTTTAAATTCTTATACAAATCTATAATTTAAACCCAATCTTATAATATTGTAAAGTCTTGTATAAATATGGTAGAATTTCCAAAAAATTTGAAGGTAAAATTGTCTTCTCACAAATTTCTTTAAAAAAGTTGTTTTCAATGATTAGTCTTCTCCAAACAAGTTTTTCGCTTTTGACTGTTGCAGACAAGAAATATATATATATGCAAGAGCACCCAAAAAAGACTTCAATGCAGAACCCAAAAAAGACTAAGGAAAAGCACTGCATATAGACGATTTTTTATTTGAATATAATAATTATATTTTTTTCAAATTATTAACTATAATGATGATTGTTTTGGTTTTTTTTTTTTGTTTTTTTTATTTATTAAAATCAAAGAAGCGCATGATTTTGTCTAAAAATGTTGTTTGTATAATGATAAATTTGAAGAAAAAAAATAAAAACATAAGAAAATATTACAAATATTAAATATTGTTTATATTTATATTTATATTTAAAGAATAATGCTATATGTATCAATTGATATAGTAATTAAATTTGAAGAAAAAAATAAAAACATAAGAAAAATATTACAAATATTAAATATTGTTTATATTTATATTTATATTTAAAGAATAATGCTATATGTATCAATTGATATAGTAATTGATGATGTGACATAATTTAAGAGATTTTTGATATTTGTAATGTGATTAATAAATGGAATCAATAATAATATCATAACTAATGTTAGTATACTAATTAATACATTAATTAATATATGTAGCACCACCAATATTTAAATTTAAAATCTATATTTGGACGATGCAAACAATGCCTTGTAACTTGGACTAACTACTACTTTTAATTTATTTATTGTTTTTTTGATTTAGGACTACTACTATTATATTGGCTTATTTTGGCAACATAGTTTTTAGTCACTTTTTTTGGTTAGTAGCAAAAGTTAAAAGTTGGCTTTTTTAGTTTTTTTTTTCATTTGGAAAGTTGGTTTTTAGCCAACGGTGAAATTACAATTTTACCCCTCATGGGTCAAAATATATTACATAGGTGAAGTTGTAAATATTTTAAATAAATGGGGGTAGTTTGGTCATTTTATTATGATTTGACATCATAAACAAATATTAATCAAAAAAGTCAAAAGTCATTTTTTACCAATTTCCCAAGTCATTTGTCTAAAAAAACCAAAAGCTTGGTTAAAAGCCAAAAAATCACTTTTTACCATCTTCCCAAAACAACCCATTATTATGTTATATTTGCAGGAAAACCATGTTGATGCCCCCACCAATCCCTTTTCATTTGTCATCATTTTAAGTTTTATTCCCCGCAATAATAATAAAGAGTTATAATTTTAAAATTAAAAAAAAAAAAAAACTTAAGTGATATAGTAAGAGAAAAAACAAAAACAAAAATATAGACACACACGTACATTACATGTGGACTTCACTCCTTATCACATCAATAAACTCTCTTTAAAATTTCAAAATTAGACTCCTCAACCTTCACTCTTATTCCATATTGCAACTCTGCAGCTTTATTTATTTATTTTTATTTTGTTTTGTTTTATTTATTTATTTTTATGTTTTTCTAGGAAATTTTATTTATTCTAAGCAACATCACAGTCACCATTGATGTTAAGAGTTATTCAAAGTCGTTCATGTAATATTGGACAGTGTTGAATTAGCCTTGAAATACTGACTAAATGTGTCTCCTATCAATTATTTTAAATTTTATTAATTGATATTCTTATTCTGTGTTTAGTTTATGAATTTGGAAAGTAATTCATAAAAGAAAAAATGAAATATAAGTGAATTGTGAATAAAATATAACTATATTTTACCTATGTTCCACACACCTTTTTTCTTTACTCTTTATAAATTCACGAATCAAACATAGCATTATAACAGTTAATGACATTCATGTATTTTTTTTTACATTTAGTATAACAGAAAACAAAAGTCAATAAAAATATTTTTTATTATAATTAAAAAAAAAACCTTATTATTTGAGTATAAAACATTTTACATTTTTAAAATGTGAAAAACATGTTTCGAATTACACTTATCAATACCACTACATTATCACCACCTTGAACCTTCTTTTTGTGCCAACATAATTTTACTTGCACAATTATATATTAATTTACCTAATCATGTAATTAAAAACACATTAAGAAGGAGAGTTAGAGTTTTTGAAGGCTAGCATTCCTCACTCGACCAGCATATTATATTTTTCTTGAATATTTTATTTTTTATTTTTTTATTTTTGTGTGTGTGGGGGGGGTTTTGGGTGCTCATTTTTGTTTGCTAATGGACCAATATTGTGTTTCCCATATTTTTTTAATTACTTATTTTACTTGTCTTATTGCATGGATTTTTTATGGTGAACAGAAGAGAGTGACAAAAAGACATAGCTTTGAGAGTTTTCTAGGCTCATGGCCTCACTCATGTGGGAATGGCAAGCAATAGATGGAGCTTTCAATCTCATTCCGCCTTTCATGACCTCCATATGTTTTATTTTTTGTAATTTCTTTATTTATTTTTGTTTATCTTCTCATTTCGTCTTGTCTATTTTTTATGGTTGATTTTTTTTAGAGGCTTCTGGATTAAAAAGTAAATAAAATTTTGAAAAAGAAACAGTGCACAAATAACAATAATTGCTTTTCTTAACCTTTTTTTAAAAGTTTTTCTTTAGTTAATTTTTATTTTAACTTTTAATCCAATCCAACTTTGTTTTTTTAATTTTTAAGGGCTTTTAGGCTAGAATCCTTAAAGAAGAAGAAAATCAAATTTAAAAAAGAAAGAAAGAAAAAAGTTAATGTCTAACAAAAACCTAAACTGAGATGGGGTTTGGCAAATGTTTTCGTAGTATTTTTTTTTATTTAAAAATTTTATTGTTAAAAGGTTGTTAAAATAATGTGTGTTTGACAAATGTTTTTGTAGTAGCTTTTTTTAGTTGTTTATTAAATTTTGCAAGTGGGGTTTATTTTTGGGAAAATATCAAAAAAGTACAAAATGATTCCCCCCCCAAAAAAAAAAACTCATGAAAGTACAAGTAATCTATGCATTAATTTTGTACAAAAGAAAACTTGTACCTCAACGCATTCAAAATTATTTTATCCACTTCTCTTTTTTTTCTTATTTTTATATTCTCCATTTATTAGATTTTGATGAAGAAAAACTAAAAAAGTCTTACTTTTTAACATAAAATAGACTCATCTTTTTTTTCTTTTTTTTTGGTTACAGGGAAATCCTCCCACCCTCCCGTAGATCCAAGGCAGCGCCCCATGAGGAGATCACCGAGGTGTCCTATTGTCCGTTCCGAGTAAGAGACTAAAACCTGGAAGCTTGTCCCAACCTCCCAAGGCAAGCTTCGATTAAGTCAGGACTCGCACAGCGGGGGAGCATTAAACCTGAGTAGGACTCGCACAGCGGGGGAGCATTAAACCCGAGTAAGAGACTATAACCTGGAAGCTTGTCTCGACCTCCCAAGGCAAGCTTATTGTCCGTTCCGAGTAAGAGACTGTAACCTGAAAACTTGTCCCGACCTCCCAAGGCAATTAAGTCAGGACTCGCACAGCGGGAGAGTATTAAACCCGAGTAGGACTCGCACAGCGGGGAGCATTAAACCCGAGTAAGAGACTATAACCTGGAAGCTTGTCCCGACCTCCCAAGGAGGGCTTATTGTCCGTTCCGAGTAATTAAGTCAGGACTCGCACAGCGGGAGAATATTAAACCCACACCAAGTAGCTGATTAGACATCCTTGAGGTCCAACCTCCTAACCAACAGTGCTTCGCCCAAGAGATTGACCCAAGAGAGAATTGAACTTGTGACCTTGGGGCTTAAACCCCAAGGTCTTAACACAATGTCACAAGTTCAATTAGCATTTAGTATTATATTTAAAAATGAAAGGTATATATTATATAAATTTTGTATAAAATTTTTAATTATACATCACTACTCAGAACGTCTTTTGCCTGTCACAATCCAAGCCTAGGCAATCATGAAGGCATTTTTTGTATAATTTATTTAAGCCTCTTTTGAGAAGATAGTAAAAAAAAATTTTTTGACTTTCTAATCTATTTTGAGTCACATTAATTCTTTACTATTTTATACATTTTTCAAGAAAAAAAAAATTTAATTTTTAATCAATTTCTCAAAAACAAGTCTTAGTTATGGCTTTTGATCGCGCTGTGCTGTGATGGAATCTACCGATGTCTTTATTTGCCATTCACAATCACCGTCCAAACAATAGTGATTTGGATCCTCTTGATTTCATACGAAAAATGAACAATTCCCCTCCACTAATTTTTTTGGATTATTTACCACTTACAAATCTTGTCATGCCCATAAAATTTAGATATAAAAATAAATATAAGATCATGAAACACATTTTTTTAATATAAATAAAAAAGTAGATTTTTTTTTAGAACTCTTTTTTGAAAACCAAAACCAAACATAGTGATTATTTTTTGCAACTATACTTTCAATTGAAGAAGCCTGAATGTGCAACAAAACTTTCCAATTTCACCTGATGGACTCTTAATTGTTTGGTATACTGAAAATCATCAAAATCTAAGAAAATTTTCAAATTTTTGATTTTTTAATGAGGTATAACATAATGGGCTTGTGTATGCCACCCTTTCAGTGAGTATAATTTCAGCCCAGCCCATTCTCCCTTGAATCGCGCCCATCCCAGATCAAAATCAAATTAAGCCAGCCCGTTTCCAAAAACCAGGCCCAACCCACCATGGGCTTTGGACCCGACACAGGGCGGTTGTTGGACCATGACCAAAATTCACACCCCTAATTACAAAATCTCCTTAAATACAAAAAAAATAATAATAAAAAATAAATAAACTAGCTTTTAAGCGTCGTTTGATAATACTCGCGTTTTTAATTTTTTATTTATATTTACAAAAATTTTAAAAACTCAAATAAAAATTTGTTTGGTAAAATTTTTAATTTATAAATCAGTGGTCTCAGTTTATAAATTTGACAAAAAAATAAAAACACAAAAAATGTGTTTCCGTTTGGAGTTTTGAGTGTTTTTTTTTTTTTACCAACCAACACTAGCCACCACTCGCCACAATTTTCCACCATCATCTTCCGCCTCCGCCACCACCACCCACCCTCTACAACCACCTGCCACCACCACTCACCACCCACCTATCACCCACTCGCCACCATCACCCCCCCCACCCACTCGCCACCACCACCCACCCCTCGCCGCCGCTGTCGCCGCCCACCACCTACCTACCATCCACCCGCCACCCCCATCCACCACCCGCTACCACCACCCGCCACCTACTTACCACCACCACTCACCACCCACGTTCATTAAGTCAGTATTTCAGTCGTTCAGTCAGTACAGTCATATGTGGTACATCCATTAGCATAACAGTACAGTAAATAGTAGGTCTTGAAAGACCGAACAGTAATGATGGCCATCAATCAGTAAACAGTAGTGGCACCATCACCCACCACCCATCCGTCACCACCACCCACCTGCCGCTACCACCCACCACCCGCCACCATCACCCATCCACCCACAACTACCACCACCACCACCACTCGCTACCACCCACTACCCGCCATCGTCACCACCCACCAACCACCACTACCACCCCACCACCCACCACCCACCACTACCATCCACCGCCCGTCACTACCACCCGCCACCTACCTGCCACCACCACCCACCCGCCATCTGCCACCCACCTGCCACTACCATCTACCACCCGCCACCATCCACCACCACCCGCTACTCACCATCCACCGTCACCACTTTCCACCACCGTCTTCCACCGCCACTTGTCATTTCTCACTCTTTTTTATATTTTTAAAATTTTTAAAACATTTTGTCAATTACCAAACGTGTTTATAGTTTATATTTTTCTAAAAATAAACAAAAACTAATTTATAAAATTTTTGTAAATATAAACTGAAAACGTAAACGTTACCAAACACACTTTTACTACAAACTTTAAAAAAAAAAAAGGCTAAAAACTACGTTACAAAAGAGGCCTATATATATGTAACTAAAAAATCAGTCCAGTAAGACCTATGATGCCACAAATATTTTTCGGGAAAACAAAAATAAATCTTAAGAGCAAACTGATATAATTTGAAAATAATTTTAATTAATATTATTAATAATAAGAGAAGTATTCAAAATTTTAGGGGCAACTGTCCATCCCTGCCAATTGCTTCCCTGATTTCTGCTACATACAGAAGCACCCAAAAAATAAAAAGCATAATCAAAATGCAGTTATTTCTTGAAGGCAGCTTCTGTCAAACACAGTTACAATCTCTAGCTTCAACAACATTTGTAATTCTTCCCAACCGCTTCATCTTTTAAGTTTTTGGAGCATCGACATTGAGCTTCGCTGCAGAGACATCAAATGGGTATCCTCATTCACAAACTTTTCAGATAATAGTCATTTTTCAGTGGAGTAAGACATGCCAAATATCAGGGGGAGCTTGAGAATCTGCTACTTCCCCGGCGACCATGACCAGATAGCCTTGATAGTTGTCCTTTATTCTGCATTTTACACAAAAAGACGATAAGATCAGTAACAGTTTACAAGCATGTTCAAGAACTAAATGCAATTATGATAGGTATTCTAGACAATAAAACTAGTAGATGAGGAAAATATACCTCAAATGAGGATTTGAATGCCTGCTGTTTTCTCCGGAAAACTCTCTGAGCCTGTTTCTTTTTCTCCTCTGCCTTCAATTTGGTCAGGCTGGGCCTGTACAGAATCACGGTCCGGCCAATCTGACCAACTACCACGGACCCAGTTGATTGCTGTAATCGCTTCACCACATCATCTAACTCCCCTGGACAGGAGTTGTGTATTTTAAGCTGCTCACATGTTTTCACAATTAGAACTATCCACAACAATTCGAGTCCTAAGTAAACATCAAGAAGAAAGTAAACTCAAAACTCATCCTTGCAACAAAATGGAAAAAAAAGAAAACGAAAAAATGAAATGATCTGCACCGAAAGCATCAACTCCCCGAGAACACACACACAAGAGCATATATATATATATATATAGAGAGAGAGAGAGAGAGTAAATTCATTTTCTTCGCCAATTGAATAAACACGCGCACTGTCAATAAAGGTTCTTCAAAAACGCGGGTGAAGTGTAAAAATAAGACCATGTGCAAATTTCTAGATAAGTAGGCCAAACTGCCAACCAAACCTTACATGTTCAGTTAATTGTTTATGCAAATACATGCTTGTGACCTCCCACAAAAGCAAAGCAAATCAAAATCCCATACAATTAACAATTGAAAAATAAAAACAAAACACAATTTGACAATGCATTGCCTTTCTTACATGCATTATCTACCCATCTCATGCAATTTTCCCAATTCTTATACTCAATTGGCACTACCTTTCACTTCTCATAAATACATTCATTGCATGCAATCCATTCATCAAAAGTTGTCTTCATTTTCATTTTCCACCTTACAAAATTTTCCAACATTTTGTTTACCATCAACCTAAAACTTTGTAACCAACAATCAAAAGACCTAATTCTCATAATCCAACACCATTAATCATGTCTAGGAATTAAGAATAAGGTCATGATTGTCGTCACCTCAGTCGGACATAATCTGAATTCTACATAATCCCAAAAATTAAAAACAAAAACAATGCAGATATAGTCTAATACATTCCCTAGAATTGGAATCTAAAGAAGTTAAATTGAAATTTCGAGAAGAAATCAAGAAGCAGAGTTGGAATTGAACCCTGTGTTGGAATTCCAAACAACAAAACCAAAAGACCCAAAATTACACACTGGAAATCAACTAAATCAAATCATAGTGCACTATACCAATTTGAATTGAAAGAATCACAACAAAACCCCAAACCCTAAACCTCAATTTGAGCGTTGTGTTGATTATACCTTGAGAAGCTCATTGGCCTCTAGGGTTTCAATCAGAGCCGTGGCAACAGAATCAGTCACACCCGACTTCCCCACCTGTTGAGTTTTGAGCTTCCTCCCGAGGCCGTGAGCATACGAAGTCAGCTCTTTCTTTTCCTTCACACTAAGACTCGGCAACTTCAAAGGCGAAGGATTCAAAGCCCTCTCTTCTACGTCCCCAACAATCTCTTCTTCTTCTTCTTCCGATTCAAAATCCCCTTTGCCAATCTCAAATTCACCATCGTCGTCATCATCATCATTATCATCGAGTTGGTCTTCGATTTTGGGTTCGAGGGTTGGTTGGGAGGTAGAGAGAGAGTGAGGAGGGGAGAGAAGAGGTGGTTGATGGGGTGAGAGAGAAAGAGAGGGCGGGAGAGAAGTGAAGGAGGTAGTGAGAAGCTGCGGCGGCGTGTGGCGGCGAATGGCGGTGATGGGTTTGAAGAGGGAAGAAGATAGGAGGAGGGAGGTGGTGGCGGTGGTTGGAGGAAACGGTGGAGAATCAGATGAGAAGAACGCGACGATGATGAGATTAGCACCGCCATTGCCGATTATTCCCCTTGTGGTCTGCACTGGACTCTCTAGTCCCTACCCACTTGAGCTTATTGGTTTTTTAGAAAGGTGGTTAATTTTTTATTTTTATTTTTATTTTTTTGACAAATTATCAACCCATTTCGAGATTTGACTAAAATATAATTCTCTTGCAATTTAAAAAAATTATAAATTACTTCCTGATTTATTATGTAAGTATAAATTTTAAGAGATAATTTATTATGTAAATATAAATTTTAAGAGTGAGATGTAATTTCTCAAACCTCAAGAATAATTTGTATTTTAATCAAATTTCGAGGAGTTGTTGGTAATTTGTCCTTTTTTTGTGTGTGATTATTTTGTTAAAAAATATAAAAAGTAATAAAAATTAAGGGGTAAATTACATTTACCTCCCCTGAGGTTTCTGACAAATACAGGGACCTCTCCTGTGGTTTGAATAATTACAGTAACCTCCCCTACTTTACTTGACAATGTCAAGATTCCCCCAAACCATGACGGCCGTTAAAAGATCTAACAGAGAGTGCTGATGTCACTCATTATAAATTATGAAATGTCAAAAATACCTTCATTACCTTCTAATCCATCCAAGTTCTACAGCTTCACTCCCTTCTAATTTACCTTCTACTCCTGCAGCACCATTGCAGCAACCCATTTACCATTGCAGCACCTCCCACAAAATCAGAAATATACATAAAGGTATAAATATGTAAGAAATCACCCCCTTTCTTTTTTTCTTTTTCTTTTTTTTGTGAGATTAAAATATATATGTAATCCATTACATAAATGGTATATATATGAGATTATATGTAAGGTATATATATGAGATTAAAATATACATAAATGTTGAGGTATATATATGTAAGAACCCACCATTGCAGCAACCCATTCAATTCTCTGTTTTTTTTTATTTTTTATTTTTTTATATTCAATCAAACATATATATATATATTACATAAATGACCAAACCCACCACACAAATCTGTTAAACAACTCACCCCCTTTCTGTCCTCCTCTTTCTCCTACTCCTCCTCTTCTTCTTTTTTCTGATCGAAACCCATATTGCAACCAACTGTCCCAAACCGTGTGAGATATATATTGATTCAATTCTCTGTTTTATGTTTGATATATATATATATATATATATTGATTCAATTCTCTGTTGTTTTTTTATTTATTATTATTTAATCAAACATATATATATATATAAAAATACATAAAGGTATATATATGTAAGATATTTATGTATATATATATGTGTGTGTGATATATATATATATATAACAGACGACTGAAAGGAGAAGAGAAAGAAGATGCCCCAATGGCGCCGGCGAGGAGGAGCTTCTCTCTCGTTTTGATCTGACGAGAGAGAACAAAAACAAAAAACAAATTTTAAAAAAAAAAAAGTTGAATATGTGGAGAGATGGTTAACAATCAAGGGTATTTTTATCTTTTCACGCTTAAATAAAAGGGTAATATGGTCATTTTGAATAGGAAAGTAACGTTGTTTGTGCAAAATTGACGGTTTGGGGGAATCTTGACATTGTCAGGTAAAGTAGGGGAGGTTACTGTAATTATTCAAACCACATGGGAGGTTATTTGTCAGAAATCTCAGGGGAGGTAAATGTAATTTACCCAAAATTAAGAGATAAGTGATTCAAAATTAGTTAAAAATTAAAATTTAATTTGTAATCATCTTTTTTTTAAAAAAAGCCCTATGTATACTTTGGTGTCGTTTGAGAAGTGAGTTGACTTTTTAATTTTTTTGACTATTTTTAACATGGGTTAAAAAGTTTGCATTGGGAATAACTTTTTGACTTTTTAAATTTTTTTTGTGAGAGAAGAGTATGATGATTATAAATTAAATGTGATATTTTGTTTTTTATTATTAAAATAATTTATTTTATCATTTGTGACTAAAATAATCAAAAAAAAAATCCAAAGTAACTCTTTCCAAACCGAACTAAAATTGCTCCAAATTTACTAGGAGAGATAGTTTGACGGGTCATACAAGGTAGGTTGTTTAGTCTACTAATATGATTCTTGTTTTGGGCGTGAGAGGTGGTGGGTTGGATTCACGCAATAGCCCATTTATCTTACCTTTAAAATTCGTCTTATTTTTAGGTTATGTTGGTTTTAACATAGAAAAAATATCTACATTTATTTGTTTTTAGACTCGGTTTGTTTTTTTGTTTTTCTTCCCTCTCTATACTGATCTAAAATTATCATATGATTATTTTATTCCTTAAATTCATTCAGGTGATCTAAAAAAATTAGTTTTTTAAAATTAAATAATTCATTTTTTTTAGCTGAACATATTTTTTTAGAAAAAATTAGTATAAGATCCCTATCCAACTTTTAATAGGAGAAGAGATCCACAATAATTTTTTTTATGGCTAAGGTCCCTTAACCTTATTTTACGTTATAAAATACCTAATTTACCTTTCTGTATAACATAAGTTTGTTTGGATTTTGGCAAACTGAATATTTTATTGCTGACTTCACGGTGAAGATTTTGGAAACTGACTTCGCAGTGGAGATTTCGTAGGGATTTCACAAGTGTTGCAGTGGACTTGACAATACAGATTGCTATGATCGTGTAGGTGTTACAGTATGTTGATTGTGTAGATTTTTCAGTAGAGTTGAATCAAGTATATTTTCGAAGTTGATTTTTTTATTTTTTTGACTATTTTTAACATGGGTTAAAAAATTTGCTTTGGAAATAATTTTTTAATTTTTTTAATTTTTTTTGTGAGAGAATAGTATGATGATTATGAATTAAATGTGATATTTTATTTTTTATGATTAAAATAATTTATTTTATCATTTGTGGCTAAAATAATCAAAAAAAAATCCAAAATAACTCTTTCCAAACCGAACTAAAATTGCTCCAAATTTACAAGGAGAGATAGTTTGACGGGTCATACAAGGTAGGTTGTTTAGTCTACTAATATGATTCTTGTTTTGGGCGTGAGAGGTGGTGGGTTCGATTCACGCAGTAGCCCATTTATCTTACCTTTAAAATTCGTCTTATTTTTAGGTTAGGTTGGTTTTAACATAGCAAAAATATTTATATTTATTTGTTTTTAGACTCGGTTTGTTTTTTTGTTTTTCTTCCCTCTCTATACTGATCTAAAATTATCATATGATTATTTTATTCCTTAAATTCATTCAGGTGATCTAAAAAAATTAGTTTTTTAAAATTAAATAATTCATTTTTTTTAGCTGAACATATTTTTTTAGAAAAAATTAGCATAAGATCCCTATCCAACTTTTGATAGGAGAAGAGATCCACAATAAATTTTTTTGATGGCTAAAGTCCCTTAACCTTATTTTACGTTATAAAATATCTAATTTACCTTTCTTTATAACATAAGTTTGTTTGGATTTTGACAAACTGAATATTCTATTGCTGACTTCACGGTGAAGATTTTGGAAACTGTGGAGATTTCGTAAGGATTTCACAAGTGTTGCAGTGGACTTGACAATACAAATTGTTATGATCGTGTAGGTGTTACAGCATGTTGATTGTGTAGATTTTTCAGTAGAGTTGAATCAAGTATATTTTCGATGGAGATTCCACATGAATTTCGATTTTTGTTTTGAATTTTATATAAGGATTCTGATTTCATATTAGTTTTTCGAGTGTATTTTTGTATTAGGTTTTTGTTTTCAATTTTGATCAATTTAAAAGAGAGACTAGCTCAGTGAAGTTGTTTATGATTTTTGGAGTTGATTTTTCATTCTCCGTTATTGATCAATTTTAGAAAGAGGCCAACTTGATAGAGTTGATTTTGATTTTTGGAGTTCATTTTTTGTACTCTGTTTTTCATCAACATGCTTATCAATGATAAGTTTTGTTCTCTATTTTTTCAAACTGGAGAAATTTCTTTAAACTAGAGATAAGTGTAAATTTATTATCAGTTTTTGTTCTCTAAGTTTTCTTTTATGTTTTTCTACAATTTTGTTGGTATAATCTAGAGAAAATTGTAAGTTTGTTATTATAATCCAACGAAAATCACAAAGAAAATTATAAGTTCATATGGACATATTATTATAAGTTTCTAATGCAGATAGAATCTCAAAGAAATTGTAAGTTTGTAGTTTAGTGAAGATTATAGAGAAAATTATAAATTTGTAGTCTAGAAAAAATCACAAAGAAAATTGTAATTTGTTATGGACATGTTACTATAAGTTTGTTATTTTTTATTTATTTTTTTTTCTCAATTGAATGTTTTGTGAGCATAACAGAGCTTCTCTATGAGTTTCTCTATATTTGTGTAGAATAGTTAGCATTTTTGTTAATTTGATGTTAATGTGTTTTTGTTTTTGTTTTTGTGATCTTGAAAGTGAATATAAGTTCTTAAATTTCTCTGAACTTTTATTTGTAATTCAGAGAAAATTATAAGTTTGTAGTTCAAAGTGAATATAAGTTTTTGTTTCTCCGAGCAAAAGTTATTTTTTGTGTTTTTTCTTTTAGTTTAGATGGACAGTAAGTGTTTTTTGTTATCTTAAAGGTGTATATAAGTTTGTAAATTTCTCTAGATTTTGATATAAGTGTAATATTGCACAATCACACAGAGAAAATTGTAAGTTCGTAATTTAGTGAAAATCACATAGAAGCTTATAATTTCATAACAGATCTTCTGTGTGATTTTTGTTTATGATTATGTTTAATAGTTAGCAGTAAATTTCTTTGTGATTCTCTCTGGATTCATTAAGTTTTCTGTGATTTTGTTTTTGTTATCTTGAAGGTAAATATAAGTTTGTAAATGTCTTTGGACTTTTATTTGAGTCCAGAGAAAATTATAAGCTTGTTATTATAATCCAGAGAAAATTATAATTATTATAAATTTCTATGGACTTTTATGTTGTTCTTGTGAAGTGTTTTTATATTGAATAAATTATTTTTCTTATTTTTTCTTTCAGTTTCGCTGGACAGTGCAGTGTTGTTACTATGCAAATATGGGAATGATATTATTGTCATTAATGTTTCATGTGAATTAAATTTTGCAGAATTGACTGGCATTTTTGTGTAAAACATGAAAGAATTTGAAACCTGAGACGATGTGTATTTCATATTCTATCGTCGGCCATCTGAATTGTGTGGTTGGAAATAATATTGATTTTTTGAATAAGTTGAGGGTTGTTTGTGCATGTGGTGTTGATATAGTTGATGTTTTAGTTATTAGATGTAGTACTTCTGATCAAGAGGATGAAGTGAGGTCTAATTGGGTAGATGTTGTGCATGGTGAATGTGATAGGCTGGTGGATATTGAAAGAAATTCACTCTCTAAGTTTTGTTATCACCAAGAAAATGTGTTATTGTCAGCTGGTTAGCGAAATAATATTACGAGTGTTGGACAAAAGTTTGAGGGTGGTGTGGTTTAGTTCTGTACTGTTTTATGCAAGTATGCTATTGAGATTGATTTTCAGTTTACGTATGTTAAAAATGACAAGCTGAGGGTTACGACAGAATGTGCATACAAGGAATCAAAGGGATGTATGTAGCGTGTACATACTTCAGTTGAAAAAACAAATAGGTTCTTTTACATAAGAACTTTAAACAAT
The DNA here is from genome assembly GCF_004153795.1 of Camellia sinensis. NCBI lineage: Eukaryota > Viridiplantae > Streptophyta > Magnoliopsida > Ericales > Theaceae > Camellia > Camellia sinensis. The sequence continues at coordinate 1,089,603 of NW_021025706.1, forward strand.
GAACATACATGTGGTGTGGTGGTTCGTACTAGTAAACATGCTAGGATGACTCTCAGCTTAGTTTCTGGGCTGATACTTGAAAAGGTAAGTGCAAAACCTTTAACTCGTCCAGTGGATGTTGTCAAAGAAATGAAAGACAAGTATGGGGTTTCAATTAGTTATAAATGTGGTTGGTTGGGGGTTAAAAAAGAAAAATGTAGTACATATGGGGATTCTTGTGTGTCTTCGATCAATTACGGTGATATTTTGATGAGGCATTGAAGAACAATCTAAGTAGTCGTTTTGAGTTAGATTTGAAGATAACAAGCATTTCAAAAGAGTGTTTGTGGCTTTTCATGCATGTATTGCTGGTTTCAAATATTGTCGGTCATTACTGTTTGTTGATGGAACATTTTTGAAAGAATGATACAAAGGAGTTATGCTTGTTGTAACAGGGAAAGATGGGAATAAAGATAATTGTAAGTATATCTAATTTTATCTAAGTATGTGAATTTTTCATACATGTGAGAATTGAGTGAATTTTCTATTTTTGTGATTATGTTTTGTGATTTTTCTCTAACACTTTGAATTTTCTCTGATTTTAGCCACTGTGTGAATTTTCTCTGGATTTTGGTCAGTGTGTGAATTTTCTCTAGATATTGTCATTGTGTGAATTTTATCTGTAGTTGGTCACTAAGTGAATTTTCTCTGAATATTGTCATTGTGTGAATTTTCTCTGTGGTTGGTTACTAAGTGAATTTTCTCTAGATGTTGCCAATGTGTGAATTTTCTCTGGAGTTGGTCACTAAGTGAATTTTATCTGAAGGTTGTCATTGTGTGAATTTTCTCTAGATTTGGCCATTATGAAGTTTTTTTGGATGTTAGCAGTGTCAAATTTCTCTGGTTGTTTATTGTTATAATTTTCTCTACATGTGTATATCTAATATGGTTGTTCCTATTTGTTTTGTAGGTTTTTTTCCTATAACTTTTGTCGTTGTTGATGCTGAGAATAAAGACAATTGGTTTTGGTTCCTTGAACATTTATGTAAAGTATTGTGATCAAAGAGGGTGATAAGTTTCATATCAGATCGACATTGTAGTATTGTGGAAGGAATTGCTAGGTTTTTCACTAATTGCTATCATGGATTTTGTCTTGAACATCTAAAGAGAAATTTGAGAGATAGGTTATCATGTGGAAACACAAATTTGGTTAGGAAAACGATTGTGTTCAAGTTTTCAGAATGTACATATGCGCCAGCAAATGCATCATTCCATTTCAAGTTAAATGAATTAAAAAGTGAGGAAGGAGACATTGTGAGTGTTTTCTTGAGAAGTTTACTATATGAAAATTGAAGTGATGCATATTTTGAGGAGAAACATTACGGTGAGATATATTCAAATGCTGCTGAGTTATTCAATTCATAGGTACGAGAAGCTCGGCACTTGCCAATAACAAATTTGGTGGACATGATACGGTTACAAATTATGAATATGAGGTTTGATAAGAGGCTGCTCTCTAGTAAATGGAATAAAGTTCTCTATCCTCGTATGGATAGTGTATTGAAGAAGGCTTTCATAGATAGGAGGACATGGAATGTGAGTTTATCATCTGATAATGTTTTTGAAGTGCATTGTTTCCTTTGGTTATGGTTGATCTTGGGTTGAGAACTTGTTCATGTCGAAAATAGGAAATAAATGGATATCCATGTCAACATACTGTTGCTACAATTTTTAGGAGTGGAAAGAATTTGAATTCATTTGTTGAACTATTTTTTCATGCTGATATGTATCGTCAAACATACTCATTTTCGATTGGCCCAGTTCCAACTATTGAAAAACCTGGAGGGCCAAAGAAAAACATAATTGCTTCTACTAGAGAGTTTAAAAGGGTGATTAAGTGTAGTCGATGTGAGAATATTGGTCGCCATAATAAGAGGATATGCAAGGAACCTGCATTAAATAGTTGAGAATAATACATTTTATTAATTGAATAATGCATTTGATGATTACTTTGTGTATTTAGGGTTGGTTTGGGATGTCCTAAAAAAGTGCACTTTTTGACTTATTGGTGGGTTTGGGTTGGGTTTGATGTGATGTGTTAGAGAGGTGATGTGATTTAAATAAGATGATGTGACTTAAATAAGATAGTGACTTTTTGACTTTTTAGCTTATTTAGTACATGCCAAACTAGCCCTTAGTTTTGTGAAATGTATTTTTTTGGACAGTGTGTATATAATAATACCAATCAAATTTATCTAGAGAAATTTTCCAATAGCAATGAAAATTACTTTTGTATTGTGTTTTTAGAAACATACTTTGGGAGTGCCTTTATAATACCAGTCAAATTCATCCAGAGAAATTTGCCAAAAGCAGAGAAATTTACTATGGGCATTATTTTTGTTGAAATGTGCATTGTGTTTTGTGAGGTCAAATTCATCCAGAGAAATTTTCCAATAGCAGAAATGTGCATTGTGTTTGTTAATACATACTATAGGTAGTGTGTTTATAATACCAGTCAAATTCATCTAGAGAAATTTGCTACCAGCAGAGAAAATTCTCTGTGCATTGTGTTTTATGAGGTCAAATTCATCCAGAGAAATTTGCCAATAGAAGAGAAATTTACTAGGGACATTGTATTTATTGAAATGTGCATTGTGTTTTGTGAAGTCAAATTCATCCACAGAAATTTGCCAATAGCATAGAAAATTACAATGTGCATTGTGTTTGTTGAAACATACTATAGGCAGTGTGTTTATAATACCAGTCAAATTCGTCCAGAGAAATTTGCCACTAACAGAGAAAATTCTCTATGCATTGTGTTTTGAAACTTCAAATTCATCTAGAGAAATTTGTCAATAGCAGAGAAAATTACTGTGCACTTTGTGTTATTTGAATTTGATGATTTCTTTGTACCAACACAGTGCATTACAGATTACATGATCATATAGACACCCTCTTGGCACGATACGAGTTAAATTTCTCTATGAATTTCTGGTATCATCGTACTAAAGAAATTTCTGCAGACAATTTTCTCTATGTAGATTGTGTTGACAATCACCAATTAGCATGCATTATAAAAAAAATATATATACATATATGTCAAACATCATTATTCCTTCCATGTATGAAAAAACAAATTGAAGGGTTATTCCTAATTACATTGTATGCATTGTCTTCCTTTTACTAGTGTGCTTTCACTATTATACTTTTGGTTCTTCTTCTGGTGGTATTTGAATTGGTTTTGTCCATGACCAGCCAACTTCGGTCACAAATCTCTCTATGATTTCTGCCCTCATCAACCTTACGTCTTGTGTCGACAATTTTGAGCTGATAGGTTCATTGTTGCTATATTGTCTTATTATGTAGCATACAAAGAGGCCACAATCCACACTGCATACAAATTATAGGTATAGTTAGTTTTAAGAAACATTCAAATTAGATTATCTTATTTATAGATGTTGTATGAAACTTACAAATCACTGTCTTATTATGGAGTGTTAGGTTTTTATTTTTGGCAACCCCGTTTGACAAAACTCCTTTGTGTTGTTAATACTTTCAAGATTGCCACTTCGCTGATTATGACGGAGATCGAGCTGCTTGGTCAGCTCGTAGGGGTCCAGGGGGCAGCACCCCTTAGCGTGTCCGCGGCAGCGCCACGGCGGGGTCGAGGGGCAGCGCCTCCGAAGTAAAATGCAAAAATATATTCCAAGTTGCCTGTCCGCTCGAGCGGACATTCCCCTGCTCGAGCGGAGAATGCTGAGTTCCAGAAGTTTATTCGCCTGCAAAAATACTAGATGTTGTTTTTTCCCGCTCAAGCGGCCAATCAGACGCTCAAGCGGAAATCGCGAAACAGTTTTCTATAAATACGTGTTTCAGTCCAAATCTAGGATTACTCCTCTAGATCTTCTTCTTGGATATTAGGATTTATATCTGGGGCTATTTTGCTAGTTTTCTTTGATGTTTTCATTGAGTATTCAACTCATGGTTTAAGAAGCATACATTAAAAGTTTGTTTGTTCATTCTATACAAAAGAGAGAGTTGTTCTTCAGTGGATTTTGAAGAATTCGAGCCTGAAGCTTTGGTGGATTCTGGAGTGGCTCATCGTCAAGACAATTCCGAGGTGAAGACGGGGTTAGAAGAGACACATAGAGGTTGGTTCAATTCAGGCATGGATTCGCTAGGTAATTGAGAGTATACCTGTGTAATATCTTTACATCTTCTTAGTGGATTATTTTGTGGCTGTTGCCCGTAGTTTTTTTTTATCACAATTGGAGGTGTCCAATTGTGGTTTTTCCACGTAAAATCGTTGTGTCGATTTGTCTTGATTGTTTGATTGGGATTGTTGTTTACTACTTAAAATTGATACATGATCACAAATCAACATTTAGGGAATTTCTAGATTTTTCAATTAGTATCAGAGCAAGTCGTTCTATTTTGTTTAAAAAAAAATTCTTTTAGAACGAGATCTTGTTTGATTTGTGATAATGGATTCAATACGTAAGGGAAATTCTATGGTTCGACCACCCTTACTTGACGGATCCAATTATTCTTTTTGAAAAGCTCAGATGAGATCGTTTTTAAAATCTATTGATGAAAAAGTTTGGCAATCTGTCATGTACAGGTGGACTGAATCGACGATTACCGTTGGTGGAGTAACTTTTCCCAAACCAATCGATAAGTGGGACACAATTGATTACCAAAATAGTAGCTGAAATAGTAAAGCTATCAATTCTCTCTTTTGCACTGTCACACCTGAAGAGTTTAGTCGTATTTGTAATTGTGAAGTTATAAAAGAGGCTTGGCATATCGTACAAACTATTCATGAGGGCACTCCTTCTGTGAAACGCTCAAAACTTCAAAGGCTCACATCTAGTTTCGAAAACCTTTCAATGAAAGATAGTGAGACCTTTGATGAATTTTATGCAAAGTTAGTGACATTGTAAATTCCAGTTTCAATTTAGGTGAAAAAATACCAGAATCCAAAGTTGTGGGAAAAATTTTGAGATCCTTGCCCGATCGGTTCCAACCAAAAGTTACGGCTATTGAGGAGACTCAAGATGTTGACAACCTCAAGCTAGATCACTTGGTTGGAAATCTCCAAACTTATGAGGCACATAGGAATTTCAAAAAGAAACAAAAAGATATTACTTTTAGTAGTGCTCATAGAGTTGAAAAGGATTCTAATGTGGATTGTGAGATAGATTCCAAGATTACGGCTGCTTTTGTTAAACAATTTAAAAAATCTTTCTTGAAAAAGAATCCTAATCTTTTGGAATCTACTCATACTTATAAATCTAAAGGCAAAGATAAACTCAAAATTAATTCTATAGCCAAGAAGGAGAAAAGAAAGATACAAGGGAACTCTGAAAGAGTCCAATGCTATGAATGCTAAGGATTTGGCCACTTTGCTTCAGAATGCCCCACTCGTTTGAAGAAGAAGAAAGCCCTCGCCATCACTTGGGATGATGAATCAGAATCTGATGAAGATGAAAGTGACAACGAAGATCAAGGTGAAGAGGGACATAAACAATTCTTTGCTTTCATGGCGGCTTCCGAAACTAAGGGACGAACAGAGTATCCGAAGAGCCCGATTGAGCATGCCACTAATGATGAATCCTCAGGAAGTGATGATGAAGAGCTTGAGCAAGCTTATGAAAAACTGTATAAGAAGTCTCTTAAGTTATCCAAATTGAATGACAAACTCACTATGAAACTCAAAGCATGTGAAAGTGAAAATGTCAAACTAAAGGAGGAGATTTCCAAGGCTAGGATTGATGCCATCAAGATAGCTAATGATCAACAAGCTCTTTGTGCAAAGCTCTTGACTTGTGAGACAGAGAGGAATGAGCTACAGCAAATCTATGCAACATATGAAGAAAAAATTGAAACTCTCTAGATGTCTCAAGTTACTTTGGAAGAACTAATGATCAAGAAAGAGGAAGAACTCAAGTGTGCTATGGCTACCATTGGTCTTTGGAACAGATGATCAAAGACTTTGGACAATATCATTGGGTCTCAACAAATTTGTTCTGACAAAAGTGGCATTGGCTTTGGTGATAACAAAGAGCAAAAACAGAATGCATCTACATCTCCTGATACAAGAACTCAAGGAAAGAGAGAACAAAAAATTCATCATAAGGATGGACTTCTCAAACTTCCTAGAGTTGGTAAGGTAAAAGAAAAGAAGGTACACCCTGTTTTTATTTGTCATCATTATGGTATGCATGGTAATATTCGCCCCTATTATTATAAGTTGCATGGGAAAGTGTCTTATAGAGATGGAAGAAATTCCAACATCTCGTGGGGTAGGAGACACTTCATTGGTAGTAAAGATGTTAAAGGTCATATTAGACCTCGTTATTTTGGTCAGCTTGAGACCAAACTTGGCGCGAGTTTGTATTTGCCTAGACCTAGACATAAGAAGGTGGAAACCAAGTCGAGACGGGTTCCCATTGAAGGAGAAGGGAACCACAACGTCAAGACACTACTCAAGAACCGCAATTCTCACAATTTTGTTCATACTAAAGCCGTTTGGGTGAGAAAACTTGACTTGTGTTAATTTGTTTTGTCGTTTTAGTTTTTGGGTTTTTGTGTGTGTGTGTGTGTGTGTGTGTGTGTTTTTTTTTTTTTGTCATTACATGTGTGCTTGTTCATTTTTTTTTTGTTTTTCTTTAGTTAAAAAAAAATGAAAAAAATCCAAAAAGATTTTCTTAGTATGGTTTTGCAAGCTTGAGATTTTTGAGTGGTCCTTGGTGCATATTGGAATTGATGAGGATATCCATTACATGTTAATAAGTGTGTATTTTCTGTGGTCATTACTCATTTTGGAGTGTGTGTTTTGATTCGTATGTCTCATTCTATACACACTCTTGGATTAGCAAATATCGGAGTCTTCCGTCTTAGTGATATTTTTTTTTGGACTTCTGGGATTGTATCTTTTGCTTTTCTAGAGGAATTGACCTATACTAGCATATTATGAGTGATGTTGAGTCTCTTAACCACCTTTCATCTTTTTGCATCTCCATGGCTTTCCCCTCTGTTCTTTGTAGTCCAGGCATGAGGAAAAGGCTACCTCAGAGTCGCCAACCAGGCCATCCTTATTATATTCATGCTTCTCTGGTTCGGTTTCCATACTCTTGAGCGTGTCAGCCGCCAATGAGTGTGTAAAAGAAAGAAAAAATGTGCAAAAGAAAAAAAAAACTGTGCAAAAGAAAGAAAAGAAAAAGATGTGAAAAATAAAAATAAAAATAAAGGATTCATTGATTGAGGGGGAGCCTCTGCTTTTACTCACCAAATATCCCTTGATTCCTAGTGGTTTGACTTTCCTTTGTTGTGCTTAGATTCTCTTGTCGGAGGTCCCACTTTCAGATAACTACTAGGATTGAATCTAGTCTTTGCCGAACTCCAAGAGTCATACACACACTCTTATCATGGGATCTATGCTTTTCTCATAATGTATCACTTTCTTTCATGAGGAATCTTCTACAGACTGTGCACATTGTGTTTACTAGTAATTGTGTTTCTTGGATAATCTTGTGTGTTCTAAGGTACAAATCTGAGATTTCTGGCTTGCTCCACCATATTACTTTTTGTCTTTTTCTTCTTGTTCATTGTTTTTAGTGAAGGGGAGTTTGGTTTATCATTACAAGAGTTTGTTAGCATAAACACTTTGATTTGTTTGGTAAGGGAGATTGGCTATAGTTGTTTTGCATGTTGCTATGCACTGTTTGCTAATTATTTCCTTCTTGCATGCTCCTGATATTTATATCATCATATCATTACTTTTGTGGTTTCTGATCTTGCTTTAGTTAATTGAGCTTCCTTTGTCAATTCGTGACAAAAAGGGGGAGTAATATTGTCTGGTGCATGTGTTTTAGGATTTCATGTATTCATGCCATGTGACGGGTGCATGTGTCTTAGTTTTCAGGTTATCATGCTACATGTTCTTAAAATCTCCAAGTTGCATCTATTCATGTTTTCCATCTCATGTTTCAAGATAATCGTGTCATATGTGGATTGCTTTTTCATATACTCTTGTGGGACTAATAATTGTTTTTGGAGATTGTGGCACTAATAGTTGTTTTGCAGATCATGACCTTGAGAAAGAAATTTGTTTTTATTGGCTGTAAGGGTTGTGGTGTTTAGGATTTATTTGTTAGGTGTGTTTTGTCACGACATTACCAAAGGGGGAGATTGTTAGGTTTTAATTCTTGGCAACCCCGTTTGACAAAACTCCTTTGTGTTGTAATTTTATTCGCATTTTTATTTCAGTGAGGATATGAGTTGTTAGATGCGAATCCAACCCGAATCGTGCTTTGCAGAGAAGTTTGTGATGTTAATATTTTCAAGATTGCCACTTCACTGATTATGACGGGGATCGCCCCCGAAGCAAAATGCAAAAATGCATTCCAAGTTGTCTGTCCGCTCGAGCGGACATTCCCCCGCTCGAGTAGAGAATGCTGAGTTCCAGAAGTTTATTCGCCTGCAAAAATACTGGATGTTATTTTTTCCCACTCGAGCGAAACTTTCTGCGCTTGAGCGTAGGTCCGCTCGAGCGGCCAATCAGACGCTCGAATGGAAATCGCGGGACAGTTTTCTATAAATACGTGTTTCAGTCCAAATCTAGGATTACTCCTCCAGATCTTCTTTTTGGATATTGGGGTTTATATCTGGGGCTATTTTGCTAGTTTTCTTTGATGTTTTCATTGAGTATTCAACTCATGGTTTAAGAAACATACATCAAAGGTTCGTTTGCTCATTCTATACAAAAGAGAGAGTTGTTCTTCAGTGGATTCTGAAGAATTCGAGCCTGAAGCTTTGGTGGATTCTGGAGTGGCTCATCGTCAAGACAATTCCGAGGTGAAGACGGGGTTGGAAGAGGCAAATAGAGGTTGGTTCAATTCAGGCGTGGATTCGCTAGGTAATTGAGAGTATACTTGTTTAATTCCTTTATATCTTCTTAGTGGATTGCTTTGTAGCTGTTGCCCGTGGTTTTTTTTTTATCACAATTGGAGGTGTCCAATTGTGGTTTTTTCACATAAAATCGTTGTGTCGATTTGTCTTGATTGTTTGATTGGGATTTGTTGTTTACTGCTTAAAATTGATACATAATCACAAATCAACATCTAGGAGATTTCTAGATTTTTTATGGAGCATTGTTGACATATTCAAAGTCATAATTTGTATTTTGTGAGTCTATCAATTTGAAAGAGGGTTGTGATCATGCCTCTCTTTTAAGGCAAGCTTTCAAAAAATTCTCCACATAATCTTGCTGCAAAAAAATAATTTTTAAATAACATTGAAATTTACACACAAATTAATGGGATTCTATGAAAATTATCATCACATAAACATTATCACGGATCAGAGAAATTTGTACTCATTACCAATTGTTTCGCATTTTTGATATATTTTTCTTGTGCATCATCCCTCCTTGGCCGTAGTGAGTTGTAGTACCTCCATAAATTGTCTTGTTTGTCCAAGACTAGTAAGGTCCAATGATTTCCATCTGTTGACTTCTCATTGCCCCCGGTATTTATTGGGAAATGGAGGAACTACAGGTTCCTCCATGATGTTTCAAGATGCTTTTCAAATAATGAAACTCGAAAAGTTTAATTTCAGTCATCTTGATGAAGTTTTGCGGTCAGAGAAAATCAAAAAATTGTTATAAGAAAGTTGAAATAACAGGAATTTAAGAAATATACACACAGAGAAATTTTAAATGCACACAACTAGCTAGAGAAATCTGGACTAATGACACAACTAGCTTCAAAAAGTATCTTAACAAGAGAAAATAGTAAGTAAATTCCAGAGAAAATCAAATAAAAGAGTAGTAACATACTAAACTCATGCATATGAAAAAAAATGAAGTTGGTTGTTGTCTTTTTCTCCTTTGGTCAGCAAATAGGATCTCTTTATAGCTATTAATAACTTGAAAAATATCATTTATCATTTATAATTGTAACATTGGTTTATAAAGGCTGATGGAACATTGTAGAGAAAGTTTGACAAAAGACTTAATTGTTGGCAATTTCTTTTTCCTTTCTTAGGTTTCCAATATCTTCAAAGGTAATGAGATTCAACCCACTTGTCCAGATTCAAACCCTACAAGATGACAAATAAGGAATTTAATAGTTGTTAATGTAATATAAGTTAGTAAATTGTTGTTTGTTATCTTCTATTTTATTAGTTGTACTTACTCGAGTCCAGACACATTTGATATGTGCTGCAAAATGTCTTTTACATGTTCTTTTACCAATTTTGAAACCGGTAGAGTTTGTGAAAAAATCTAAGATTTTCTGATGCTTGTTGGTTGAGGCAAGACATACTCTTCGGCATCAAGTACTTCGTTGTCTTTGGTGGTTTGCTCTATTTGGTTTGCAACTTACTTTGAACCTCTAGTCACTTTCGCAACTTTAGGATATTGAAATTTTGGATCTTATTGCTTTTTTTTTTTTCTTTCATTTGCCTTTAAATTCTTTATCATTGATGTAGGAGTTTTTTTCACTATAAACAATAAAAATATCAGTAAAAGTTAAATTTCTCTGAAGTAACAGATCATATTTCAATATGTAAATTTATTTGATTCAATATTTTTCAGTTACCATAGACCTTTGTCTTTTGTTTTGGTTGTTGTTTGTGTGCCATTTTTTCTTGCTAGGTTGTTGGTTGTTGTTCCACTTGTATTCCAACTATACACAGTGAAAATCAAACAAGCAAATAGACAGAGAAAATCAAATAAGCAGCAGAAATCAAGCTGGCCAAACTAATGTGGTCAAAGAAATTTAACTTCCAGAGAAAATTACCATTGATAGAGAGAATTGTAATAAATAGAAATTTCTCTGAGTTATGTTGACACAAAAACATAAATTTTCAAACTAATGTGGTCAAAGAAATTTAACTTACAGAGAAAATTACCATTGACAAAGAAAATTGTAATAAATAGAAATTCTCAGAGTTATGTTGACACAAGGATATAACTTTTTGTGGCTCAAGATTTTCACTGACCTTGGGGTTGAACTTGTGTTGGTGTTCGGCAAGGTTGTGTTGTTAGTTGGATGGATAGTTCTTGAATTTGTTCATGCAATCTAGCATTTTCAGTTTCAAGCTCTGAAATTGAATACCTCAACTGTTGAATTGTTTTTGTATCATCTTGTTTTTGAACCTCCAACGTCCTTAATTTCATTTGGTTTGTGCTGTCTCTTTCTTGAAGTTCTGAGTTATGTGATGTCAAGGTTCTTATTGCAATGTCATTTTCTATAAGTAATTCATTCCAGTTTATCTCTTCTTCTATTTTGAATTTAGAAAGTGCCATTATTCTTTAATGTAGATCAGCAATTTGAGCATCATTTGATTCCTCAGATTCTTGAGGCTGATGCATTGTTGAGCCACATATGCTATCATGATGTTGGTCCATCGGCTCATTATGTTCTTTTTCATCACTTTCTTCATTATTTTCTTCTTCCTCTTTAGATTCAGTACCTTCATCTTCTTCTTCATTGTCTACTTTATGTTCATTTTCTTCTTTGTCTTCTACATCTACTTCTTCACTTTCTTCTCCGGCTTCCACTTCTGCACTGGTTGCTTGATCTTCTTCTCCATTGCTTGCTTCTTGTTCTTCTATGTTGCTTTCTCTTTCTTCACTCCCTCCTTCTTCTTTAGATGAATGTTCTAATGTCCCTTTGAATTTGACAATTGCTTTTTTTTTATTGTTTCTTCTTCTTTTTACCAAGACAAAACTCCTCTGATGGGTTTTTAACTAGCTCCTTGTTATCTATCTGTAACAGGAGGCTCTTTTATTAAAGAAATGTTAAAAATTCATTGAGAGAAAAAATTCAAATAAAACAGATAAAATTCATCTAAATCATATTAATGGGAAACAAACTTTAGAGAAAATTATACGGGATAGAGAAAATTACAGACAAGGAGATAATCTTATGAGTTAGAGAAAATTATAAAACAAGCAACATAATTTAGATATCAGAGAAAATCAATCAGGACATATAAGTTAATGTTACTATAATTGTATTAGAGAAATTTGGATTCTAGAGAAAATTCATTACAAGGGCAAAAATAAACAGTGGTAATCAAAAAGCGACATAAATTGAAATTTCAAATAAAATTGATCTCAATCAGTCAAGGCACATAAGTTACGGGCCAGATAAAATTCATCTAAATGATACTAATGGGATACAAATTTCAGAGAAAATTTTGTGAGCTAAAGAAAATTTCACAAAAGGACAAATAATTTTATGGGCCAGAGAAAATTAATTAGGGCATATAAGTTAATGTGTTATAATTGTGGTAAAAGAAATTTGAATTCCACAAAAAATTCATTACAAGGGCAGAAATAAACTAGTGGTAATCAAAGAAGAAACATAAATTAAAAGTTCAAAGAAAATTGATCTCGATCAATTAAGGCACAAGAAGGGAAACAAACCAGTGGTTAGAGAAATTTTAGAATTTCATTGAGATTTTAGTGGCGATAGAAATCTAACCCGTCGAGGTGCAAGAGAGTGGACTAGTGTCTTCTACAGCTATTTGGTCAAGCTTTGCAGATTCCACTTCGCACATCTTGGGAAGTCAGTTGTGTTACTGTCTTCCGAGTCAATGATATTCTCATGTTCACATAGCCAATACTGTGATGGAAATTAAAGTAATTAAATTTTGCTAAACACACAAATTTGTAAGTATCATAACTGTAAATTAGAATGGAAATTATACTTACCAGCAATGCAATGACACCCCGTAACTTTTTCTAGAGTTTTGTGCAATGGTATGATAGAATCGATCAATGTTGATGTGATTGCTTCTAGCCAATCATACTATTTCATTGATTCAACAGGTTCCACATACTTTATAAAAATCCACCCTATTGAATTCTCACTTGTTGCAAAAAATAGGGTGAGACACAAGTACAAGGTAACAATGAATGCTATATCTTTGAAGTCAGTTGGTTGCTTGCCTTTCATTACTTTGACCAATGCATTTTTAAGAACAGGACCAGTGAGCCTTGTGTCCTTTGGGAATCTTCTCCTTAGGAATGCAGATTTTGTTTTTTTTGAGTATCTTAATAACATGGCTCCTTTACCTCCTTGCAAACCAAAAATCAAGGTCATGTCATTGGTTGTAAAGGTCAAGTTCTTTTTACCAACTGTGAATGCGTTCATTTTTTCATTGTAACATTGGATTATTGCAACTACATCATCATCAGATTTCCTAGACTTCCAGTAGACACCCCATTTTTGATTGCCGTTAAGACTTGGGTGCCACTGATTGATCACTTGATGATGAAAGTTGTGATATGCAAACATTCGATTTCTTCAGCAAGAAGAGCTTCTAAATCCTAACCTTACACCCCATTTTGGACCAAAACTATTTTGACCAAAAATATTTTAGACCTTAAAACACTCTTTTTCAAAATATTTTTGAAAATGCTTCTACGATGTTCCGATGTTCACATTTCGTTAAATAGTGCACTTTTCGGTAAACCGAGTAAGGACAAAGTGAAAATAAATGGAAGGGAGGTGAACTCTTTGAAAAAATCTTTAAAACATCTTATTTAGAGGTTTAGAGTTGAAGAAAATAGGAGGGGACAGAAGAAAACTAGTTGGGGGAAGAGTTAGGCATTAATCCATTATGATAAAACTGAGCAGCCTTCACTAAAATAGGCATATCTCTTTGCACACTTAGAATTTAGATGTGAGGCTTCCACCATTGGAAATTAGACTTCTGGGGCTTCAATTTAGACTCAATAATGACCTGGAACAAAGACCGGATGAGGGACATATGCTCATTTGAAGTTGGGCCCGAAAACAGATTTTTGTGGCCGGCCGCTGGTGCAAAATTTGGCCATTTTGAGTGTTTTCTGGCCACCAATGATGGTCTTCCGGCCACCAGTGTGGCCAACCAACCACTGGTGTCAAAAACTAATTTTTTTGCAGTTATTTATGCCAGCTGTTTCCACAATGCTCCACCCGTCTTTTTATAGATATTTCAACCTGAAGCTTATATTTTTCTGTATATAAAGGACCTCCCTCTTGGTTTCAAGGTTAGAAAAAATTTGGGAAAGGAAATTAGGGTTAGGGTTAGGGTTACGGTTAGGGTTACAAAAAATTCCTAAAAAGCTCCTAACACTTGCATAGCACTTTTCCTCTCTACCTTGTAACCTACACACCTTCTCTCTACACTTCCTAAACCAACATTGGAGCTCTTCTTGATGAGGTTCTTGTGTCCAAATTTCAGTCCTTGAGAGTGACAATTTGTGAGTTTGTTAACAAAAAAGCTACCTTGCTTCAAGAGGTATAACTTATGCAATCTTTCCACTACTTCTCTAGTATCTTTTTTTGTTGTTTTCATACTATTTTTGGGTTGTAAAACCTCTATTTTTGTGTGCTGAAATTCGTGGTTTTAGGCCATTTAAGGTTAGGGGATGGTTCACCTTTCTTTTATTCCTTGCTTGCAAGACCTTTCCACTTGTGTTTCCCACTTTTAAACTATTTTTTTTGGGCTTTTTACCATTGAATTTCAGAGCTTTTTCAGTGGCCAAAATCATGTTTTGACGTCCAAACTTGGAGAGGTTAGCCTCCCCTCCTTGTGTCTTGTTTGCTAGCCTAGTTGACTCTATGTGTTAGCTTATTTTTCTAGCTATTTGTAGCTTAATTCCAGCATGTTTTAGGCTCTATTTCAAACTGTTTTGCCTCTATTTTTGGCTGTTTAGTGCATTTGAGTTTTGTTTTGCATACTTGTAGTGTGAGTGTTCTCACAAGCTTGGTGTTTTAGGCCTTTAAGCACCACTTGTTTGAGTTGATTGCCATGTTTTAGTGCTATTCTCACATAATTTCAATACTATTAATCGCTGCGACCTTCCTCATTTCTTGACTTTTTCATTTTCTTTGAGGGTTATTTCAACCATGGGATTGTGTAAGCTTGAGATTGAGATCCATGCTTAATGGTTTAATCCTCTTTTGGGGGTTCATTACCAACGGTGTGACACCTCTCTCTTGCCTTAAACTACCTCTTGTTTGACACCTCCTTCTCTTTTAGAGGACTTACTCACCAATGGACTTAATTGGTTAAGGAATGGTTGGTAATCTAAAATGAGTAAATAAAAGTTGAAACTAAAATTGTGTAAGATAAAAATTGGTTATGCCTTGTTGTGTTTCAAATCGGACGTTAATTTGAACAGAAGAAAAATTGGAACATTTCATACTCAAAGTGATGAAATGTGCTAAGTTTCCTAGGTCACCATTGCCCTTGATCATGCATAATAGGGTGAAAGTTTTGGTCTTGTTTGGGCATTTATTAAACTTGCACGTCTTAGTTCCTTAACCATCATGCAATGAAATTGCTTGATTAATGGTTTGAGGACCAAATGTATCACTCCTTTGAGATATTGTGATAATAAGGAGGGATACACAGTACAAACAACCTGTGAGAATACCCCATCTTTGCCCTATTTGCTCTTTGTTGCAACAAGGAATGGTGCATCATCAGTGGCTGGTCGGTCACTGTTACTGGCCTACAGGCCATCAGTGTTGGACGGCAACCCCCCTAATGGTGGCCGGCCGGCCACCACTTCTGGCCTACCGGCCACCAATGAATTTTGAGCAGAATGCTTGTGAAGTAGAGCTAAGTTGATCCGGGAGTGGAAAATCAGTGCAAGAGTTGTGCAACAGAGGCTTCCGAGAGCAAACAGTGGATGCTCTTTGGGTGAAAACTGAGCATGCATGGACCTCCGTTGCTTCACGGCGATAGTTAATTAGTTTAATTAGCATTTAGCTATTTATTTGTTGTACTTAATTAGTTGTAGCTAATTAGTTTATTTTGTACTTATTTAATTAGTTTAGATTAATTAAATTAGTTTGTGTTGTAAATATTTAATTAGCTTAGCCTAGTTAAATTATTTAATTGTTGTACTTAATTAATTAGCTTAGAATAGTTAGTTAATTTATTTCATTCAAGTTTTGTAATAATTAGTTAAGTAGTTTAGCTTAGCTAGTTTATTCATTCAGACCCTCCTGCGTGAGGGCATCAATGTTGTAATAATGTGTATGTCTTCCAACCCCACGTCTTTCTCCATTTTATTTACCAGCTTTTGATGGTTAGATTAGGGACATCACGTTTCGTTTAGCATATCGCATGCTTGCATCCATTCATCTTGTATTACATGCACCGAGGCTCGGCGCATCATTCTAACTGCATTTTTGTTTCAATATATTCTTTGAATACGTGCTTAGACCGCATGCTATTTCATTGATTCACATGCCATATTAGTAGCCAAGCCTAGTAATCGCATATTATATGTGTTGCATTCGACATTTGGCAAGGTTAGGAATCATGCATTTTTCTAACTCTTTTTGTTTTATCTTATCTTGGAGTACTAGGTGAGTTTTTAGTGCTTTAACATACTTGCATGAGTGTCAGTGACTGCCATGACTAGCATGCTTGCCATGAGGCTAAGTGCTTACTTGATAAACTGTTTCAATGCTTATGGATGAAGGCTTATTGTTTGAATTAGAATGATTTAATGAATGTACGTTTAAGCCCATTTTGTTAACTGGCAAATTCACAAACTTTAAGCCCACTTTGTTAAGTAAAAAAACCAAACCCTTTTCGAAAAACAAACATGAAATTGAATTATTCCAATTCTTGCAAACTAGTCTATACCTTATGTGCACACATCACATAGTAAATGCTAGCCTAATAAATCGGAACAAGAGTATATAATGTTGATAAAAATCATATCATGACTAATAGAGGCCGATCTTTGATCGGGCGAGCGGGGGTGCTCAAATGTACTCATGACGTTCCCTCTTCATACCCAAGTTCCCAAGCCAAGACAACTTTGGTGATGACGGACACGTGGCCTTTGGCACGAGTCATGGGTTTCTTAGATTTCCCAAAAAAAATTTAGGTGGCGACTCTATATCTGGCAAAGCGGTCCAATTTTGGCATTTTTTATTCAAAATCTATTTTCGAAAAGATTTGCCAGATTTGGACTTTTTGATTTTTATCAATTTCATATTGCACTTATGAGATTAGATTCAGAACCATAGGAGTTCAAACTATAGGGCTTATATTTCAAACTTCCCAAAGGGGGCACAAAAAAGTCGAGCTACAGTTTCTGGCGACTTTACTGGGGATTTAAAGAACTTGACTCGAAATTCATGATATGAAATTTTAACTACACGTATATGTTTCTTTACATTGTATTTGCATTGGTGTATTTAAGTCACTGTGTTTGTCATTTGCTATTCCTGGACGGTTTACCAGAGGCTTGCCTGAAAAGCTTGCCAAAAGGCTGATCGGTCACGGGCTCTACCATGATGGGAACACAACCCCTGGATCTGGATTACCACTATACCGTTTGATCCGCCTTTCACTTTTCGATGTTAGGTGCGAGAGGTATATTAGGTAGTCTTGCTGAGGTACCCCTTTTGACCATTCGGCCTAGTTGCATATCAAAAAGCCATAGAGACTGTTCCAAACTAGGACACGATGCTCACCCAGATACAGGATTGTGTGAAACCATTTTGTTTGAATAGTGAACCGTAGTTCCTGACGAAACTAGGACAGGGAAACCCTACCCCCTTATAGGGGTGTTTTGGCTCTCACTTAACTGGTATGTGCTTTACAGTGAAACTATACAGGAATATACATATTAGTTGCAAGTTCAATATCTGATTTTGGGGCAGAATTCAGTAAAGAGTACAGTCATTCAGCTGTGATCATATTTGTTCTAGTGAAACCAGGCTGAGGTACTATCTATTTTCTCTTTTGCTAGGTAGTCCTGGAACTATAGCTTAAGAAAGATCTAATATCCCCCGGGTACTCTGAACTAGTGTCGATAGACTTTGTCAGAGCAAAAGTTTAGTTCAAGGGCAACCAGTGTTTCCTTCGCTGGTGGCAAGGCAAAGAAGGGCCAAACAGGGCTCACTGGTTCCACTGATCCGACAGTCACCAATTAGATCACCTTTGTTCAACTCAGTAGACCCGTGATGGCATAGAGTCCAGAAAAAGTTGTGGCCATGATAGCGGCGTTAAACCAAGGAATTACCATGCAGGATGAGACCAATGCTAAAATGCAACGCCCATCTAGGGCATCTACCACACATTTAGTCTCGGGCCCCCAGCCGAACTTTGATCCACCTTCGCCAATTGAAGATTTGCAAGGTCTGGATTCCCGAGAAGGGTTGTCTCAAGCTCGAGTTTTTAGACCCTTGGTGCAGCCTAATGAGGGGCTTTATCCCCTTGATGTTAATGACCTTGACCCGACCTTGGTAAAAATTGCTAACCTTGAGAAGCAATTCAAAAAGGCGCAAGGAATTACCTCATTTCCTGACATTGAGGATAGGTACACTGAGGCTGCTGTAAGACTCTCAGACAGATTCAAAATGCCACACTTTGACCGCTTCAACGAGTCTGGAGATCTTATGGTACATATCTGGCTTTTCTTGGATGTCCTGAAACCGATGGGTTTGACTACGCCTCAGAAACTCTGTCTATATGGAAGAACCCTGTCGGGTATAGCAGCCACTTGGTATGCCAAGTTGGAGGATTCAGTGAAGCAGAACTGGGAAGACTTGGCTGAGGAGTTTGTCAATCAATACTCTTACAATACCCAAAATGAAATAACCATTTAAGGTCTTGAAGTAACCCACCAGAATCCTGGAGAACCTTTTATGGAATTTGTTGCAAGGTGGAGAGCAAAGGCAGCACAAATGACAGATTAACCTTCTGAGAGGGACCAAGTGCGGATAGTGGTACAGAACCCTGAGCCTAATATGCTACAAAAGTTAATAGTTGCTACACTATTCACTTTCAAAAATTTGCATGAATTAGGGATTCAGATTAAGAGTGCATTCAACAAAGTGATTATTCCCAGAACAAGCAAACCAACAAGGAGAGTGTTTTCAAGGAGTACCAATGCTGGCAGTAACATTATTCCCAAACCCACTGAAATCAATACCCTCACCATTAATCCCAAAACTGCCAACCCTTTTGCCAATGCCAACCCACAAACAGCCGGCCCAACCCGAGCTCAAGGCAGAACTTTCACCCCCCTCTATATAAGCCTAACCAGCGCACTAAAAGTCCTGATGGAAAGAAGGTATCTCAAAGCCCTTGATCCTCAACCTCTTTCTGACCCACTCCCTACCAGACATAACCCCACCAAATACTGTGTGTACCATCAACAGCGTGGTCATGGCACTGATCATTATTATTGCCTTCGTCATGAGGTTCAGAATCTCATTGACAACCAGACGATAGCTCCACCTCAAACCCCAATGTTACCACTAACCCACTTCCTATGCATGACCAAGCATCTTATCCACACCTTAACCTCATCCATATACTACCATCCACCTACAACCCCAGCATATACATCGCCTCGGCCCATTCACCCAAGCCTGAGGTGTTCATTCCAGAAAGTACTGATTTATGCATGATGGATGCACCCAATCCGGTTCAGGTACGCCAAGGGCACCAAATGGGTGAACCCACTACTGCTGAGATGTTGGGAATGATTGAAAACCTTCAAGGAACGACGGCAGATTTAACATTTGGGGTTTCGGTCCCGTCAAAAAAATCCCTAATCTTGGGGCGAGCTACAATTGAAAATGGCCAACCATAAGAGGTTATCTCAAGTCTCGGTGATGATATGTCGACAACAAATGGGTCTCGCTTTGATATAGCCACCCAATCCCTTGGCAAAGCTGAAGCAAGTCGCAAGAACAAGGCCGTGGCGAGTATTGATCCTTATGAATATCTTCAGTGGGCTATTGAGGCTTTGAAGGTCAAAGGGCTAAACAAACAGCAAGTGCTTGCAATTGTTGCAAACACTGTGGATAACACTTTTGTCACTCATGTTAGGAGCATTTTGAATCAAGGGGCAAGCCAGGAAAAGGGTTTTCGTACCAGAAACACCCATTTCAACTCCAATCCTACACTTGTAAGAAATCATCAAACCCAGTCAACACCTACTGACCCCTCTGTCAAACCTGTCAAAACTGGTAACTGCACCTTCAATCCCCTTTACATGACCTTGTCCAAAGCTCTCCAAATCCTCATAAAACAAGGCCATCTCAAACCCCTTGACCCTCAACCTCTCTCGGATTCCTTTCCAGCCAGGCATCAAGCTGCCAAGTATTGTGACTTTCATCAACAAACCGGTTATGACACTGACGGTTACTTTTTTCTTTGCCATGAAGTTCAAGATCTGATTGATAATAAGGTCATCACTTCATCGGGTCCTACAAAGTCTATCGGCACTAGATCGATGAACTGGGGGGATAATATGACTATGTGATCGAGGATAAACCACTTGCTGATGGCACCCATTTTACTACAGATGTGGTGGATGGCACGCTGTCACGACCCAAACTCGCCCCTATAGGTTTAGCGTCGTAACAAACCAGTAATCCGTAATTACCAAAGGCCTACTTAACAATAATGACAATAACACAATAAAAGGGGCTGGCGAGCTGTGAGGACTTAAATGTACAAACCCACTTCCAAATATTTACGTATGCACAACCACTTGAGTCCATAAACACTTATATACAAAATGAAACACAAGTTAGGGAATTAAATCCTATAATCAAAACAGTACAAATAAAAGTCATAGACCACTCTTGCCACTAGATTGATTTCAAAAAGGTGAATCTGAACCACCCAAAAAGTCTTGACACGTGTTGGCTTGGAACCTCGCGGTGAGGCGCAATAGTTGGCTTGACGAAAAGAGAGTTCGGATCGGCGCCACTAACTCTGATCCGATGCCCGATCACCTACATACATATAATAAACAGTGAGCTAGAGCCTAGTAAATAATCCTAATGCAAAGATTCATAGCTTATATAAGCAAAACAATGTTCAAAATATTTTTCAGATACTTGTACTAATGAATAAAGTTCCATAAACCTTCAATAAACTTTCCATAGATTAACACATAGCGCAGTACGTTGTCAAAAGCGATACTAGACCTTTAGCAAAATACTATACAAAACATTTATGATGAAACGAAGTATTTTTCACACATATACATTTAGAAGTCAAAAAGTTCTTCATACCATTCAGTGTCACTTTCATTTCGTGATATGATCCAATAGTACTGGTTAGTAAATTAGCAGAACGTCCTCAATGGAACGAGAACATAGGCATAACGATCACAACGAATCGACATATACATAACGATCACAACGGATCGACTTAGACATAACAACCGCAACAGGTCAACATAGACATAACGACCACTAGGGATCGACATAAACATAACCGAAATTTCTGAAAATCAAGTACATGTTCATGGTGTCACGTTCGATGATCAATAGGGAATCTCGTTCATTCGTATCAAACATAATTTTTCAAAAAACTTTTCATTTATAACAAAACGTTTATACCGGTCCAATAACTTATATAAAACGTCATTTACGAATCATAGAAAAAACAGTGGTTATTGAATGATCAAAACATATTTTCTTATTAATTGTTCAAAGAGAATTCATTCACTCCTTAGTAAATTTCCTTTTCAGGAAATAGATCACATTGTACACAATTCGGTATTTCAAAGTATAACTTTTAGTTTTAAAGGACTTATTTGTAAACTTTGTCTTATTTCATCACTCTTCGTCTAGCAAAACTAATTTTGAAGTAATTCAGACAAAAATACCGTTACAAAGAGATTACTCACCTCCAGTAGGTTGGTGTCCTTGCACAAGGTCCAAACCTATATATCACACATACCAAACACATTGGAATACATTGTTCTAATCACATACTTTATCTTCTCATTCTAATTCAATTATACATGTTGTTTTCTTACATATTAGTACCTTAATGAGTCATAATTCATGCTTAGAAACACTTAGAAGAAAATGGAAGCAAAGATATAAACATGGAACAACATGTCAAAATATGTTGAAAAGGCTTGGCTGCTCGAGCGGGCCCCTCAGGCACTCGAGTGGATAGTGTGCAAAATGCAAACTCAATTCTTTCAATTCTTCACTTATATGCTCATATGAATTCTTAACATTAATTTACACCCAAAAACTCTCAATTAAACATGATTTGCTATAAATTTATACTATGCATGACATGTTTATGAACTACTTTCTTCAAATTCAACCATACAAACTCATATAGGTGTCCTACTTCAATTTACATCAAAATACATTCTTAATCATGCATGATTCTTTCTCAATTAAGTGTACTTTCAAGAAGATATGAATGTAGATGTCTTAAATTCAAGAATTTAAGAAATTCCTACCTTAACTTGTTGAATTATGAAGCTTTAGGCTTGTTCTTCAATGTCTTCCTTAAGCTCTCTTAAAAAAAAACTCTCTTCCTCAAGTTGTATCTCTCTCTCTAGAATGCCCACTAATTCCCTCATATTTTGAGCTCAAGAATATGAGCTATTATATATATAGGCTTAGTTTATTTAATTAATCAAAGCTTAAGTTAAATAATTATAACTTAAGTTAATTGAATTTAATCTACTTAATTTGATCTAAATCAATTTTTAATTTAATTTCAGAATAGACTCTAAAAATTACACTAATTACAATAAAGTAATTAATTTCGATTTCTGTCACCTTTACGGCCCTCAATTTACAACAATCCATTTCAAATTACTTCAATCCTTTCTAATTTTTGGGTTTTTCCAAAACTAGGTTCAAGCTTCAAAAATGGAGTTTGCCTTGCATTAATCCATGAAAACACTTCCATAAATTTGTAAATACTTTAGGAAATTCAAATACATAATTATTCTCAAGTCTCTTGCACACATCTCATGATTCTTTTATAAATGGGTCTCAAATGTTCATGCATGCCAAGATAAGTTTCAAGTTCACAACAATGGCTTCCAAAACATGAGATTATACTTCAAAACTCTTTAAATCAAGGATGTATGTAAGAGTAAACTCTGAAATTCAACATAGATTACATATTCATGCTCACAAATGGTGATTCAACACACATATGCACATATATATATATACAAAACTTTCATATTCATCATCTTCAAGCTAGTTTATGCAATTACTCCCAAAATCCTTTAATTTCATGGATTAGATGATACAAAATGCAAAGATAAATACATACCAAGAGTTTAATTTCATATTAGAAGATGAATTTCCCTAGCTCTCTTCTTCTGCCACCTGAGCTCCTCTCTCTCTCTCTCTCTCTCTCTCTCTCTCTCTCTCTCATTACACTAAACTATACATACAAATCTAGTTACTCAATACACCCACCAGATTGCTCAGCACACCCACACCCACACCTACATAGATTTCTCTGTACACACCCAGATTCTCAGCACACCCACCAGAAAATAATCTCCTATACTCAACATCATTAAATGTCCCAATACATACCTCACTTAATTAAATCTTGAATTATAAATAGGATACTTCTACTTTTTATTTTATTTTATTCACTAATTAATTTGTCCAAGGCTTTAATTAATTCCTAATTTTCTTTAAGTTAAATTAAATTATATTCACTCAAATTAAATTACTCCTCATCAAATTATGATCTTTTATATAAGTGTGAATAAGGCTTTAATTACCTATCCAATAATTTAATTCTAGCCTGTTAAAATTTACAAATCAGACAAGTTTATTTCTCATTCTAATCTATCTGTTCTCAATAACACAATTCAATAAATCACATGACAATCAATAACACTTAACAATACATAATTGCATAATTAAAATCAAGCACGTAATCAATATATGATTAATTTACTTAATTAAGGTGGTGGTTGCCACATACGCACTATTTTAGCACTTTGAAAATGTTGTTTATTGTACTTTCGGACTTGGATATTAGGTCAGTCTTGTTGTGCTGTATTGAGTCAGTCTTGTTGTGTTGAGCTAGTGTTGCTTTGTCAGAGTCAGGTGATTTCAGCCGTGTTAACTTAGACATCATATCACTGTCTTATTTTGTTTGTCTTTTTCACTCTTTGAGTCTGTTTCTACCATTGAGCTCGTTGCGCCAGAAGATCTGAATGAAACGACAGTAATTTTCACCTACTTTTTCTGTGCCTTTAAATCATTGCATTGACCAAAGTTTTTCAAAACTTTTCTAAAACTGTGGTGAAAATAAAGAGGAAGAAATTTCTCAGGATTTGCAAAAATTTGATCGATTGAGAGGAAAAGAGGCGTACGAAGCCCTTAAAAAATGAAATCATGTTTGTTAATGTGAGTACTGAGAAGGATCCTGGCTTGATCCAGATTGGTTCTACACTGTCTTCAGAAGAGCACGAGCTATTAGTCGCTTAATTAAAAGATTTTAAAAACATTTTTGCGTGGTCCCGTAAAGACATGCTTGGAATTGATCTTAAGATTGTACAGCATAGGATCATTCTCAGCCTCAAGACTCGACCCCTTTTGCTTTCAAAACTTTGAACTTTGATTTAGAATGTTCAACAATCAACTAAACTACGAGGCTTGCATGGCCAAATTTGAAGCAGCCCTTGAACTAGAGGCAATAAGGTTAGATATGATCAAAGGAAGCTTGCATAGCTGGATTAGAAGCAGCCCTTGAACTAGGGGCAAAAAAAAGTCAGATATGCTCGAAGATTCAAAACTGGGTGAAGATCGGCAAGAGCTAAATCCCAGAATCTGAGAGAAAAAAATTATTGCTGAAAGGACAATCGAGTTCCTATCCACAACACTAAGGGCAAAATTCAAACCCAATTGGATGGGCTCTTACATTATCAAGCTTATTTAGTCAAGGACAACAGCCATTCTCCTGGATTCATATAGCTCAGAGATCCTATGATCAATTAATATGGACAAGTTAAACTTTTCTATCCTTGAGAGGCTCACTGGGCCAAAAACCCGGAAGGGCGACCCAGGCAAAACTAAGAGCAAGAAAAAGAGAAAAAGAACAAAAATGAAAAAATGAAAACAAAGAAAAAAAAGAAAAAGAAAAGGGAAAAGAGAAAAGAGAAAAATGAAGTGAAAAATGAAAAAATAGCTCGCAAGGTTGAAAACCCAGAAGGGCAGCCTTGGCAAAAGTTAGAGCGCAAAAGGAGAGTGTCAACACTCAAGTGAACCTCAACCCGGGAGCTACGTACGGCCCGATTCCCATCTTTGGGATACGTAGGCAACTTTATCCTAAAATTCGACCCTAACTATTTTTAATTTGCTTGTCTCATCCATGTTGATTAGCTTACCCTTGTTCAAATCGGCTATGTTATCCATGTTTAAATTGGCTCATCTTCGTGCTCATCTTCGTTCAAAATCGATTGTCCTATCCTCTTAGAAGATTCAGCTGCGAGACAAATCAAGTTCAGATCTGAGACTGCGTGTCCCAAGAGTTAATTCTACGCAGGTTAAGTAGTGACCATTTGCAAAAATAGTTTTTGAGGATTTTTAATGAGGTTGACTAATTTTCTCAGAAATTATTCTATTTTCAAAACTGAACCATTTCTTGGACCCAAAAAAGGAAAATTTTCAATACTCATAACTATACTTGTATGATTTCAAATCAGAAAATCGAACAAGCATGTTATTCTAACTCTCATGTTGGTCAAAATTGTTTTAAGCAAAAAGCCAAAAACAAAAAAAATGGTCAAAATGATAAATTAAGGGCACTGTCGAGTCAGGTTTTCTGTCTTTTTCCCATTATCAATGCACTCGCCAAAAAGAGCACAACTGAAGTTAGCAGCAAGGGGCCAAGCACTCTTTCATCCTCCAAACAATGAAGTATCGAGCCAAGTGTGAAGCGTAAACTAGAAATAGAGGTGTGTATTCCACTCCCTCATCTAGACGGGTTTGATCACGTCCAAACTGGCCAAGGGCAATGTTAACCAATGTCAGTCGCAGATCTGTTGCACGTCCAGTCGCACCATAACCCCTCTACGGGAAAGCTCACTAGTTGTGAGCGAAAAAAGGAGAATCTCGCAGAATACCAGGGGCAAAAGCCCACAACTTCCTGCTTATCCATCAACCGTCAAGGGGAAGGATAAAATAATAAGAGAGATTAAAGAATAAGAGATGCGCATTGAGAGAAAAAAGTGAGAAAAGGGCTTGTTAGAGAAATAGAGATCGAGTGCCAGAGTGATGTGAGAATCACAAATGAGAAAGGGTGGGAAACAATTCTCGGAGAAACAGGCTTCTCGTGAACTGAGAGGTTTCCCGCCGATGGAAAGCAAACATCCGAGTGTTGTGTTTGTTGTTTTTGTTTCTTTCAATTCTTGTTTTAAGTCGTTTTGAGTGTCAATAGATGTCTTTAGGTTGTTTAAGTTTCCGTTTGTTGAGTTGTTTTGACTGTGGTCAATCTTAGGCTCAATACCCGGTCAAGAACTCATTCTCAATTTCAATTTCAAAAATAAATTATTTTGTGCTCAGAGTGCCATGCCATTCTCAACATGGTGTACAAAATAGGATTCTTTCTTTCATAAAACTGCGTAGTCCAACCTCGATCAAAAGTGAGAACAATAGAACAAGGACCTATCTGAAGCTACATGGGTTCTGAACTGCAAAGCAAAAGAAAAGAGAAAAAATTTTGAGCATCTTAGTGTCACAATCCAAACCCGCCCCTGTTGGTTTAGCACCGTAACCGACCAGTAATCCGTGGATTACCGAAGGCCTCTGAACAGATTAGCAAATAATAAGGGGCTGCGGAAGCAATAATACAAAATAGACAAGGTCCAATGAGCTGTGATAACGTACATGGGACAGAACATTTCAAAACTTATTTATATATACATAAGCATGCCAGTCCAGATACACAATATTTACAAGGTATTTACAGAATGCATTTCCCAAGACCTGACTTTACAGGGCATACACAAAGACTAACATGAATACAAAAACAGTCATGGCTTTAGGCTACGTTCGGAACCTCCTCGGGAGGCACAACAGTTGGCTGACAAAAACAAAACAGAAGGCCGTCAACTCTGGCCCTGGTCATGTGCCGGCTCACCTACATACATAATATAAACTGTGAGCGAAAGCCCAGTGAATAATAATAGAGTAAAGGGTTTCAATGAATGAGTTCGTACAGATTCAGAAATCATAATTCAGATTGTATCAAATTTATCATTTGTCTAGATCATATACAGACAGAAATCATAAGTCATGACTAAGTTTACGTGATACATCCATTAGCATTAACAGAACAGAACAGAACAGAACGTATACACGTGAGGTTACAAATAACCAGTTCCATAAAGGAACCTCCGAATCCGGGCAACAGAACAGAACAGAACAGAAGCTGAGCCCCCGTGACAGGGCCTCTGGTACGGGTAACAGAGTGCAGACAAAAATAAGTTCCATAAAGGAACCTCCGATACCGGGTAACAGCTAACAGATATCACATGATGCTAAGGATGTCACGAATACATATCAGAAATTGAATAATCATTCATTGTACAGAACATATCATTTCGAAAAATAGATCATGTTTTATCACACAGAAAGTAGATACAATTTGAACATAACTTTACTAAATTATTACTCACAGTTGGCCTTGAGACAAACAGATGGAGCAGATTAGTCAGACAGAATGCGGCATGTGACCTACATAACACATAACAAATACACACTTGAAACACACGTTCTAATTGTACAAAACTTACGTCGATGGCTCTTAGTGTGTTTCTAACCTTTAATCCTCATTAAAGGGTCTTAAACATGGCCTAGGAATGCCTAGGATGGAATGAGGATGCAAACATGCCTTGAAAACCATTTCCTAAATTTTCCTGAAGATAAGGTCCACGCTCGAGCGTGGATTACCCCGCTCGAGCGGACATGTAGATGATGAAGATCCGCTCGAGCGTAAACTTCCTCGTTCGAACGGACTATAAAATCGACAAAAGTATTGGATGCAAGATTTTCACGCTCGACTGGCGCTCAACCAACGCTCGAGCGAGAGACTCAGAGTCTCGCTCGAGCGTGGTTTCCCCCGCTCGAGCGGACTGCAAAACACACAAACTTCTGGGTATATGCATTTCACGCTCGAGCGTATACTTCCACGCTCGAGCGGAGTGCACGTACTCAAAGTTCATGCTCGAGCGTAAAGTCCCACGCTCGAGTGTGGATCAAATTTCTGAAAATTCCAAATTTGATCACCAAGCTCAAATTCGACCTTTAAAGCATCAAACTCAATTTTCTGGGCCCAAAACTTTGGAAAACACTTAATAACTCATAGAACAACATGTTTAAAAGATCATTTTAAGAAATCATGGCCCAAAAGGATATCAATTTGTGCAAAATCAACATGAACTCTTAGAACATGCCATTAATACAACATGCAAGAATCTCAATGAATCCAAACCCTCCAAAACATGATCAAACTTGATAATTTGATGGACAACAAGATGAATGACCACAATGTGAGTGAAATTAATACATGCTTGGAAGAAATCTTAGAATTTAAACTCAAAGCATGGGAATTTATGCATGCATGCATGATATAAACTTCAATTCAACATTTTAAGCCAATTCTAGACTTTAAACTCTAATCTTCCATGAACCAAGTAAGAATTAATCTTAAATTCACAATTGAAAGGGAAATCTCCTACCTTAAGTTTTGAGTTCAAGGTGTGCTAGCTCAATTGTGTAGTTCTTCTACAAATCCTCAATTTCCAAGCCAAATTCTTGATGAAGCCAAGTTTCTCTCTCTCCCTCTTTCTCACGGTTTGGTCACAAGAAGATGAGCAAAGATGCATCCAATATGTAATAAAGTAAAATAAAGGTTGTCTAGACTCAAGCCACTAAGTGGCAAACTTGCAATAACTCAAACAAGTGTAAATTAACATGATTTAATCTAATTTAATCGCTCCGAACCAAATTTTAGTTAAACCTACCATAAAATTCTATAAATCCTAAATGGCACATAAATCAAGTCAATTTCTGATTCGAACGCCGATAAGGCTTCCAATTCGCAAACCGAAACTAAAACGTGAACAGATCATTTTATGGCAAACAGATAAAAACATAGAATTAATGCAATACATATGCAAATTAATTCCAGATTCCTTCTAAATTACTGTTAGGCATAATTAAGTGCGAATTAACATTAATCAGAGGTCGAGGTTATTACAGTCTTCCCCCTTTAAAAGAGTTTGGTCCTCCAAACTCGAAGTACCTTCATTCTAAATCAACATTGGGTCCAATGGGAACAAATCTGGATATCTTTTTATCATGTCTTCTTCGGTCTCCCAGGTTGCATAGGTTCCACCGTGGTTTTTCCAATCAACTTTTACTAACGGTATTTCCTTGTTTCTCAACCTTTTGATCTTGCGGTTCACAATCTAGATAGGTCTTTCCTCGTAGGTGTTGAGAGGGGAGATTTGCGCCGTTAGTACGGCCGAGCTAAGATAGGGCGGGTCGTGACAGACCTCACGGCGCCGTGCTATTTCCTCTATCGAGAGGGTCGGTGGGTCTGTTTTGCTCTGTCGAAAGGATCGGCTGACCGGGCGTGAACTAAGCCTGGCCGAGCTGCGACTAGCAAACCTTCGGTAGGGCATACAGCCAAGTGGCGAGACCGGGCTACGGGTGGCTCGGGCTAAACTGTGGGCAAGTGAGGGATGGCGCGTCTCTGACCGGTTAGCCGAGATGGGCAGATTCTAGATAACCTCGGATGAGGGTAGAACGGACGGAGGCCGGCATGCCTCGCGACCAGTGTGCCACG
This sequence comes from Camellia sinensis, assembly GCF_004153795.1. Classification (NCBI taxonomy): domain Eukaryota; kingdom Viridiplantae; phylum Streptophyta; class Magnoliopsida; order Ericales; family Theaceae; genus Camellia; species Camellia sinensis. Next base: position 1,119,228 of record NW_021025706.1, read on the forward strand.
ATAGACCGGTCAATACCAGCTTGGCCCATGAGCATCACCCCTCTGTCCCTTTGCCAAGGGGCAGTCCGGTGGGGCATAGCGTGGTTAAGTGCCTGCAGTGAGAGTTCTTCGCGGGAGATAGGCCGGTCGTGATACTGCGATCAGGTGTGCCACCTGGGCCAATGGCATGAGGGAGAGGACATCTGCTCCACGCATGCCTCAATACCGTTAGACAGTTCTGCGTATACTGGTGGGAGGACTACGCCTGTACACGCGTAAGGTGGTGAAAGGGGAGCACTGCCGCCTGTCTTGGGAAGGACAACAGAGGTAGTGCGCGCACAATCTTGAGGCTGCATGGCCAGCCTTGAAATAGGGAGGAGGACGAACGTTAGAGGTATGCAACTTCTCCCCCAAAAGAAAATACTCTCTCTCTATCTGTCTTCTCCTTCCTCAAGTGGATTGACTTGATCGTCGGAGGGTCTATCCGGCACACCACCACCGGGCAGCTCACCTTTTTTGTGTTACCAGGTAGACGCCGTCAAAAGAAGCTTGGAGTACAAGGAGTACGGAAAGCAGAGGATATTTTTCCCCCGTACAATTGGCGCCGTCTGTGGGAAATCTTTGATACTCAACCCTTGTTCTTTTAGCTTCTTCAACCATTTCTATGGCCAACAACGGCGAAGCCCCACTGTTTGCCGTCGATGGCGTCACACCTGAGTACGTCCGCTTGAGGGAAGGTCCTCCGAATATTCCAGCCATGGCGGGCCTAGAGACTCCTTCGTGAAGTGCGCGAGACAAACGCGGGAGGAGTACTGATCGCTCGCAGAGTCCTGAGGGCCGCCGACGCCGGGGGGAGTCCCATGCGCAGCGCCTGGAGCCCAAACTCAAGGACCAAGACGCCGTCATTCGCAAGATGGCGGCGGAGATGGAGCTGCTGAAACGCCAGATTAAAGGGAAGGGTGTTGCTGGAGAGGGCAACCTCAGTGAGCACACCCCGTCCCCCCGTTGTAGCAGTCGCCACCAGGGGAGGACTCACTCTCTCTCCATCATCAGGAACTATGGAGTTGGAGGTTCCGACCAAGGAGAGGGCAGGTCCTTCTCTCGCGACAGCACCTACCGCCCCTCACGCCCGACGTCGACGTCGGGATCCTCTTTCTTCACACGTTCCAGGGACTTGAGGGTGTATTGGAGGCGAGAGCGCGCCGTTGGGAGGCTCGGAGAGTGCCGGCATTGCAGAGGTTAAGCGCTCCAGTTCGTTACAGTGAGGAAGTGGCGATGTCAGCCCCCAAAGTGATGGCCCCTGCGCTGGTGGACAAAGAGCTGGCGCGACTTACAGCCACGCCGCTGTCTCCAGAGATTGAGAGTACGCCACTCCCCGCCGGATTCCACCAGCCAAAGTTCACTCTGTACGACGGCAAGACGGATCCATACATGCATGTGAGCCATTACTGGCAAGTAATGGCTGGACATCGGTGAAATGACGCCTTGATGTGCCTCATATTCCCGGCCAGCTTGGGAGAGCTGGGTTTGAAATGGTTCGAAAGACTCCCGGAGGAGAGTATCGAGGGGTGGCAGCAACTAGCGGAAGCCTTTGTCACCAGATTCAAAACCAACACACGAACGCCGAAGGAGGTCGACCATCTCCTGGGCGTCAAGATGGAGTCTGGATGTTCGTTGAAGGCATACAATGCGAAATACTGGGAAACTTACAATGAGATCCTCGACTGCCCCACCGATCTGGCGATCGCTCAGTACAAACGGGGTCTCCCAGTAGATTCACTCACGATGCATCAACCCACAACCATAGAGTCATTGATGCAGCAGATCAATGAGCACATTTGTGTGGAGGATGATGCTGCATCCTCGACCGAAAAGGCTAATCCGGTCGCGGCGGACAGAAGGGTTGCGGGGAAAGTTCACTCGGTTGGGCAGGAGGATAACTGCCCAAACAACCGGTCGAAAGACCAGCGCGATGATTCAAACCGTGATGACAGAAACAAGGGCCGCCGAAACGACCGAGCTGACCCTCCCCGTGATGCAGCGGAGGATGCCAAAAGAAAATTAAAGGCGCGGACTGGGATCACCACGGTATTTAAAATCCCCATCTACCGCATTTTGAGCGAGATTCGAAGTGAACCCTTCGTTCGTTGGCCGACCAAGTTGGGGAGTGCATAGAGGGGCTTCAATTCAAAATATCGCTGCACTTTTCATGAAGAACGGGGGCACCGAACAGAGGACTGCTTGCCGCTCAAACAACACTTAGAGGAGTTGGTGGCGGCGGGGCATCTTGACCAATACATAGATGGGGGCATCAAGGCCACAAGCACATGAGGGAAGTGCTCTCTGTTCAGCCCGCTGTGAAGAAGGGAAGGACCGAAGAAAGGGATATCCTTTCATTCTCAACCAAGGACTTGGAAAGAGTTCAGATGCCGCACAATGATGCTTTAGTAGTCACTCTTCGCATCAAAGACTTTGACATCAAGAGAATCTTGATCGACCAGGGGAGTTCGGTAGAAATTATGTATTATGACGCGTTTAAACAAATGAAGTTGGAAGACAAGGACTTGGCCCCCGCAACATCCCCTTTGGTCGGCTTCAACTCGCAGCCAGAATGGCCAATCGGAAAGATTATTTTGCCAGTCAAAGCGGGATCGGTCGTAAAGCAAGTAGAGTTCTGGGTGCTTAAAGTTCCATCAACTTACAACTTGATCTTAGGCAGGGGTTGGCTGCATGCCATGCAAGCAGTTGCTTCGACCTTCCACCAAGTCATGCACTTTTCGGCACCAAGCGGACAAATAGAGGAAGTTTGAGAGGACCAAGTGATGGCGAAATAATGCTTCGTTGCGGTAAATGGCAGCCGAGCGGCCAAAGGGTTCGTCCAAATGATTGAAGGGCCCGAGGGTAAAGAGGTCCTCGAAGACGTAAGAAGAAAGGCCGAGGAAGAGTCGGTCGAAGATTTGGTAGAAGTGCGCATTGACGAGAACGATCCAACTAAATTCTTCCTCTTGGGATCATCCTTGTCTAGCGCCGAGCGGATGGATTATGTCAACTTCTTGGTTTCCAATTTGGAGGCCTTTGCCTAGACGCCTTACGACATGCCTGGCATCGACCCGAGCTTCATTTGTCATCAGTTGAATGTCTTTCCTAATGCACGGCCAGTCATTCAAAGGACGCGCCACTCAGTCTTGCACCATGCTGAAGTGGTTGCAGAAGAAGTAAAGAATTTGTTGGAAGCTGGGGCCATAGAGGAGGTGCAGTACCCTCGGTGGATATCCAACACGGTGGTTGTTTTGAAGAAGAACGGCAAGTGGCGAGTCTGCGTTGACTACAAGACTGTCAACCGAGCTTGCCCCAAGGATAGCTTTCTCCTCCCACGAATTGACCAGCTGGTGGACTTAACCGCTGGCCATCAGAGGTTTAGCTTCCTGGACGCATATCGCGGCTACCACTAGCTAGCCATGTATAAACCGGACAGAGAGATCACGTCGTTCACAACCCCCAGAGGCTTATCTTGCTACAAAGTCATGCCATTTGGACTAAAGAACGCTGGGGTGACTTTTCAGAGGATGGTAACGAAGATGTTCGCTCCTCTTCTGGGCCGAACAATGGTGGCCTATATCGACGACATGGTGGTGAAGAGTAAGGAGAAGTCTCAACACCTCGCCGACCTTGTAGAGATGTTCGCCATACTTAAGCTCCACAAGCTTCGTTTGAACGCCACAAAGTACGCCTTCGGAGTTGGCACCGGCAAGTTTCTGGGTTTTCTGGTCACAAATCGAAGGATTGAAGCTGACCCATCACAGATCAAGGCCATACAAGACTTGGAGCGTCCCAACTCCACGAAGGACATGCAACATCTTGCCGGGATGGCAGCCGCGTTGAACAGATTTATCAGCCGGTCTTCTGATCGTTACAGGCCCTTCTTTAAAACTCTGAAGTCCAAGTTCTTCTAGGACAACGAGTGCGACGACGCACTAGCAGACCTGAAAGCATATCTCTCATCGGCCCCTATTTTGGTCACACCTCAGCCAGGTGAGGAGTTGTACCTCTACTTGGCTGTCTCTCAACACGCAGTCAGCGCGGTATTGGTGTGAGCTGAAGGCATCCAGCACCTACCGATCTTCTATGTAAGCAAGACTCTTCTCCTAGCCGAAACGAGATATCTGCCCTTGGAGAAATTGGCGCTGGCCCTAATGATGGTGTCAAGAAAGCTGGCACACTATTTTCATGCCCATACAATAGTTGTGTTAACCGAGTTTCCGCTTAAAGTGCTTTTTGAAAAGGCAGACTTCACTAGGAGAATTTTGAAATGGGTCGTGGAATTAGGACAATATGATATCAAGTTCCGATCGCGCACCGCAATCAAGGCTCAACCACTTGCCGACTTTGTGGCGGAATTTGCCCCTGGGGTGCATCCAGTATGCCCGGTTGATTTGGTTGGTGCGGATTTAGCACAACCCATGGTTCTGGCAACAGAAACGAGTGTTGGTCCGCAAGTAGGAAAAGGGACGAGCACGACCGGACTAACAAAGTCCGACGATGATGAACCCAACCAAGACAAGGAAAGGGACCAGAATGAACCGATCAAAGACTTGGAAATGAGGAGCTCCCAGAACCCCTCTGATTGCTGGAAGCTGTTTATTGGCGAGATGTGAAAGCTCTTCGTTGATGGGGCGTCCAACAGACATGGGGCCGGGCTGAGCATCGTGCTGAACTTGCCGGATGGGCTGATCATCGAGCAGGCAATTACACTCAGCTTCCCAGCATCTAACAACGAGGCTGAGTATGAAGCTCTCCTTGCCGGACTAAGAAGCGCGCTGAGAATGAAAGCCACAGCCCTTATGGTATTCAGTGATTCCAAGTTGGTGGTCAATCAGGTCTCAGGGGAGTATAAGGCAAAGGACGAAAGAATGGCCAAGTATCAGGTGCTGGTACGCGCAGAGATCAAGAAGTTCGCTGCAATAAGGTTGGAACAAATTGACCGCGAGGAAAACAGCGCGGCTGATGAATTGGCCGGACTTGCTTCTGCTCAGACAGCTTTTCCTAACCCCTTGATAATAGAGTTTCTACCCCGGCCAAGCATTGAGGAACCAGAATCAACCGAGGTACTCTGCACCGACTTGGGCCCTTCTTGGATGGATCCTATCATCGCCTTCCTGAAAGATAGAATTCTACCAGAAGAAAAGAAGGCGGCACACAAGATCCGGGCAAAGTGTTTTGGCCTCTCCCCGTCCGGGCCGTTGTACAAAGTAAATCTTTCACCGCCCGTATTTAAATGTATCCACCGCCACCAAGTTGAGCTTTTCTCTATTGAATACATGAGCATTTGCTGCATCATAACTGCAACCTGCTTACCACAAATTTCTCACGGTTATTGGTGGCCGCGATGCAGGCAGATGCGCAAAAATATGTTCGCAGGTGCGAGAAGTGTCAGAAGTTCGCCCATCAGATTCACCAGCCGGCTAGAGATTTGCTCCCCCTCACAAATCCTTGGCCGTTCGCGCTTTGGGGTTGGATATTGTTGGGCCACTCCCAGCTGCACTAGGAAACCGTAAGTTCTTCATCACCGCCACCGACTATTTCACCAAGTGGTTGAGGCCGAGCCACTAGCGACCATAAAGGAAAAGGACGTGAAGAAGTTTGTATGGCAAAACGTGATCACCCGTTCGGTATACCAAGGCCCTCATCTCGGATAACGGCGCTCAATTTGATGGTAAACTCTTTTCGCTGGATTTTGCGAAGAGTTGAAGATCGAGTTCTACAATTCGACGCTGGCCTATCCTCAGTCAAATGGTCAAGCAGAGGCCTCAAACAAGACCATCCTAGACGGGCTGAAGAAACGGCTTGAGAAAGTTAAGGGCAAGTGGGCTGAAGAACTCCCTAATGTGCTCTGGGCATACCGCACTACGCCAAGGCGGTCAACCGGGAAAACACCATTTGCTTTGGCCTATGGTATGGAGGCCGTCATCCCGTTGGAAATTTGCATGCCAACCATCCGCTCTGAAAGTTTCCAGCCAGATCTGAATAATGAAGCGGTGGCATTGGAGTTGGACCTTGCTGAAGAAAGGAGGGAGCGAGCATTGATCCACATAGCAGCTTATCAACAAGAACTCTCCAAAAAGTACAACAAGGCTGTGCACCCCAGGATGTTCAAGATTGGAGGCTGGGTATTAAGAAAAGTGCTTGGCAACACAGTGGTCCCTGGCGAAGGAAAGCTCGATGCAAATTGGGAAGGACCATACAAGGTGATTGGTCTTGCCGGTAAAGGGGCGTACCATCTGGAAGATATAGATGGCAAGGCTGTCCCCAGACCATGGAATACGGCCAACCTTAAGGTCTTTTACTTTTAAGATGTAATTTGCTTGTGTTGTTTAGCTTTTTTAGACCTTTAGCCTTTTGGCACTTAATTTGTAAAGGATAACGATGCTTTTGTAAGGAAAAATAGCCCTCTTGTTGTTTGGAATTACGTCTTTGTACAATGGATTCGCAATTATGAATACCAGGGGCAAGAGATCGACCTGAATGAGACCGGACTGATTTCCTCTCGTCGGAATTAATGCAGACCGCACAAATAGTTGGTGCATTGTCCGACGATGTAGTTGGCTTTATGGCCCCATTCGCATTAGGGCCGAGCTGGTTTTGCTCGCCCGGTTGAAGTGTTGGCATCATGACCAACTCAACTAAAGCATTGGTGTTTTGCCCAGTGTAAGGGCCGAGTTGATTTTGCTCGGCCCAGTGGATGTATTGGTGTCTTGCCCAATATGGAAAACGAGCGGAGTTTGCTCGGCAGAATTCGGAGTGTTGGAGTTTTGTCCAACCAATAAGAAGCCGAGCTGAATTTGCTCGGCCTAAAAGAAATGTTGGCGGCTTACCTAACTTAAAAAGCGAGCTGATTTTGCTCGGTCACGTCGAAATCGCATGAAATTTACAAACGAATGAAGGCTGATCAGATTTTGCTCGGACGAGTTAAAATATCAGTTCATTTGAGAGCTCATGGAACCGAACTACTAGAAAACGTTTGAGCTGATTTTAGCTCGGCAAACTGTACGGCACAGCCGGCCTGGTTGTTGTGAATTTTCAACAATTGAATCAAGGAATCCATGTAGGCGCAAATCGAACAGAAATAGGGGATGAGCGAGCAAAAAGTTGAAAATTTTCATTGATAAAGGGAATTTAAGTACAAGACGGGGGGCATAGCCCGGTTACATTAAAAAAAAAAAGGCCGGGTCAATCCAACTCTACGTCAACCATTTGTTCGGCGACTTGCACAGTTTGCTCGGCCTCCTCCACATTATGCTCGGGCAGGTTTTCTTCGGCGTCATCGTCAGTGCCTTCCACCACAGCAACATCCCGATCAGCCTCTTCCTTCTCATCTGGAGATGCTTCGGGAGGATTTTGCTCGGCTTGTTTCGTGGCGGCGGCTTCTTCCTCGGCCTTTTTCCTTGCATCCGCGATGAGCCGATTTTGGGTGGCCTTGGAGTACGCCTGCATATAGACCGGGATATAGGCAGCAGGCGGATTGATGAACATGTCAGAATCCTGACCAAGACCAACTTTTTCCACGGCAACTTTCCAGCCGCACTGGAAAAAGATGTCCTTGGTCGCTTGGACCTGTCGTTCGTAGGTCTTCTCGCCCTGCGCGTATCCCCGATCTTCTGCATCATCAACGGCCTTGTCCTTCTCAGCTTTGTGCGCATCGCGCAGTTTCCTCAGCTCGGCGAGATACCGAGCCTTCGTCAACTTCACGGCCCGAAGTTTGTCCTCGTTAGCTCGGTCAACCTTTTGCCTCAAGATATCTCGCTCGGCCTCAACTGTTTCCTGCGCAGCTTTAAGCTTCGCTATCTCGGTCTTTTGTGCCTTATTCTCCGCTATGGCATCTCGCAGGCTCTGCCGCACTTTGATCATTCAGTCATGGGCCAAATAGTTCTTTTGCGCGGCCTGAAAACAAGTGAGAGATCGTCAGTATTCGAAAAACCGCGCAAAAACCGAGCAAACAGTTGACGTAATGAATGGAGAACTTACCAGCACTATGGATTTCGCCGCCGAGCGGAGGACCTTGAGGTCGGAAAGCTCATCGTGTTTTTTCATGTCAGCGGGCAAGATTAACCCCTTGGTCAAATTGAAACCAAGCGAGTAGTCCTTGTCCGCGTAGACGGAGTCCTCAGAAGAAACTGTTCGGCCCTGGTATTTGAACTCGGGCGCCCAGACCGGGGGGGTGGCTAGGCCCTTGGACTTGTCGGTCTGTGGTTGCTCGGCCTGGTCCCCGAGCTCGGTGGAGACGCCATCGGTAGAGTCCTCATATGCCAGACACGGCCCGGTTTGCTCTTTCCTCGGCCGCTTCTTGGACCGACCAGACGGTTGCTCGCTGGCGAGCGCCAGTACTGCCGCTTCTTGCTGCACGGCGGGTGTGAAGGGTGTCCCCCCGGTTGCCTCTAGTTTTTGGGACTCGTCTTCTTCCCCGGTGATTATGGACTTGATGGCCCTGATTTTCGCCATTTCTTGCTCGGCAGTGAGTGAAATAAGCCTGATCGGTGGTAGGTTTGGATCTGGTTCTGGGATTGGCGCACGCAGAAAATCGGTAACCCGGCTCTTGTGCGGCGCAGTGTAATGGTAGGTCTGTTCGAAGCCGAGCAATTTCGAAGCCTCCCTCTCCTCGGCAGGATGGCACAGCAGGACTCTGATGGCCTCTTGGTTGGCCCGGTAGTAGTCTGCTGCTAGGTGCTTATCTGCAAAAAGAAAACAAGTGTTAGATTGGCATGGAATGTAATTGATGCATAAAGAAAATAGTGCGGTCAGCCGAGCGACTCACCGGCACTGCCAAAATTCTTTCTAACATACCATCCCGGTATGGGTGCCTCGGTGTCCTCATAGCGACCGGACACCCACAAGAAGTCATCGTCGTTGGTCTCCTTGTCCGGGTTGCCCTCTATTAGCTTTGCTCGGCCCTTCTTCACTTTGAGGTACCAGCAAAACCCGCTCTTATTTCTACTAAGACTATACTGATGGAAAATTTCAGCCAAACCGAGATTGAGACCGAGCCTCCGGTTCAGTTCGGTGACCCCGTTTATTATTTTGTAAGTGTTATTTGAAACTTGGGTCGGGCAAAGCCTTGTCTGCCTCAAAAACTCGCAGATCAAGGGTTGAACCGGGAAGCGGAGCCCTCCCTCTACTATTGATACGACGGTAAAGGGGCATCGGTCTAGGTCCCCCCAAGGGGTGTCTTTGGCGAGCTCTAAGACGACGTCGTCTGGGATGTTGTACTCCCTTCGAAACTCCACCATCGCACCGGGCGAGCTGACCATAAATCGGTACTTCCCCATTTATCTCGGTTTTATTTGGTTTATTGAGTATCTCGGTCAAAAAGGATGGTGTATTTGCTCGGACCTTGAGCTCCACCAATGATGGTTCTGGGCTGGCCTGGACGGTCCTAGTGTGTTCTGCATTATTAAAAATAATTTCCAAGGATTAGCACGGCAAAAATTGCGCGGCTCTTATTGCAATTAGCTCAATGAAAGGGTCACTAGTGTTTAGCCGATTCGACCCCTACCTCGGCAAGACCACTTTGTCGATTTCCTAGCTCGGTTCATTCCTATTTGCAGATCTAATGGAGCATTCAGCTCGGCTAGGGTATTCAGCTCGGTGCGTTCCTATTTACCGGTCTAATTAAAGTATTTAGCTCGGTTGCGACCTCGGTAAGAAGCCATAAACCAGCTTTTGCTCGGCTATAGCTCTACCTATGGATCCAAATGAGCGTTTAGCTCGGTTCTACCCAGATTTCAACTATTCATCCCAGGAGTGGGGCGAACTCGTTTGAACCAGGGAGGAACGGGGGGTTCAAAGGCCCCCTTCCATTCTCAAGGTTCCCATTTGCCCTAAGATGTGCAGGTTCTAAGCAAAGAAAGGGGGCACTGGTGGTTACAAAACAAAAATAAATAAAAATACAAAGCAGAGTGGCACGGAGATGAAGAACATGTATGAAAAATCTTGAGAAGTAGAAGCAAAAGATGCAAGGGGGGGTAGTGTGACTTACCAGGGGGACAGATGCGAGGGTGACCGCAACCTCGAGAGCTCGAGTGTGGCCTTTGAAAGGATCTGAAATGGGGGATGTAGCACAGAAACAGCAATGGCAGTGGTCTTGGGGGTTCGAAGGTTTGGGAGGTTTAGGGTTTGTGTGGAAGAGAAGGTAAAAAGTGAAGGGTTTTAGGCCCTTCGTTGGAATACAAAAGAGGGGAGAAGGAACCCCAAACGGCTGCGCCGTTTGAATTTTGCGCGTGCAGAACAGCTGGTTGTACGACCCAGTGGCGTGGAGCCACGTGGCACTGGAAACGCGGCTGTCAATACGGTGATACGACGCTTGACAAGACTGCAGTAGAAATAACCGACCAAATGGTATAGCTCGGTGACAAATATCGCCTCAACCATGCTCGGCCAGGAAAGGATACAATTCACTAACCGTTGGCTCGGTCACGAAGATAATTCCAATCACGATGACTCGGATGGGATTAAGGGGCAATTGAGAGGGGAGATTTGCACCGTTAGTACGGCCGAGCTAAGATAGGGCGGGTCGTGACAGACCTCACGGCGCCGTGCTATTTCCTCTATCGAGAGAGCCGGTGGGTCTGTTTTGCTCGGTCGAAAAGATCGGCTGACCGGGCGTGAACTAAGCCTGGCCGAGCTGCGACTAGCAAACCTTCGACAGGGCACACAGCCAAGTGGCGAGACCGCGCTACGGGTGGCTCGGGCTAAACTGTGGACAAGTGAGGGATGGCGCGTCTCTGACCGGTTAGCCAAGATGGGCAGATTCCAGATAACCTCGGATGAGGGTAGAACGGACGGAGGCCGGCATGCCTCGCGACCGGTGTGCCACGATAGACCGATCAATACCAGCCCAGCCCAAGAGCATCACCCCTCTGCCCCTTTGCCAAGGGGCAGTCCGGTGGGGCATAGCGCGGTTGAGTGCCTGCAGTGATAGTTCTTCGCGGGAGATAGGCCGGTCGTGGTACTGCGATCAGGTGTGCCACCTGGGCCAATGGCATGAGGAAGAGGACATCTGCTCCACGCATGCCTCAATACCGTTAGACAGTTCTGCGTATACTGGTGGGAGGACTAAGCCTGTACACGCGTAAGGTGGTGAGAGGCGAGCACTGTCACCTGTCTTGGGAAGGACAGCAGAGGTAGTGCGCGCACAATCTTGAGGCTACATGGCCAGCCTTGAAATAGGGAGGAGGACGAACGTTAGAGGTATGCAACTTCTCCCCCAAAAGAAAATACTCTCTCTCTATCTGTCTTCTCCTTCCTCAAGTGGATTGACTTGATCGTCGGAGGGTCTATCCGGCACACCACCGCCGGGCAGCTCACCTTTTTTATGTTACCAGGTAGACGCCGTCAAAAGAAGCTTAGAGTACAGAAAGCAGAGGATATTTCGCCCCCGTACAGGTGTAATCATCTTTCAAAAGTACATGTGTCGGTTCAATAACGTGGAGTGGATCCCTCAAATATTCTCATAGCATCGATACATGAAAGACGTTATGCATGTGTTCCATTACTGGAAGTAAGGCTACCCGATATGATACCAGATTGATCTTTTCGAGGACTTTATAAGGTCCAACATATCTTGGCGCTAATTTTTCCTTAACACCAAACCGAGTTTGACCCTTCATTAGGGTCACCTTTATGAACACGTGGTCCCCAACTTCATATTCCCTCTCTCTTCTTCGAACATCGGCATAGCTCTTCTACTGACTCTGTGCAGTTTTCAGACGCTGCTGTATCAGTTTCACTTTCTCGGTTGTTTCTTGCACAAGTTCTGGTCCCAACAAAGGTCTATCACCTACTTCAGCCCAACATATCGGAGAACAACATTTTCTTCCATAGAAAGCTTCGTAAGGAACCATTCCAATGCTTGAATGGTAATTGTTGTTGTACACAAATTCAGCTAATAGCAAGTAGGTCTCCCAATTCCCTTGGAAGTCTAACACACACATTCTGAGCATATCCTCCAGAGTTTGGTTCGTTCGTTCAGTTTGGCCATCTGTCTATGGGTGATAGGCACTGCTCAGTCTCAATTCAGTCCCCAAAGCCTGTTGCAAACTTTGCCAAAATCTCGATACAAACTTTGAGTCCCTGTCAGACATAATAGATACTGGCACTCCATGCATTCTCACAATTTCAGTCATATAGATATTGGCCAATTTATCAACGTTATAAATAGTTTTGATAGGCAGAAAATGGGCAGACTTAGTTAAACGGTCAACTATAACCCAAATAGAGTCCATACCTCGGGAAGAACGAGGCAATCCCACAATGAAGTCCCTAGTAATGTGCTCCCATTTCCATTCCGATATTGGGAGTGGTTGTAGCAAACCAGCGGGTCGTTGATGTTCAGCTTTAACCTGTTGGCAATGTAGACATCTAGCCACGAAATCGGCAATACTCTTTTTCATTCTAGGCCACCAAAAATTCTGTTTCAAATTATGATACATCTTCGTGTTCCCCGAATGCATCGCAAATTTATTACTGTGAGCTTCAGTCATAACACGTTTCCTCAAATCATAACAATCGGGCACACAAAGACGGTTCTGAAATTTCAGCACATCATTCTCAAACACAAATCCTGGCCTCGACTTTGAATCAAATTCCTCCGTGATCTTATTCAAGTATTCATCCTCACACCGTTTCTGTTTGATCTCGTCAAGAATTGTAGGTTGAGCGGCAATAGCAGTAAATAACCCATCTTGTTCTAGGTCAGTCAATAATTCTTTTTGGTTGGATAGCAAACATGAAAAATTTGCACTGGATTTTCGGCTCAAGGCATCCGCTACGGTATTAGCCTTTCCTGGATGATACAAGATTTGCAAATCATAATCCTTGATTAGTTCTAACCATCATCTCTGTCTCATGTTGAATTCCTTTTTGGTGAAGAAATATTTCAAACTTTTATAGTCTGTATACACCTCGCAAGTTACCCCATACAAATAGGGACGCCATATTTTCAAAGCAAACACCACAGCCGCTAATTCAAGATCATGTGTTGAGTAATTCTTTTCATGAGGTCGAAGTTGTCTAGAAGTATAGGCAATCACCCTTCCGTTTTGCATTAGTACACACCCCAAGCCTTTATAGGAAGCATCACTGTACACTTGAAACCCATCAGTACCATTAGGCAAGGTTAAGATTGGTGCAGTCACTAACCTGGTTTTCAACTCTTAGAAAGCTGCCTTTCTTTGTTCATTCCAGTCAAATGGCACATTTTTCTAAGTTAACTGCGTCAATGGCATGGCAAGCTTAGAAAAGTCTTTCACAAACCTCCGGTAGTAACCTACAAGTCCCAAAAAACTTCAGACTTCTGTCACATTTGTCGATCTAGGCCAGTCCACGACAGCTTCAATTTTCTGAGGGTTAACAGAAACTCTATCCTTGTTGATTACATGTCCCAAAAATGCCACACTGTCAAGCCAGAATTCACATTTAGACAATTTAGCATACAACCTCTTTTCTCTCAAAATCAGCAAGGTAGTCCTCAGATGGTTCTCATGTTCCTCCCTGTCTTTAGAGTAAATCAGAATGTCATCGATGAACACAACAATGAATTCATCAAGGTATTGTTTGAAAACTATATTCATTAGGTCCATAAAAGCTGCAGGTGCATTTGTTACCCCAAAAGGCATTACCAAAAATTCATAATGTCCATATCTAGTTCGGAATGTAGTTTTCTCTATGTCCTCAGCTCTAACCTTTAATTGATGATACCTGGACCTGAGGTCAATTTTGAAAAACACTTGGGCACCCTGAAGTTGGTCAAACAAGTCATCTATTCGAGGCAGATGGTACTTGTTCTTGATAGTCACTTTGTTCAGTTCTCGGTAGTCTATACATAGCCTCAGAGATCCATCTTTCTTTTTAACAAACAGGACTGGAGCACCCCAAGGTGAAGTGCTCGGACGGATAAATTTCTTATTCAACAATTCCTGGAGTTGAGTTTTCAGTTCTTTCAATTATGAGGTAGACATTCTATAGGGAGTCTTGGAGATAGGTTGTGTCCCCAGAAACACCTCAACAGTGAATTCAATTTCTCTATCAACTAAGTCCCTAGGTAAGTCAGTCGGAAACACATCGGGAAATTCACAAGCAACAGGGATTATTTCTACAGTAGTACTGTCAGATGGTGCAGTCAATATACAACACAGATAATCCTTACATCCCTTCCTAAGGAGTTTTACAGCTTTCATAGCCGAAATCAAATATGGGGGAGGAACTACCCCATTCCCAATAAAAGTAAGTTCAGGCATACCCGGTGGTCTAAACACAACAGTTTTATTTACACAGTCAATAGTAACACAGTATTTAGTCAACCAGTCCATCCCCAAAATACAATCAAAATGATTAATGTCTAAGGGTAATAAGTCCACATATAACATCATATCGCCAATCATAACATCACATGCTGGATAAACATGAGCACACATTATAGAATCCCCAGACGGCGTAGACACAGATAACACATAGGTCATAAGTTCTAATGGTCTAGTCAATTTTCGAGAAAAAGCATGTGATACAAAGGAATGTGTAGAACCAGAATCTATCAGTACACATACATTTTGAGAACATATAGGGAGTGTACCTAACACCACAGTATAGGTGTTCGGTACGTCCCGGGCACTAAGGCAAACACTCGGCCTTGTCTCAGAGGTTCTTTCCCAGTAATGGCTTTGGCATTGGTTTTGGCCACAGAAGCGGATCTGAACTTGCTGCAGGACGGCTAGTAGTCTCAAACCTGAGTAGGGAAATAGCCGCTCGAGCATGAAATTCAAGCTCCCAGAACTTTTGCAGGGATTGATATCCGCTCGAGCGAGGATAGTCACGCTCAAGCGCCCAATCACATGTTTCGACTTTCCGCTCGAGCGTCCAAAGTCACGCTCGAGCGCAAGAATGAGGCAACCAGTACTTTTGCAGACTAAAAGAGGTCCGCTCGAGCGGGGAGCCCTATTTTAGAAATTTTGAAAATGGGGGTTTTGTGTTTCATTTTTCGTTTTCTTTCATTTCTAAGCACTCTTAGGCATACATTGAACATTATAAATGGATGTAGAAGATAAGAAAGAGACCTAAGAAGAATATATGAATTAAGAATGGATTGAATCGCTTGTGACCCATTATGTTTATGAATTGCGTAGGGTCAAGCACAAGGGCAAATCATCAAGCGGATCACTGTGAGTAATATCTTAGTAAAGATATTTTGAAGTGTGCTATTTGTCCAATTATTTACTCATATTTGAGTTTCGTATGTTTGTCAATTTGAATCAGGAACAAATATCCGTTATGTCTTATGAATTGGCCAAAGGCCGTTGGACATGAATGATTGAGCCAAAGGCCGTTGGACATGAATGATTGGGCCAAGGGCCGTTTGATATGAATGATTGGACCAAAGGCCGTTTGATACAAATGAATTGGGCCCGAGGCCGTTTGTTAAAAATCAAAGTAGGCCAGAGGCCGTTTGATACGTCTAGGTTGTAGTCGTTTGATACACTAGATAGAAACATGAATTGGGCCCAAGGTCGCCTAATGTATTTGTTTCAAATTTCGTTCATGTATCTTCTTTATTTGATATTATTCACTGGGCTATTGTAACAACCCCATCACGTATAATGATTAGCACTTAATTAATTAAGGAGATTTGGATTTTAAGTGACAATTATTCTAATTTAATCTGAGATCTATGAAAATTATAGAGACTGATTTGTATGTGATTCTGTTGAGGATTTATTTTGGAATTAGAAATTGAAAGCCTAAATGGCTCAAGAAAGTGCAAATAGTGAATTGAATTATTTAAATTTTGAGTATCGGACCATATGGGAGTTTACTTAAATATTCGATTCAGATTTATAAAATTGAGATTTGATTAATTGGGTCTGAATTGGAGTTAGTTAAGTTAAAAGGATTGGGAATTTAGATTATTACGAATTAAATTCATTTATGTGATGCCTAATTCGAATATGTAATTTAATGACGAAATTTTGAGTTTGATCAGAAATTGAAAGCTTAAATGATTTAAGAAACCAAAAATTGATGATGATAATAAGTTCAATTTAATATTTGGAACCTCCTTGTTTTATTTTGGAACATTGATCGAAGTGGTAACATAATGGTAAAGTAGGAGTGAACCAAGAATTTAATTCGGATAATTTTTTCTACGAACAGTCGTCACTCTTTTGCCCTTTTCTTTTTCCACACTTTGAATTTGGGTGTGAGGCTAGAACCATTGGAAATCTTATTTCCGGGGCTTTGATTTGGACACAAGAATGACCTAGAACGGAGTCCGGATGAGAGAGTTATACCCATTTGAAGTTTTGGAATCTGTATTGGAAGCAGGTACGCTCGAGCGGGAAAATCGACGCTCGAGCAGACTGCGCAAATTCAGCAAGTTTAAAGGCACTTTTCTAGATCATTCTTCACACTTTCATCTCCTCTCTTCATCCCTCTCACCCTAGGTCCGAAAACCCTAGGTTTTTTACCTCAAATACCTTCCATTTTCCTAAGAATTAGCCAAGATCTCTTACCAAAAAGTGAAGAAGGCTTGAAGCTCAACATTTTCAACCGATTGGAATTCGGATTTGCAAAGGATTTTTCTCAAAGCTTTGCTCTCTTGTTTGATTCTTGAGGTAGGGGTCTTAGTTCTTCTTCACATTAATAGATAGATTTGTGATATTTTGATTATATAAATGCAAAATCTACATTTTTGAGCATCTAATGTTATATCATGGAAATTGGAGGTTTACGGTTTGAAGTGTTAGGATTCAATTGTTGGGATAAGATTATGGATTTTGAACCTTGGGTGTATAATCAATGGGAAAATTGGAATAAAAAGAAGTGGTGTGAGAAATTTTAATTTTTCTTGGAAGTCTTGATTTTTCTTGAAAACCCTAAGTTGATTCATAATGATAATTAATGATTTCGCCCAAATTGAAAGTAGAATTATGAAATTGATAGGTTGAATTACATATATACAAGTTTAATTGGATTTTGGAAATATTTGAAAATTATGTTAAAAATTAGCGATTAAACCTTTATCATGGGTATTGTAAATTTACATGCATCATAGATTTCTTGAGATTGAGAAGGATTTGTGATTAAATTCATGGAATTATGAAGAAATTGTGTTTTGAACATAAAATGAGTTACATGCATATTCATGATTATGGAAGCTAATTATATTGGATTTGCTTTTGAATATCTTACATGAGTTTGAGTCTAGTTGCTACATGCATGAACAAATTCTACAATTTTTGATATTCTAATAGTACATTTGATTTTGAAAAAAAAGTTTAGAAAACCATGAGTTCATAGGTTTTGATTTAAATAAATTAATTTTATGTTTCAAGATTTTGAGCAAATAATTTATGAATAAATAAGTGTTTATATTTTCTAAGACATTTTCATGGTTTTGATCAAGATATGCATGGATTTAAAAAGAATTGAAAATGCGTTTGGAAGCCATTTTTGAGAAGTTCGAAATTCTGGAATTTTACAGACTGCTCAAGCGCAAATTGAAGGCTTCCAGTACTTTTTATAGTCTTTTACAGACCTCTCAAGCGAACAACTATTCTCAGCATATTTTGGAAAGTTGCATTTAGTTCATAATTTTATTCTCATCTCTTCCCAAAGCATTCTAGACATGATTTATGACTCAATAAAGATTAATAAACTACCAATCAACATAAATGAGTTGATTAAAGAATAAGTCATCAACTTAGTAATACTTGATTAAGAAGCCATGTGAAGAATTGGTTTATTCAGAAAAGAATGATTTAGTAATAAAAGGGATTTATGAAATGAGAACCCGATTCATTTGACTAAAGAAAGAATAAGCGTAATGGGCCTTCGAATTATTTAGACAGAAAACAAGAAAGTCAAGTTTGATCAAGGGAGTAATATTGTGCTTCAATGTGTATATGTTATGTGTTTATGTAAGTCACGCGCTATTGTCTGCTTGATCTATCTGATCTGCTTCTGCTACTATCTGTGAGTAATAACTTAGTAAAGCTATGTTCAACTTTATTTATTTTCTGTATGATGAATTAAGATCTATTTTCTGAAATGATATGTTCTGTGCAATGAATGATTGTCCAATTTTTGGCAATGTATTTGTGACATCCTTAGCATCATGTGATATTTGCTAGCTGTTACCCGGTATCGGAGGTTCCATTATGGAACTTATTATGTCTATCATCTGTTACCCGTACCGGAGGCTCCATCAAGGAGCTCAGCATGTATATTCTCTGTTACCTGGTATCGGAGGTTCCATTATGGAACTTATTATGTCTGTCATCTGTTACTCGTACCGGAGGCTCCATTGTGGAGCTCAGCATGTATATTCTCTATTACCTGGTATCGAAGTTTCCATTATGGAACTTATTATGTCTGCCATCTGTTACCCGTACCAGAGGCTCCATCATAGGGCTCGACATGTTTATTCTCTGTTACTCGGATCCAGAGGTTCCTTTATGGAACTGGTTATTCATAACCACCATATGTTCTGCATCTGTTATGTATCTGTTCTGCTAGCGCTAATGGATGTACCACATATGATTAAGCATGAACTCTGATTTCTATATTTGATTTGAATAAGAATATGAATATGAATCTATTTATAAATCTGAATAATATGAATATGAATCTGAATTATGATTTCTGAATCTGGTATAGACATTATTCATTAAAACCCTTTACTCTGTTATTATTCACTGGGCTCTAGCTCACTGTATTATTTATGTATGTAGGTGATCAGGTGCGTGACCAGGCTTAGAGACATTTGCCTGGAATATGTTATTATCAGCCAACCTATGTACCTCCCGTGGAGGTTCCGGATATGTTAAGTGACTATGGCTATGTGATTTAAAGTTTAAGTTTTATTTTCTCGTTTGGTTAACCAAGTCTTGTGTATTTTGTAAATAGGGCTAAGTCCTTTTTTGTCTAATTTGTATATATGTATAATGACGTAATGATGATGTGTATATATATATATATATAAAGTTTACCAAACGAGAATGGATGTTGTATATTTGTTATTTGTTTCCGCTAGCCCCTAATATTATGTTAATTTGTCCTAGAGGCCTTCGGTAATCCCAAGATTACTGGCCGGTTACAATGCTAAACCTATAAGGGCGGGTTTGGGTCGTGACAGCTATCGCTCACTCTCATTCATGTGTCTGTACGTGAGCCAAGAGATGTCCAAACCCAGCCTCAGTGAAATATGTGAGAAACAGTCAAAGTTTTGGAGAGTCAGCTCAAACGTCTCACGCACGAGACTTGTTTTTGCCCTTTTGTTCTTTTGTTATATTTTGCTATATTTTGCTAATATTGGTGAAAACATTAGATCACCTTTGTATATAAGTTTTGTTTGGCTGACTGCATAACCAAAAGTTCCTGGATATAGATTAACTCTATGGGTATGTGTGAGTTATTCTGAAATACTTTTTGAATGATTTTGTTATACCATGTAAGCACAGCTCTATGGACAAAGTTTTTAAGTTTGTTTCCGTCTTGGCCCCTTAACTTTGTTGAAATATGTTTTATTTGGTTTGAGGCCGTAGGTAATCTCTTGATTACTGGCCGGTTATGACCTTAACCCATAGGGGCAGGTTCAGGTCATGACACTCATACATCGGTTATCTATCTTGCATGGAACATGCATTGTCAATAATCTCACTCTATGCATCTATCGCACAATAAACTCACTTCGTGCATCTCTCGCACAAATCTCACTCAGCACATTTATCTTGCGCATTTCAATTCAATCGCCCTATCTTGCGCATCGCACTGTCTAGTGCATTACAACATACATCGCACTATCTTGTGCATTTCAATTCAATCGCGCTATCTTGCGCATCGCACTATCTTGTACATTTTAATTCAATCACACTATCTTGTGCATTTCAAACTCAATCGCGCTATCTTGCGCATCGCACTATCTAATGCATTTCAAATTACATCGCATTGTCTAACACATTTCAAATTACATCGCACTGTCCTGTGCACCTTGTATCCTTACATCGCACTGTCTTGTGCACCTGCATCGCACTATTTTGTGCATTCACCTCGTATCACACTTTCCTATGCACCCTCACTCGCACTGTCTTGTGCACTCCCTACTCTAGGAGACCTTAAACCCTCTAAAGGTGCAATTCCTTTGGTGTTTATCGTGCCCGAACAACTTCCGGGGGTCTAGTATGGCTACCTGTCTATGTTTGCAATGAGTTCCTAAGAGATCAACTGAGACAGTGGAAACGAAAGTCTAAGTGGCCGAGGCCTAGAACGCAAAGGTTCAGAATTTTCAAGACTAAAGTCTGGTTTAAATACACAGGGGTGTATCCCCGGCTTGAAATCTGTATGGCAACCCCATAGGTTGAGGTAGCTTGTATGCGCCTCAATTCTGGATACTAAACCAACCTAATCTGTCACACTGTTAGAGAATAAGGAAAATTGCGAACATACCCAGAAAGAAAAGTGGTACCTGTGGTTTGGAAGCGCAAGATGCAGAAAAGGAAGATCCCCGGCGGCAGAATGTGAGTCCTCACCAATCACCCATGTAAGATACTTTCTAAAGCATCACTTCCTAGCTGCATCATCATATTCATTATAATCTATTACTTCTATCACATTGCATATAGCATCTATCGCATGCATCTACTGCACTGTCCATTACATCAATTGCACCATGCATCTTTTCCATCTTAAGCTTAGTTTGGCATATGCCCATACTTTTCACGTCAAAACATAGCTCTGCATGTGTACGTGTCTATTCTGCAAGAATTGTGGTCTGAGGGTTTCGGCATCTTTTCTATGTTAGACGTGGTTTGTTTTGTGTAGATGCCTTTTCTAGGTAAGACGTGGTTTGGCCTGCACCCTTTATTCACTGCATCCATTGCGTTTATTGCATTGCACTTTGTCTTATTGCATTTAGCATTTAGGATCATTATCTTTTCCTAGCAAATCATTCTTCACTTATATCATACCACCCAATTACTTGTACACTTTCTCTTTCTACGAATCACATAGTTCTGCATGCGCACACGCCTATTCCGCAGGAATTGTGGTTTGAGGGTTCCGGCACCTTTTTTGTGTTAAACATAGTTCAATTTTGCATCTTCATCCCTTTATGGTAGTTGTGTGGTTTAGCACTGCTTATGGTTTGATTATATTATTGCATTGCACTGCATATCATTTGTATTATTTCGTTACATTGTGCATATTATTTTCATCTTGCCCCTGAACTACGCTGGTTTGATTCCTTGCAACGGGATACGTAGGTAACCCTCGGGTTCAACCAACTACATCTGTATTTTGTTTGTTTTCCCAAGTCTTACAGCCTTGTCAAAATGGGTTGTCTTCGGACTTTGACATTCAGTCACGTCATTTCATAACTTCAAGCTCTGTCAAAAAAAGGAAATTGTAGACACCCCATTTTTGACCGCCCTTAAGACTTAGGTGCCACTGATTGATCACTCGATGATGAAAATTGTGCTATGCAAACGTTCGATTTCTTCAGCAAGAAGAGTTTCTAAATCCTAACCTTACACCCCATTTTGGACCAAAAAAATTTTAGACCTTAAAACCCTCTTTTGCAAAATATTTTTGAAAATACTTCTACGATGTTCTGAGGCTCACATTTCATTAAATAATGCACTTTTCGGTAAACCGAGCAAGGACAAAGTGGAAATAAATGGAAGGGAGGTGAAATCTTTAAAAAAATCTTTAAAACATCTTATTTAAAAGTTTGGAGTTGAAGAAAATAGGAGGGGAGAAAAGAAAACTAGTTGGGGGAAGAGTTACGCATCAATCCGTTAGGATAAAACTAAGCAACCTTCACTAAAATAGGCATATCTCTTTGAACACTTATAATTTAGATGTGAGGCTGCCACCATTGGAAAGTAGACTTTCGGGACTTCAATTTAGGCTTAAGAATGACATGAAACGAAATCCGGATGAAGGAGATATACCCATTTGAAGTCGGGCTCGAAAACAGATTTTTGTGGCCAGCCAGTGAAAGTGGCCTGCCGGCCACTGGTGCAAATTTTGGCCATTTTAAGTGTTTTTTCGGCCACCAGTGTGGCGGGTCGGCCACTAGTGTCAAAAAGTAATTTTTTTGCAGATATTTATGCCAGCTGTTTCCACAATGCTCCACCAGTCTTTTTGTAGATAATTTGACCTGAAGCTTATATTTTTCTATATATAGAGGACCTCCTTCTTGGTTTCAAGGTTAGAAAAAATTTGGGAAAGGAAATTAGGGTTAGGGTTAGGGTTACAAAAAAATCCTAAAAAGCTCTCAACACTGGCATAGCACTTTCCCTCTCTATCTTACAACCTACACACATTCTTTCTACACTTCCTAAACCAACATTGGAGCTCTTCTTGTTAGGGTTCTTGTGTCCAAATTTCAGCCCTTGAGATTGGCAATTTGTGGGTTTGTTAACAAAAAAAGCTACCTTGCTTCAAGAGGTAGAACTTGTGCAATCTTTCCACTACTTCTCTAGTATCTTTTTTTGTTGTTTTCATATTTTTTTGGGCTGTTAAATCTTTGTTTTTGTGGGTTGAAATTTGTGGTTTTAGGTCATTTAAGGTTAAGGGGTGGTTCAGCCTTTTTTTATTCCTTGCTTGCAAGGTCTTTCCACTTGTGTTTCCCACTTTTAAACCATATTTTTTTGGGATTTTTACCACTAAATTTCAAAGCCTTTTCAGTGGCCAAAATCATGTTTTGGAGTCCAAAATTGGAGGTGTTAGCCTCCCCTCCTTGTGTCTTGTTTGCTAGCCTAATTGGCTCTATATGTTAGCTTATTTTTCTAGCCATTTGTAGCTTAATTCCAGCATGTTTTAGGCTCTATTTCAAACTGTTTTGCCTCTGTTTTGGCTGTTTAGTGCATTTGAGCCTTGTTTTTCATACTTGTAGTGTAAGTGTCCTCATAAACTTGGTGTTTTAGGCCTTTAGACACCACTTGTTTAAGTTGATTGCCATGTTTTAGTGCTTTTCTCACTTAACTCCAGCACTATTAATCTCTGCAACCTCCCTCATTTATTGACTTTTTTATTTTCTTTGAGGGTTGTTTCAACCATGGGACTATGTAAGCTTGCGATTGAGGTCCATGTTTAATTCTTTAATTCTCTTTTGGGGGTTCATTACCAACGGCATGACACCTCTCTTTTGCCTTAAACTACCCCTTGTTTGACACCTCCTTCTCTTTTAGAGGACTTACTCACCAATGGACTTAATTGGTTGAGGAATGGTTGGTAATCTAAAATGAGTAACTAAAAGTTGAAACTAAAATTGTGCAAGATAAAAATTGGTTATGTCTTATTGTGTTTCAAATCGGATGTTAATTTGAACACAAGGAAAATTGGGATATTTCATACTCAAAGTGGTGAAATGTGCTAAGTTTCCTAGGTCACCATTGCCCTAGACCATACATGATAGGGTGAAGGTTTTGGTCTTGTTTGTGCATTTATTAAACTTGCACATCTTAGTTCCTTAGCCATCATGCAATGAAATTGCTTGATTGATGGTTTGAAGACCAAATGTATCACTCCTTTGAAATGTTCTGATAATAAGAAGGGATACACAATACAAACAACCTATGAGAATACCCCCTCTTTGCCCTTTTTGCTCTTTGTTGCAGCAAGGAATGATGCATCATCAGTGGCCGGCCGGCCAATGTTACTGGCCTGCAGGCCATCAACGTTGGACGGCAACCCCCCGAATGGTGGCCGGCCTGCCAGCCACCAATGAATTTTGAGCAGAATGTTTGTGAAATAGAGCTGAGTTGATCTGGGAGTGGAAAATCAATGCAAGAGTTGTGCAACAGAGGCTTCCGAGAGCAAACAGTGGATGCTCTTTGGGTGAAAACCGAGCATACATGGACCTGCGTTGCTTCACGGCGATAGTTAATTAGTTTAATTAGCATTTAGCTATTTATTTGTTGTACTTAATTAGTTGTAGCTAATTAGTTTGTTTTGTACTTATTTAATTAGTTTAGATTAATTAAATTAGTTTGTGTTGTAAATATTTAATTAGCTTAGCCTAGTTAATTTATTTCATTCAAGTTTTGTAATAATTAGTTAAGTAGTTTAGCTTAGCTAGTTTATTCATTCGGACCCTCCTGCGCGAGGGCATCAATGTTGTAATAATGTGTATGTCTTCCAACCCCGCGTCTTTCTCCCTTTTATTTACCAGCTTTTGATGGTTAGATTAGGGACATCACGTTTCGTTTAGCATATCGCATGCTTGCATCCATTCATCTTGTATTGCATGTACCAAGGCTCGGTGCAACATTCTAACTGCATTGTTGTTTCAATATATTCTTTGAATACGTGCTTAGACCGTATTCTATTTCATTGATTCACATGCCATATTAGCAGTCGGGCCTAGTAATCGCATATTGTATGTGTTGCATTAGACATTTGGCATGGTTAGGAATCATGCATTTTTCTAACTCTTTTGTTTTATCTTATCTTGGAGTACTATGTGAGTTTTTAGTGCTTCAACATACTTGTATGAGTGTGAGTGACTGCCATGACTAGCACGTTTGCCATGAGGCTAAGTGCTTACTTGATAAACTGTTTGAATGTCTGTAGATGAAGACTTATTGCTTGAATTGGAACGATTTAATGAATATATGTTTAAGCCCACTTTGTTAAGTGGCAAATTCACAAACTTTAAGCCCACTCTGTTAAGTGGCAAAATCAAACCCTTCTCGAAAAACAAACATGAAATGGAATTATTTCAACTATTGTAAACTAGTCTATACCTTATGTGCACACATCACATAGTAAATGCTAGCCTAATAAATCGGAACAAGAGCATATAATGTTGATAAAAATCATATCATGATTAGTAGAGACCGATCTTTGATCGGGCGAGCGGGGGTGCTCAAATGTATTCATGACCTTCCCCCCTCGTACCTAAGCTCCCGAGCTGAGGCAACTTTGGTGATGACGGACACATGGCCTTTGGCACGAGTCATGGGTTTCCTAGATTTCCCAAAAAAAAATTAGGTGGCGACTCTGTATCTAGCAAAGCAGTCCAATTTTGGCATTTTTGATTCAAAATTGATTTTTCAAACGATTTGCCGAATTTGGACTCTTTGGTGTTTATCAATTTTACATTGCACTTGTGGGATTAGATTCAGAACCGTAGGAGTCTAAACTGTAGGGCTTATATTTCAAACTTCCCAAAGGGGGCGCGAAAAAGTCGAGCTACACTTCCTTAGATCCATCCTTTCAGTGGTTAGAGCTTGGATCAAATACCAGAATAGGGCCTTTTGAAGCACTTCAAGTTAGTTTGAATTGAATTTAAGTGTTTGAAAAAAGGAGGCAACAGGTGAGAGGTTGGATCGGTATTGAATGTTGTAATGAGCTCTCTTTCTTTGGAGTTTAACAGGTTTTTTTCCCCTCGAGCTTGAGTATTTTGAAGTTGGGGTATTCATCTTGATGCTAGTTGCTTCATCACCTTGGACTTGTGTGTTTTGGCAAGGAGTTTGTGGTGTTTTGCTGTTTTTAATCTAAGATCATAAGAAGACTGAGAGAGTTTCTGTTTCTTGCTCGGTATTTCTGGTGTTTTGCTGCTTTTACGTTTTGCCATTTCTAGACAATGATGAAAACATAAAGATGTCAACATTAAATCCCAAAGAAAATTAGACAAGTCAGAGAAAAATACACATAAGGGAGAAAACTAAGGTGGTCAAGGAAAATTATAAATGTCAGAGAAAATTAGACACTAAAAATTAAATGTCAGAGTACTAATTGTTTTCCTGTGAAACACATTTAGCCACAGAAAATTTCCATTCCCAGAGAAAATCAACAAAGCAACATAAACATGCCAGAGAAATTTTCAATAATTGCTAAAATTACATATAGAAGTAAAATATAACCAGAGAAAATTCAAAAAAGAAACATATATCTAGCAAACATAGAAAATCAATATGACAGAGAAAAGTAAACATGGCAAGCTAGAGAAAATTTTCATTTCACAAGTAACAAGATAAAATAAACAAAGCAACGTAAATCAAGAATTGAACAAAATAAACATAAATCTAACAAGCCACATAATATTAAAATGCCAGATAAATTTACAAACACAACTAGAGAAAATTGAACATGGCAGACAGACAGACACAAGGGAATTATTGTAGCCAGAGAAAATCATAAATTCCAGAGAAACTTAGACACTGACAAGAGAATACTAGGTGTTTTTGTGTGGAATACATGTGGCCATAGCTAATTTTCGTTTTCTGAGAAAATAACCAAAGCAACATAAACATGACAGAGAAATTTTCAAGAATTGCTACAAATTACATATAGATGTAAAATATATCCAGAGAAAATTCAAAAAAGAAACATAAACCTAGTAAGCACAGAAAATGAAAATGCTAGAGAAAATTACACATTCTAGAGAAAATTTGCAGTCCTTAATATTAAAATGCTAGAGAAATTTACATACACAATCAGAGAAAATTAAACGTGATAAAGACACACAAGGGAGAAAAGTGATGTGGCCAAAGAAAATTATAAATGTCAGAGAAACTTAGACACAAACAAGAAAGTAATATTACATACAGATGTAAAATATAGCCAGAGAAAATTCAAAAAAGAAATATAAATTTAGCAAGCACTGAAAATGAAAATGCCTGAGAAAATTACACATTCCAGAGAAAAATAGACATTCTAGTGAAATTTACAGAGTACAGAAATTTACAAACAAAATCACACAAATTTAACATGTTCAAGAATAAGATCAAAATCAAAACACAGAGAACTAACATTTTTTTAAAATAAACATGCTAGAGAAAATTCAAAAAAGAAACATACATCAAGCAAATACCAGAGAAATTCAAATGCCAGAGAAATTTACAGATAAAATCACACAAACATGTTCAAGAATAGGTTCAAAACACAAAGAAATAACTTTTTTCAAATTCATGTGGCTTTTTATTACGAAATTGAAACCCTAATTAATGGAAGGTTAATATAAAATACAATTAACTGTGTTTTCAGAGAAAAACTCGTTGGATTGTAGAAAAACTTACCAGAGTTAGGATGAAATGCTAATTACGAACTGATTTGCCCTGAGATGAAGATGCAATGTGACGAAGATGAACTGAGATGACAATAAACAGTGAAAACGGGGTCAGAGAAATTTGTGAGAAAGGAATAGGAAAGATTTTTGCAGAAGATAATAAAACTCTAATATCGATGGTGAAGATGATATTGAAACCCCAATTCTGTTGTTCTCTTGCTCGTGAAGATGGTTGGATGTTTGGAATGGAACTCAGTCGTCGGAATCCAGTTTAGTTTCTGTGTTGATTTGTGAAGGGTATTTTGGTCTATGAAATAATTTAAAATGTGCACCGTATAGTTGAAGGACCTGATGCATTTTGGTGTCCTCTATCATCTAAATTACTATTATTAGGGACCTTAAAAAAAATTCTCTATTTTTTTATTTTTATTTTATTTGGGTCATATCACTTCTTTATTTTTTTATATATATTTTCGTAAAAAATAAAAAAATTACTAAAATAATATATTCCTAAACAATCCTAAGTCAAAACTTTAATTTTAACTTATTAATAGTTGAGGAAAGAAATAAAAATTTTAAATTGCCCTACCGTGTTTGGAAAATACTAAACAAATTACAATCACTATATTTTGTTTTTTTGTTTTCCAACACAATTTTTAAATTTTAAATTTTTCCTCTTTCGTTATTCTTAGTAAATATTTTTCATATTTTAGTTTTTTTTTTTTTTAATACACTTAACCTAAATACATTTATAAAATAAAATATTTGTGAATTTCTTTCCAAAAAAAATTTAATAATACAAAAGAAATACGGGAATATACTATATTTTTATAAGGGGAAGATCTAATAAATCTCAAAATATGATCTTATAAAGGGTTCAATCCTCCATTTTTTTCTTATAAATCCAAATATATCCCATTAAAGTAAAAATTATACAAAATGGTAGTTACTTACACGTTTTGATTTAATTTTTTAGGGATAAAAGTGGATTTCTCCAAATATAAAATTATACATTTAAGCAATCCATACTATAGAGGTTTTAGATTTTCCGTCCTTATGGAAAAAATCTCACATTACGAACAATAACGTAACACTCAAATGTAACATGCTAAAAAACTCCTTAGTGTACTTTTCCCAAACGTAACACTTCAATGTAACACACACAAAAATATTAAAAACCTTCTTAGAGTGTGTTTGTTTTGAGGAATTATTTCATGGGATTGGACTAGGGGTGCAACTCGGGCTGGTTTGATCAGGTTGAGAAGCTGTCCAAGCCCAGCCCAACCCAACCCAACCCAACCCAAGTTGTACTGAGACCTGCCCAGGCCCGAATTGTAAACCGAGGTTGCCTGCCCAAGCCCGACCCGAGTTAAACCCGAATTGCCTGAGTTGCCTGAATTGTAAATGAATTTCAATTTTTTTTTTAGTTACATTATTAAATTATTATAATTTGACTCTATTTACATTTTTTCTATATAGAAAATCATTAATACCACCAAAACAAATCATTTGTATAAGGTAAGAGAGATGCCGCTATAGTAATCCTTACAATTTATAAGTGAAAATAAAATAAAAAAAAGTAAGAATTTATGTTATTCGTATATATAATAATATATATTCAATATGATTTAATAATTTAAATTACTTTAATATCATGTAATAGGTAATAATTTATATGTATATTTAATATAATGTAATAGCTAATAATATATATTCGTATATATAATAATATATATTCTATATATGTATAATTCGGGTTTCGGGTTACTCGGGTTGTTTGACGTCTTTGCCCAAGCCCGTCCAAATTTAATTCGGGCTTTTCAATTTTTACCCAAGCCCATACCGAATTCAAAAATATCTTGTCCAAGCCCTAAAAAAATTCAGGTTGGATTTGGGTTACTCGAGTTAAGCCCACCCAAGTTGCACCGCTAGATTGGACTATTAGTCCATCCAGACTAATAGTCCATTATTTGGTTCAATTTCTTTGCTCCAAATTAATAGTCCCTCCGGACTATTAGTCCCTCATATGAGGGATTATTATATCCTAGGGGAAGGGATGGGATTATTTCCATGGGACTGGTATCCTATGGGACTAATGTATGAAATGTCTATTTTATCCTCGTGTTATTACTTAATAAACAATTGAAAAGGGATAAAATAGCCTTTTGAACATTTATAAATAATTTTTTTAGTGTTGTTAATTTAAAATTATATATTAAATAAAAAATATAAATTATAAATTAAATTTATTTAAAAATAATAAATTTAAAATTATAGCCTTATAAATTAAATTTTTTTAGTGTTGTTAATTTAAAATTTTATATTAAATAAAAAATATAAATTACAAATTTAATTTAAATGAAAATAATAAATTAAAAATTATGACCTTACAAATTAAAAAAATTTAGTGTTGTTAAATTATAAATTATAGATTACAAATTTAAAATTACATATTAAATAAAAATTATAAATTACAAGGGTAAAATAATCTTTTGAATATTTATCTTTATCCAGTCCATCCAATTAAACATTGAATTCACTAAAAATAGTACAATCCAGACATCTAATCCCATAACTAACCAAACATAGAATACAAATCCAGTCCAACCAAATAGTCCTAGGACAATGTATCCTAGGACTAACAGTCCGATGGATTACAATTCTCCGATATTCAGTCCGTCTAAACAAACACACCCTTAGCGTATACACTCCAAAAAAAGATATGAAATTCTTCAAATTTACACTAAGTAATTTATTTATTTATTTTGTGATACATTGGAGTTTTACGTTTAAAAAAAGTACACTCAAGAGTTTTTTTGAAGTGTTACATTGGAGTGTTACAGTTTAAAATTATGCATTTGTCCAAAATTTACTAAGGAATTTTTGTATTTCTTTTGAAATATTTAAAAAATCTTATATCCTTTTAAAATATTTGCAAAATCTAACATTTCAAGTCATTCAAAATAAAATAAAAAATTCCTATATAAAAATTCATCCCAAATTTTATTCTTATAAGTTGTGTATATTACCTTTCTAGCATAAAAGGAGGGGGGAAAAATCACAATAAAAATAAGGATATAATCGTAAATTTAATTTCCAATTAATATATTTTCAATAAGACTAATTGGTTTATAAAAAAATTGTTGGGATTAAATAGAACATCAATTCTCAAGATAGAATTTATATGCAAATTTTTCATTTTTATATTTAGTGAATTTAGAAAAAAAATCTTAAATATTTTATTTTTAATTGCAAATAGTTTTAGTACATTTAAAAAGTAAAAAAATTACCTAAATATATGTTATCTGGGTAAATTACAAACACTCCCTGATGTTTACTTAAATTACAAATTACCTCTTATAGTTCTAAAAATTACATTATGCCCCCCTAAAGTTTCTAATTTCATAACTAATAGGTCATTTTATTAATAAATCATCAAGCTAATTAATAATTTTTAATAATGTTAAAATTTTATTTCCATTAATAATTCAGATAATTTTATTATTATATAGGTGAACAGTTAGAAATTTTACTTTTTCAATTAATTATGTTAAATAAAAATTTTCTAACAAGAAGGTGTACGAGCAAGAAATAATTCTTCTCGTATAATCCTGTTGATCAAGTCTGCGCTCCTCTAAACGTCGTCGCTTTACTCCCTGAAAACACAAACGTGAGCTAGTCGGCGGGTGTGTGTCGAATACCTCTCCGATGCCTAAGTCAGCAAAATAGACAAATAGACAAAAGGTCTGTGTATTCGAGAATCAAAGTTGTATTACCTCTGCTATGAGCTTTTTATAGGTTCCGTGTGACACAATCCTAGTATGACTCTTATTCCTCCATATAAAGTCCTCCTACGAATCACACTCCTGAAAGATAATGCTTATCCTTCAACACTCCCCTCACTGCTTAAACCAAGTGAGATGGTTTTACCTCAGTAGTATGACAAAACGACCGAGCTCTAACTAGCTCGGTTCTTCCCTTCATTGCTTGTACCTTGGTTTGGTTCGTTGAGATCGAACTAACCGTAGTAAGCTTTGACCGAGCTAACGAGAGTAAGGTCCACCATAAGAAACCTAAATACCTCAGTTTTGAATACCATGACCGAGCTAAATATCACCATACCGACCGTGGTAACCACAACCATAACTGGACCGAGCTAACTGCAAGGTCCTTTCACTCGGCCCTTTTTACCGCGACCCATAGAACGACCCACTACCACGCGTTGGCCTAGCTCGGCCCTAGTGCACATAAAAACTTCCTTCTCAATTGTCCCTTAATTCTATCTGCGCAGCATGATTGGGATTACCTATTACCAGCCAAGCTAAAACTTTTAGCCTTTTAACCGAGCTAAATTGACACCGGACTACTAATTCGTCCGGTCAAAACGTCTTTTCAGTCACTGTAACTGAATTGCTTTCTATTCCATGGGCACGTGGAAAACTCTCATTGGCCCAGTGTAGCTGTCACGCCGTCTTCGTACTCCGAAAAATTTGAACAGACCCGCATTTTCTCTTTACTTTATACAAAAGTTTCAAACCAACCATTTCCACTATTCATCTCCTCTCTGTCTTTTGCTTGAGCCTCCATTTTTGTAACCTCAGTACCTGCGAAGCTTGTGTTCTCATCACCATCTTCGTGGTTTCAGATCTACATCCTTCCGTCTTCAATCCGTAAGTAGCTCAATCCTTTATTTCTTTTTGTTTGTTTAGTTTCTGTAGTATATAGCATACTATTCGCATGTTTCTCAAAACATACTGCTTTGGTTTCCACTTTTCTGGGAAAAAACCATGTGATAGAACCACTGTATTCATGAATAATCTGAAGAACGATGCGTTTGATCCAAAATAGAATTCCAACCGAGCTAGGAACCTGTTTGTACTTAAGGTGTGCACCTAGCAGATCTAGATTAATTTTCAATAGGTCTTACCTTCTGTTTCACTTAGCCGAACTAAGGGACTGTATTAGGTGTGCGCATCACCGAACTAGAAAGCATTGACCAATGACCGGGCTATAACTTGGGACCAAACCAGCTCTTTGATTTAGTCTAAACTAAACCAAGAATGCCACACCCTAAGCTTCAACCGGGCTAGGAACTTGTTGTTCCGCTTAACCGAGCTGAAGTCCTTCGTCTCAACCGAGCTAAGAACAGACTGTATAGCACGTAGCCGAGCTAAGACTCCTTTTATTTTGCCTTTGTTTCTTTTAGCACGATCCAACAATCTGTGCTTAACACTTTTCCTTTTCACTTTGCAGACTGACATAGGTTGGCCAGGCACCCCTTTGTACGCTCAACCGAGATACTGAAGGTCATCTCAACACCGAGCTAAATTATACATAACTTAAGTCCACATAGGGAAGTATAGATTTTTAGTAAACTCTCCAGTGGCTATCGCCGAATTCCGCAAGGACTACAACATCCCCGATGATGTCCACCTTAGTTTAGTCGAACTAGACACCATTTCCTGGGGAAAACCGGGCTTTGTCCCTTTCAACGTCATATCCATTGTAGAAGCTGGACTTCGATTCCCCGTCCAACCACTCCTTTGTGAATTCCTTAGGCAAACAAGACTTTGCCCTACCCAGCTTTCCACCAATTCTTATCGAATAATAAATGGCATCGCCGGCTTGGCCTCAACCTCGGTTTAACTGAGCTATTTCACCAATACTCTCTAGGCCAGAACGAAGATGGCTGGGTTCATTATTTAAGAATAAGACGCCACCGAGAAAAGATAATAAAGAACACCCCAACAAAGATGTAAATGACGACGATTTTTTCTGGCTCTCAGGCAACTTTGAAGACCAAGAGGCCCAGATCCCGGGCGACCGAATTTACTGGAATAAAGAAGTAGCCGGTATACATACCTCGGCTCACTTTGTGCATTTCTTTACTCCGTTTGAAAGTTTTGAACCGCACTAACCGTTGTCTTTTTCCTTTATGTAGATTTAAACCATCTGAAGTCACAGTATAGTTACCCCAACCTAGACGCCCTTCGTGCCGCGCTACGATACCACGAACGAGGTTGGGCCCAGCTACTCAATTTCGAACCGACATACCGATACAGTTGTAGGAGGAAGACCAGAGTGACAGACTTCTTATTGGAACCCTCACCACAGCCAGATCCAACACTTCCTCAAATCAATCTGATTCCGTTAACTACAGAACAAGAGATGGCCAAAAAGATAGCAGTAAAAGCCCTCATCACCGAAACAAATCAGGCCGAGGTACCACAAGTCGGCCAGACACAAGAGGCCGTAGTAGCCCTTCCAACCTCTCAGCCGTCATCATCTCGGCCAAGCAAGCGTGCTCGGACTTCTACAACCGAGCCACGCCTTGTCGACAAAGATGAAACCATGCTTCCCCAAACCACACCACCGAGCCCACAACCGGAGTGCTCTGACCGAGTTAGTTCCTCAGAGTGGGTACCAAAGATCACCTATAAGAACCGCGCTATCACTGACTCCGACTCGGTAGTCGCAGAGAAAGATCATTCACGGGCCTTTAATCATGCCAAGAGCGTCTGCCTTCCAACCGATATGGAACACCACGATCACCTCACCGAGCTGAAGGCCATTCACTCGGCAACAAAATCAATGGTGTTGGTAAGTTCTTCATTTTCTTGTCCTAATTTGTATATCTATTTGCTCGGTTCAGCTGAAAAATTGTTTCTCTTTTTGCAGGCACTACAGAAGAACCACGTTGCTCACAAGCGCGTGTTGGAGCTTCGAAAAACCACTAGGCAGGCCGTGGCAGAGGCCGATGCCAAATCAGCCGAGCTGGAACAGTCCAAAAAGAAAATGGCCGAGCTACATACCGAGATGGCTCGTCTGACTGGTCTTGTCAGCTCAGCTGAAGCAGATAAGCAAAAGGCTACGGCCGAGTTGAAAGACAAATATCTGCGCGAGCTGGCCAAGCTTGAGAGAAAGAAGAATGCTGAGATAACCGAGCTGGAGAAGAAGGTGGAAAACGCGGAAGACCGCGATTACAAAGAAAATGAAACCACGTATATCCTGCAGTGCGAAGCTGCCAAGGATATATTTTTCAAATGTAAGTGGAAAGCAGTCGTGGCGCAGCTCGGTCATAGCCAGGAGACCGAGGTCTTCAAAAACCCTCATCCACATTTCATACTGAGCTACATGGCGGAGTATGCTACTGTCATTCAACAAAAATTTCTTCAAGCTGAGGAAGAAGAAGAGCCCCCAAATCCCAATAATGCTCCGGTCGTTGCCAATGATCCCGTTGTCCAGACAGCTCAGGTAAAGCCGCCGATGGAAGACTTGGTTGAAAGTGTGACCGAGCTACCTGCTGAAACCGGGCTTCGAGTTGATCTGGATGCGGATCTTGACGACCTTTTTACTTGATCTTGTATTTTCTGCTTTTTGCTTTTTGAAAGAATGTGTAACCAGGCTAAAAGTCCCACTTCTTGTAACCGACTTGAACTTTGAATGAAATCTTCGTTTGTTCAATTGTTTGTTCGGTTAACTCTATGCTTGTTTTTCTTACCATAAATGCATGAAGTATAACATTTTCTGGCCGAGATACTTATCTCAGTTTTAATTTTGTAATCTGTTTTGCCATACCTGCCAACCTCTTCAGCCTAGATCTTTATTCCGGCTGAAAAGTACTTAAAGTTGGTTATTCCAGCCAACCACTCTTCAGCCTGGGTCCTTATCTCGACTGAGGAATACTTAAAGTTGGTTATTCCAGCCAACCACTCTTCAGCCTAGATCCTTACCTCAGCTGAAGAGTACTAAAAGTTGATTTTTCCAGCCAACCACTCTTCAGCCTAGATCCTTATCTCGGTTGAAGAGAACTAAGTGTTGGTTTTTCTAGCCAACCACTCTTTAGCCTAGATCCTTATCTCGGCTGAAGAGTACTAAAAGTTGGTTATTCCAGCCAACCACACTTTAGCCTAGATCCTTATCTCGACTAAAGAGTACTAAGTGTTAGTTTTTCCAGCCAACCACTCTTTAGCCTAGATTCTTATCTCGACTGAAGAGTACTAAGTGTTGGTTTTTCCAGCCAACCACTCTTTAGCCTAGATCCTTATCTCGGGGGAAGAGTACTAAAAGTTAGTTTTTTTAGCCAATCACTCTTTAGCCTAGATCTTTATCTCGGCTGAAGAGTACTAAGTGTTGGTTTTTCCAGCCAACCATTTCAGTCTAGATTCTGATCATGGCTGAAGAGAGCTCAAAGTTGGTTATTCCTGGCAACCTAGAGCCAAGTGTTTGGTTATTCCTGCCAAACTTCCTACAGCCCAGATCCTTATCTCGGCTTAGAGGAAGTAAATGTTGGTTTTTCCAGCCAACCTCTTCAACCTAGATCCTGATCGTGGCTGAAGAGAGCTCAAAGTTGGTTATTCCTGCCAACCTAGAGCGAAGTGTTTGGTTATTCCTGCCAAACGTCCTGCAACCTAGATCCCTATCTCGGCTTAAGAGAAGTAAGTGTTGGTTTTTCCAGCCAACCTCTTCAGCCTTGATCCTGATCTCGGCTGAAGAGAGTTCAAAGTTGGTTATTCCGGCCAACTCTGATTTCATTGCCCCTAGCTTACTAAACTACTCTTACAGAAGAAAACAATTTATGCTGAAAAAGAAACTACTTGTTTTATTGAAAAAAAAAAACTACAAGTATGTTTAAAGAAAAGCTAAAAATAAAATAGTTTGAGATTGGCCGTGTTCTATGGCCTGGGAATGGCCTTGTTGTCTTTATCTTCCAAGTGGTATGCCCTTTTTCCTACTAATCTAACCACTCTATAAGGTCCTTCCCAATTAGGCCCTAACTTGCCGTCTCCGGGTACCAGGGTGTTTCCTATTACTTTGCGCAGCACCCAATCTCCAATCTTGAATTACCTCGGATGTACCGTCTTGTTATATTTTTTGGATAACTCTTACTGGTATGAGGCGATATGAACCAGTGCTCTTTCTCTTCTTTTTTCCGCAAGGTCGAGTTCCAAGGCTATAGCTTCTCCATTTAACTTTGGGTCAAAATTTTCGCTTCTGATGGTGGGAAGGCCAATTTTCAGTGGGATTACTGCTTCCATGCCGTAAGCTAAAGAGAATGGCGTTTCTCCAATTGATCACCGAGGTGTGGTGCGGTAAGCCCATAAAGCATGAGGAAGCTCATCAGCCCACTTTCGTTTTGCTTTCTCTAACTTTTTCTTCAATCCATCCAAGACGACTTTGTTTGATGCTTCTGCCTGGCCATTTGCTTGGGGGTATGCCGGTGTAGAGTTGTAGAATTCTATCTTGTATTCTTCACAAAAGTCTCTAAAAATTTTGCCATCGAACTAAGTGTCGTTGTCAGATATTAGAGCCCTGGGTATGCCGAATTAAGTGATGATATTCTGCCAGACGAACTTCTTCACATCTTTCTCTTTTATTGAGGTGAGTGCTTCTGCTTCTAGCCATTTCGTAAAGTAGTCTGTTGCTGCAAGAAGAACTTTCTGTTACCGGGTGCTGTTGGAAGTGGTCCTACTATGTCCAAGCCCCACATTGCGAAGGGCCATGGGTTAGTTAATGGTAGAAGCTCTCTGGCTAGTTGATGTATTTGGTGTGCGAACTTCTGACATTTCTCGCATTTCTTGACATACTTCTCTGCTTGCATGTATGGCCACCAATATCCTTGTGAAATTGCTTTAAAGGCCAATGATCTTCCCCATTGGTGGCTTTCGCATACGCCTTCATGTATCTCGAATAAGAATGCCTCGACCTTGCTAGGATGGATGCATTTCAAGTAGGGTCCTGTGAAGAATTTTTTGTACAAGGCCATTAATGGGGAGAGCCAGAATCGCTGTGATTTTGCTCTTATTTTGTTGGCCTCTTTCTTTTCTTCGGGTAAGATGTCGTCCTCTAAGAACACTATAATGGGATCCATCCATGAAGGGTCTAGTTCGACACAACATACCTCTGTTACTTCGGGTTCTTCAATGCTTGGTCTTGGTAGGAAGTCGATTAGTAATGGATGTGGGATGGATGTATTTGCCATCGAAGCGAAGCCTGCTAGCTCATCGGCTCTATTGTTTTCTTCACGGCCGATCTGCTCTATCCGTACTACCTCGAATTTCATGATCTCCTTTCTGACTAACTCTTGGTACTTAGCCATCCTCTCATCTTTTGCCTCGTAGTCGCCTGAAATCTGGTTTACTACCAGCTGGGAGTCACTGTAGACCATTAGCCCGGTGGCCTTCATGATGAGTGTTGATTTTAGGCCTGCTAAGAGCACTTCATACTCCATCTCATTGTTTGATGCTGGGAAGCCTAGGTTGACTAATTGTTCTACTACTAGGCCATCTGGTGAGATGAAGACTATGCCAAGTCCTGCACCGTGCCTATTAGATGCTCCATCCACAAAGAGCTTCCACATCTCTCCAACGAATAACTTCCAGCAAGTTGAGGGGTCGGATGATGTTTTTGGGTTGTGAGTGTTGCTGATGTTTTCTTCTAAGTCCACACCTACTGTTTGCCCTCACTATCTGACTGTACCAAGTTTTTGTTTGTTGATGAGTCTTTGCCTAGTGCAGCATGGTTTGCCTCTTTTGAACTTTCCTCAATCCGATATGCCTTGGGATGTGGCTGAGTATCTTGTATTAGGGGTGCGCATTTCCTGCGGCACTTTCCATCCCCTTTTCTGTTGTACCAGTCAAGCCAACTAGGCAAATGTGATGGCTTCCTAACGTGAACTCTGTCACAAAGTCTGCCAAGGCTTGAGCTTTTATTGCGATTTTAGGTTGAAACTTGATATCATACTGTCCCAATTCCACCGCCCACTTCAAGATTCGCCCGGAAAAGCCCGCCCTCTCAAACAAAGCTTTTAATGGGAAAGCTGTTAGGACGATTATGGTGTGGGTGTGGAAATAGTGTGACAGTTTCCTTGAGGCCATCATCAGGGCTAAAGCTAGTTTTTCCAATGGTAAGTACCTAGTTTCTACGCCCAGCAAGGTTTTGCTGACATAAAAGATGGGTAGGTGTTGGATTCCTTCCGCTCTGACCAACACCGCGCTGACTACGTACTGTGAAACTGCCAGGTACAAAAAGAGCTCTTCTTCAGGTATCGGGGTTACTAGCAATAGTGAAGAAGATATGTATTCTTTCAGGCTTTCTAAGGCTAGCGCGCGGTCGCATTCTTCATCCCACTCAAACTTGGCCTTTAGTGCTTGGAAGAATGGTCGACATCTGTCTGACGACCGACTTATGAACTGGTTGAGCGCAGCTGCCATGCCAGTGAGATACTGCACTTCTTTTACTGAGTTGGGCCTCTCTAGATCCTGGATTGCATTGATCTAAGAGGGGTCTGCCTCAATATCTCGGTTGGTCACCAGGAAGCCTAGGAATTTGCCTGATCCTACGCCGAACGCACACTTGGATGCACTAAGGCGCAACTTGTTCTTCTTCAGGATCTAAAACATTTCACCTAGGTCCCTCAGATGGTCCTTCTTATCCTTGCTCTTGACCACCATGTCATCTATGTAAGCCTCCATTGGTCTGCCTAACAATAGTTCAAACATCTTGGTGACCATCCGTTGGAATGTTGCCCTTGCGTTCTTTAGGCCAAAGGGCATGACCTTATAACAATACAACCCTCTAGGCGTTGTAAAAGAGGTGACCTCCTGGTTAGGCTCATACATAGCGATCTGATGGTAACCTCTATACGCATCAAAGAAGCTAAGTCGATTATGGCCTGCCGTCAAGTCTACCAGTTAGTCTATCCTCGGTAAGGGAAAGCTATCTTTTGCACATGCCTTGTTGACTGTTTTGTAGTCCACACAGACACGCCATTTTCCATTCTTCTTTGGCACTACTACTGTATTGGATATCCACTTGGGATAGTACACTTCTCTGATAGCTCCTGCCTCTAGAAGGTTTCCCACTTCTTCTGCCACTATCTCGACGTGGTAGAGTGCTGATCTGCGAGTGCGCTGTATAATTGGTCTAGCAGTTGGGTGGACATTTAATTAGTGATAGATGAAGTTTGGGTCAATGCCAAGCATGTCATACGGCGTCCAAGCGAACACTTCGATGTTAGAGGTTAAGAATTCCATGACCTCTATCCTCTCAGTGCTGGACAAAGACGAGCCAAGCAAAAAGAACTTTTCTGGGTCTTTTTATCTATCCTTACCTGTACCAAGTCTTCCACCACCTTCTGTTCAGCTGCCTTGCCAACATCCGCAAACAGTTCATTGCTCTCAGGTTCTTTCACCATCTGTACATATCATTTTGCGGCGCAGCTGCCATTTACTGTGACGAAGCATTATTTTGACATGATTTGGTCTCCAAAGACCTCTTCAATTACTCCGGCTTCGTTAGGGAACCGCAATACTTGATGGTAGGTTAAGGCTACCGATCGCATGGCATGCAGCCATGTCCTCTCCAAGATTATGTTGTAAGTGGAAGGGACTTTCAATACTCAAAATTCCACCTGTTTCGTCATGCTTCCTGCCCTGACTGTGAGGATTATCTTGCCCACTGGCCACTCTGGCATTGAGTTGAATCCGATCAGGGGAGATGTTGTAGGTGCCAAGTCTTTATCCTCCAGTTTCAGTTGTTTGAAGGTTTCGTAATACATTATCTCACATGAGCTCCCCTGGTCAATCAAAATCCGTTTAATGTCAAAATTCTTAACGCGGAGAGTGACAATCAGTGCATCATTGTAAGGGCAATATATCCTTACCAAGTCTCTGTCTAAAAAAGATATGATATTTGTGACCTCTGTTCTCCCCTTTTTAATGGCAGGTTAAGCACTTAATACCTCCCTTAAGTGCTGAGCCTTTTTTATCATTCCCCTGAGCTCACATACCCGCTCAGGTTCGAATACCCCATGTATTACGTTAATTACGCCTTGAGGTGGGGCGTCGACTGGCATCCCGTTTGGGATGTTGTGGTTCTGGGGGGCTGGCTGTGTTCCTCCTTCTATGTACTGATCCAGGTGCCCAGCCGCCACTAACTCCTCCAAATGCTACCTGAACAACGTACAATTTTCAGTGCGGTGCCTCTTTTCATCATGGAAAGTGCACCGGGCCCTCTCGTCATAATCCTTTTGTGCTTCTTCCAACTTAGCTGGCCATCAGACGAAAGGTTCGTCTCGTATCTCACTTAGGATTTGGTAGATTAGTTTTTTGAACACCGTGGTAATGGCAGTGCGAACTCGTAACCACCTTTTGTCTGGGTCTTCTCTGTTAGCCCGCCTGCCTCGCCCATTTCCTGCTTGATCGTTCTACCGTGTTGACTTTTGCCGTAGTCTTTTTATCTGACATTGCTATTACGCCAGATTTTGTTTTAGCACGAGTGTCATCTTCCTCCACGCGAATATGTTGATGCACTTGCTCCATTAAGGCCTCCATCGTGAGGGGTGGCATCATAGTAATCGAGTCCCTCAACTTGTTTCTGACTGGCAAACCCCGTTTGTATTGTGCAATGGCGAGGTTTGTAGGGCAATCCCCAATTTGGTTGAAGATCTCCCAATAACGGCTGTTGCAAGATCTCAACGTCTCCTTGTCGCCCATGTCAATGGAGAGTAACTGGTCGATTTCCACTAGTGTTTTGGTGTTCATCTTGAATCTAGTCACGAACGCCTCTGCCAACTGTGCCCATGAGGCGATGCTGCCTTCTGGTAGTCTTTCGAACCAAGTTAAACCTAGGTCGCCCAAGCTGGATGGGAACAGGATACACATTAAGGCCTCGTTCCGCCTGTATACCGCCATAACCTGGCGAAAGTGGCTTAAGTGCATGGAGGGGTCTGTCTTCTCTTCATAAGTAGTAAATATGGGCTAGAGAAAACCCGAAGGTATTGGTGCGTTCTCAATTGCCGGAACGAACGGCGAGCTTTGCAACCTTGCTAATGCTTTGTCCGTTGGTTCGTAAGCAAGGCGCGGTATTGGCATTCCTACCTCAACGCTCCCATGCGTCCGAAGGGCCAACCGCTGAAGGGCTGAAACTCTTCGCGGGTCACGTGCCCTGATATCTTCCTTCCATCGTGTCCTTTCTTCAAGCACAGTTCACAAGTCACATCTGGACAACTCCGTGTGCCTAGATGACGTCTGGTGCGTATGCGAGGGTCAATAGGTGCTTCCCTCATTATATGACCTATCTATTCTCGTTCTCTCAGACCTGGAATAACGAGTCCTGGAAGTCCTTGATTGAGTGTCGCCTGTTCTGAGGCTCCTACTCTCTGCTTGCAATGGTGTGGTATGCCTACCACGATCCTCCGAGTAGCAAGGAGGCGTGTTGCCTTTGCGCCCCTCTCCTGTCGCCACCCCTTTTGCTTTTATCTGGCGCTTCATTAACTCCATGTCAGCCGCCATCTTCCTTATTAACTCGTCTTGTTCTTTTACGCGATCCTCCAGGACTTGAGG
The DNA here is from genome assembly GCF_004153795.1 of Camellia sinensis. Lineage (NCBI taxonomy): Eukaryota > Viridiplantae > Streptophyta > Magnoliopsida > Ericales > Theaceae > Camellia > Camellia sinensis. Next base: position 1,160,610 of record NW_021025706.1, read on the forward strand.
GTCCAACCTCCGCCTCTGTCGTTCAGGACTTTGAGAGAGACGGGAGCTGTTAGCCCGCATCCCCCTTGCATCCCTCAGGGGGTTCTGTCGCTGGGGCTCTAAATTCGCCATGGGAGGGATAGAGGGCAGACTTTCACGCCTCCCACTCCCCTCCGGGGTTTGCCCATCAATGGCAGATTGCAGCAAGTCTTCATTATACGTCATTACTTCTGACTAGTGAGGAAAACTCGATCAAGAGGTTTTGTTCTTTCTGGAATTCCCACAAACGGCGCCAATTGTACGAGCAAGAAATAATTCTTCTCGTATAATCCTGTTGATCAAGTCTGCGCTCCTCTAAACGTCGTCGCTTTACTCCCTTAAAACACAAATGTGAGCTAGCCAACGGGTGTGTGCCGGATACTTCTCCGATACCTAAGTCAGCAAAATAGACAAATAGACAAAAATTCTGTGTATTCGAGAATCAAAGTTGTGTTACCTTTTCCATAGGTTCTGCTATGAGCTTTTTATAAGTTCTGTGTGGCACAATCCTAATATGACTCTTATTCCTCCATGTAGAGTTCTCCTACGAATCACACTCCTGAAAGATAATGTTTATCCTTCAATACCCCCCTCACTGCTTAAACCAAGTGAGATGGTTTTACCTCGGTAGTACGACAAAATGACCGAGCTAACATGGCCATGCTAAAGCGGCAGAAACAACTGAGCTCCAACTAGCTCGGTTATTCCCTTCATTGCTTGTACCTTGGTTTGGTCCGTTGAGACCGAGCTAATCACAGTAAGCTTTGACCAAGCTAACGAGAGTAAGGTCTACCATAAGAAACCTAAATACCTCAGTTCTGAATACCATGACCGAGCTAAATATCACCATACCAACCGTAATAACCACAACCACAACTGGACCGAGCTAATTGCAAGGTCCTTTCACTCTGCCCTTTTTACCACGGTTCACAAAACGGCCCACTACCACGCCTTGGCCTAGCTCGGCCCTAGTGCACATAAAAACTTCCCTCTCATGAGGTATTTGTAATTTTTCAAACCACAATAAACAATTCATATTTTAAATAAATCTCATGAAATATAATTATAATTTACCTATGTTATCTTGAAAAAAAAAAAAAAAAAACATATACCCATCATCTTGTCATCTTTTTATTTTAAAATTATAATGAAATATCTCCATTACATTATTCAAAAATTTATAATAATTATTTTTAAATTTAAAATAATAATAAATTATTGTAATTATTTCACAACTCTTAAATAATATAATGAAAAACATCTCAGTCCACATGGAGATTATAATAAAACGCATTCCGACAACATTAATGTATAAATAATTTTGCCACATATATGAAGGCTAAACCATCATTGGCATTTTTTAAAACAACTCTCATTTTCAATAGATCATCAAACCTCTTCTTAAATTTAAATTGAATAAAAAATATATATACTTTTTACTCCTTTAACAGTTCATTAAATCTATTATCAAATTCAAAATTTGACTTTTCTTTTATCAAATTGATAATCAATGTCTCTCATCAAATAACTGTATATTATCGTCAAATTTTCACTACCAGATGTCCCTTAAATCCTGTTGACCAAGTCCACGCTCCTCCGTACGACGTCGCTTTGTCACCTGAAAACACAAACGTGAGCTAGCCGGCGGGTGTGTGCCGGAAACCTCTCCGATGCCTAAGTCAGAAAACTTGACAAATAGACAAAGCTCTATGTTCTCAGAAAGTATTGTGTTCAATTACCTCCTCCAAGGTGATGCTTGTGAGCTTTTATAAGTTTCCCGTGGCACAATCCTGATAGGACTTGTATTTCTCCATGCAGAGTCCTCCTAGGATTCATATTCCAAAGGATAATGCTTATCCTTTTACACCCTCCCCCACTGCTTAAACCAAGTGGGATGGTTTTCTCCATGGCCGAACTATCACATGACCGAAATAACACTGGCTATGCTGAGCCACAGAGAAGGCCGAACTATCCTTAGCTCGGTCTTCTCATCTAACTCATTACTTCGGCTGCCCCTGTTCAACCTTGGTGTGCTTAGATCAAACTTCCAAGTAACAAGTTCTGACCGACCTAACCATAGTATGCCACGACCGGACTAACTCCGAAACCGGCCTACAAAGAACATATTGCGACCGGACTAACTCTGAGACCGGCCTAACTCCAAGTTGCCTCCGGACCGGAGTAGCTTTACTCTTCCTTGGGCCGAAGCAACTATCTCTTCTTCAGCCGGAGTAATTTCACCTCCTTGGGCCGGAGTAACTTTGTCTCCCCAAGGCTGGAGTATCCATTACGGCCATTTTACTTAGTCCTTCGCGTTCTGAGCCTCAAAGCCCAACTCGCAGCTCGGCCCAATTTTTCCCAGAAATTACCCTCTCAATTGCCCCTTAATTCCATCTACATAGCATGATTGGGATTACCAGCCCACCAGCCGAGCTGGCGTCGTTTTAAGCTTTTCTAGCCGAGCTAAAAAATACTTTAGCTTCTCCAGCCGAGCTAAAAACCCTCAAACTTTTAAGCCGAGCTAATTTTACTCCGGGCCGTGTTTTGTCCGGTCAGAAACGTCTCTTCAATCAAAGAGTCTGTAACGCTTCCCATTCTTATGACACGTGGCATGTTTTGGCTGGCTAAGGACGGCTGTCACGCCGTCTTCGTGCTTCGTGATTTTGAAACAGTTCCCGCTTTTTTCTTTCCTTTTCCCTCTCTCATATTTCACAAAACACCCCTTCCTTTCTGAATCATTCACCTGTGTTCATATACCCTACCTTCTCTCTCTGCCTTCATTTCTTTGCTTCCAAATTCGTGCTTTTCATCGCTGCTACTGCTCCATCTTCAGCTTCTTCTTCTCCAATCTGGTAAGTAAGCCTACCCTTCTTGCTTTCTTTTGTTTGTTTTTCCATCTGTTTCTGTTTTGTATGCTTTTTGCAAACATTTTTCTCCATTTGTTGCTTTGCTTTCGTACTTTTATGAAAAAACCAGTAGAACTCCCTGTGTGTATGAACTATTATGTAGAAAACCACTCTTAGATCCAAAATCACATAGCGACCGAACTAGGGTCCTGTTTGCCCCAAATAGGTAGATCTCTGTAGTTAATGACCGAACTAGAACTTTAGCCGAAATAAGATCAAAGGGGTTACCAGAGCCTAACCCGTTTTAGCCGAAATAAGATCACCAAGATTTGAATATAGCAAACTAGGAACCTTGGTTATCAACCGAACTAAGCTTTTGGGGCCAAGCCGGCTTTCTTGGTTCTTAACTCGAACTTAGAAAGCCGCCCTTAGAGGCTTAACCGAAGTAACTCTATTCATACCACAACTGATTTAGGCCTTGGGGCTAAACCAGCTTTCTTAGTTTTTTTAGACCGAACTCAGAAAGATGCCCCTAGACGATAAACCGGTCTAACGAGCAATCTGCTCAAGCCGAGCTACCAACCCTTTTGATGAACCGAGATAGAACTAGTCTTTTGAGGCCGAAGTAGGGCTTTTATACCTTGCTTTTTAGATTGTAGCACGGTCCGTTGATCAGTGCTTTAACCCCCCTCTGTTTTTTTACTTTGCAGACTTAGGTTACCCAGGCACTCCTGTGTGCGCTCAACCGAGCTACTGAGCACGATTTTTGCACCGATATAACTTATAAGTAAATTATACATCAGATGGGTAAGTATAGGTATCTAGTTGAGACCCCAGGTGGCATGGCCGAATTTAGGAAGGACTACCAAATTCCAGATGACGTCCATCTGACGTTGGCCAAAAAAGATGTTATTCCGTGGGAAAATGAAGGTTTCGTCCCTTTTACTCTTCAATCCATAATAGAAACCGGACTACGGTTTCCTGTCCAACCATTGATCTGTGAGTTCCTTAGGCAGACTAGGTTATGCCCCACCCAACTGTCCACCAATACATACCGTATTATTATGGGAATAGCCGCACTAAACCACCAAACCGGTTTAAACCTTGGCCTTGCCGAAATATTCCATCAATATTCCATCGGCTCGAAAGATGCTGGGTGGGTCTATTACCTTAGGATCCGCCGCCGCCGAGAGAAGATAATTAAGCACACACCGGACAAAGACCTTAATGATGATGACTTCTTCTGGGTCTCTGGGAACTTTGAGGATTTTCAAGCCCAAATTCCTAGCCGACCTATAAATTGGAAAAAGGGAGAGCCTGGTAATTTAACTTCGGTCTTCTTCCTTGTATCTTATTTCGGTTTTTGACCGGTCTAACTTCAAGTTGTCCAAACCGAAGCAGCTTTACGATTCC
>NW_021025706.1:1169400-1184058 GCF_004153795.1 Camellia sinensis
AGCCATCGTTTGGGAAGTGGGTTGGTTTTTTGACTTTTTGATTTTTTTGGCTATTTTAGCCTGGACTAAAAAGTTTGGTTTGGGAAGAACTTTTTGGTTTTTTTGATTTTTTTTGTGAGAGAAGAGTGTAATGATTATGGGTTGGATGTGATGTTTTGTTTGTTATGGCTAAAATAGCCTATTTTATTTTTTGTGGCTAAAATAATCAAAAAAAACCTGAAAAAACCCTCGCCAAACACAGGCTAAATTCAACTCGCAAAAATTGTGTGCCTAAGCTGAAAATGAGCTAGATATGTTGGATATCTAAAGGACACCATGGCCATGCTGATGATGCTCACAACACAAGCAATGTAACAGAGACGACAAACAATGAACCATAAAAGCTTGGGACATGTACTACATAAATCTTGTCAAAGCCTGTTGAAGCTGAAGCAAATCCATGGCCAATCCATCATACTCGGCATCTACAATCACCACCAACACTTCACCTGCAAATTGCTCAACTCCTACTTAAAACTAGGCCAACCACTCCTAGCCCACACTGTCTTCTCTCACATTCAAAATCCAGACGTTGTGTCCTTGACTTGCCTCATCTCCATCTACCTCCACCTTCAACTTCCCACCAATGCCTTCTCTGTCTTCTCCCATTTGGTCCTCTCTGGTCTCAAACCTGATGGCTTTTCCATGGTCGCTGCTCTCTCCGCTTGTGGCCGTATGGGAGACCTCAACAGTGGCAAGATAGTTCATGCCATGGCCTTCAGGTTTGAATTCTGGGGTGGGTCTGAACCACCCATTTTGGGTAATGCCCTGATCGACATGTACAGCCGAAACAAGCGAATTCAATCAGCTCAAACGGTGTTTGAAGCAATGGAAATCAAAGATGTTGCTTCTTGGACCAGCCTGCTTAGTGGTTATGTCAAGTGCAACGATCTTGAACATGCTCGCCACTTGTTTGATATAATGCCGCATAGGAATGTTATTTCTTGGACTGCTATGATTGTGGGCTACGTCAATGGGGACTCCCCAATTCGGGCACTGGAATTGTTTCGGGAGATGATGAGAGCAGATGGCGAAGAAGATTACCCAACTGCTGTTACAATTGTTGCTGTCCTCTCGGGTTGTGCTGATATTGGAGCTTTTGATCTTGGCATGTCAATACATGGTTACGTGAACAAAACCAATCTGATTGTGGATGTGGTGGTGAATAATGCTCTTGTAGATTTGTATTCCAAGAGTGGAAGACCTGAAAACACAAACGTGAGCTAGCCGGCGGGTGTGTGCCGGAAACCTCTCCGATGCCTAAGTCAGAAAACTTGACAAATAGACAAAGCTCTAAGTTCTCAGAAAGATTGTGTTCAATTACCTCCTCCAAGGTGATGCTTGTAGACTTTTATAAGTTTCCCGTGGCACAATCCTGGTAGGACTTGTATTTCTCCATGCAGAGTCCTCCTAGGATTCATACTCCAAAGGATAATGCTTATCCTTTTACACCCTCCCCCACTGCTTAAACCAAGTGGGATGGTTTTCTCCATGGCCGAACTACCACATGACCGAAATAACACTGGCTATGCTGAGCCACAGAGAAGGTCGAACTATCCTTAGCTCGGTCTTCTCATCTAACTCATTACTTCGGCTGCCCCTGTTCAACCTTGGTGTGCTTAGATCAAACTTCCAAGTAACAAGTTCTGACCGACCTAACCATAGTATGCCACGACCGGACTAACTCCGAAACCGGCCTACAAAGAACATATTGCGACCGGACTAACTCTGAGACCGGCCTAACTCCAAGTTGCCTCCGGACCGGAGTAGCTTTACTCTTCCTTGGGCCGAAGCAACTATCTCTTCTTCAGCCGGAGTAATTTCACCTCCTTGGGCCGGAATAACTTTGTCTCCCCAAGGCTGGAGTGTCCATTACGGCCATTTTACTTAGTCCTTCGCATTCTGAGCCTCAAAGCCCAACTCGCAGCTCGGCCCAATTTTTCCCAGAAATTACCCTCTCAATTAATGTATAAATAATTTTGCCACATATATATGAAGGCTAAACCATCATTGGCATTTTTTAAAACAACTCTCATTTTCAATAGATCATCAAACCTCTTCTTAAATTTAAATTGAATAAAAAATATATATACTTTTTACTCCTTTAACAGTTCATTAAATCTATTATCAAATTCAAAATTTGACTTTTCTTTTATCAAATTGATAATCAATGTCTCTCATCAAATAACTGTATATTATCGTCAAATTTTCACTACCAGATGTCCCTTAAATATCTTTTTGAATGACTACCTTATAACAAAAATTTATAAAAAAAATTATACTGACCGATTGTCCACCCAATCGACTGGTGATTTAATAAAATCACAAAACTCTGTTAGCTCCTTGAGTCAATAATTTTTATCAGAAAAAAAAAAAAAAAAACTCTTATTCAAATTTAATTAAAAAAATTAAGAGTTATTTAGAATGATCTAAATAAATGCACTTTTTAATTTTTTATAAAATGAGTTAAATTTAAAATAATATATTAAAAGAATAATATAATTTAAATAAGATAATATAATTTAAATAGAATAATAATTTTTTAGGCTTCGTTTGGGAAGCCTTGGTTGAGGTTTTTTTGGCTATTTTAGTCACAAAAAACAAAATAAGCTATTTTAGCTACAAAAAACAAAACATCACATCCAACCTATAATCATTACACTCTTCTCTCACAAAAAAAAGTCAAAAAAACCAAAAAGTCAAAAAATTCTTCCCAAACCAAGCTTTGTAACCCAAATTAAAATAGTCAAAAAAACCAAAAAAACCAACCCACTTCCCAAACCAACCCTTAACTTTCTTCAAACATGTTAAACCGCCCTTAATGTGTTGTTAGAGATGCCTTAAGAAAGAACTAGGCTAAAATATGTTTCACTACAGTTTCTGCATTCCAACGAACGAAGTCATGAATTACAGCGTCAACAACATGCCCCATCAAATAAAATCACAACCGTCTCATTTGAGAAGGGTGGACGCCACCACCTGCCTCCGATCAGTCCCATGATTACAAAGCACAGGTGCCAATGTCCACCCTCTCTTTCCCCAACAGATCAGGCAAATCTACGCCTTATTACTCTAAAACAAACAAGACCTACTAACCCTAAACCCTTAGTGGTTTGTAGTAAAACCCTAAACCTAAACTGATGCATAGTATAGCCATGGGCACATCATTAACTGAAACAACTAAAATCCAACTCTTTTTCTTTACTAGATGAGCTAAGATTCATGATTGAGGTTTGTCATGTCAGTTTAAATCATATCATGCTGAGAGAGAGAGAGATTTGGTGATTGTGAGTTGACAGATAGAGAGACAGAGAGCCATTATACGCCGCTGAATGTGGGGATGGTAGTAGAAATACGCCTCCCAATCTTGGTTTCGTGTACGGATTCACCAGAACCATCTCTGGGTGGAGCGAAGCATACTGGGAGCATCTCATCCGATCCGCACCAAAACGTGGACCTCTCGAAGTGCCTCACCAATGCCTCCCTCCCCTGACAAACAAAAGTCAAATTTACTTTATTTTAATGTCTAACTGGCCTACCAAATTAAAATAATTATAAAAGATAAAAAACATATATAAATTAGAATTTTTTTTTTTTTTTTATAAAAGTTTAAAAAAATCAAAATCCCAACTCAAACAAGACTTTTTAATCCCCAATTAAAAAAATCAAAAATTAAGAAATCAACTCATTCCCAAACAACATTTATGCATTTAACAAACATATATAGCCTCCGTTTGGGAAGTGGGTTGGCTTTTTGACTTTTTGACTTTTTTAGCTATTTTAGCCTGAAATCAAAAATTAAGAAATCAACTCATTCCCAAACAACATTTATGCATTTAACAAACATATATAGCCTCCGTTTGGGAAGTGGGTTGGCTTTTTGACTTTTTGACTTTTTTGGCTATTTTAGCCTGGGCTTAAAAGCTTGGCTTGGGAAGGGCTTTTGGCTTTTTGACTTTTTTGAGTTTTTTTGTGAGAGAAGAATGTAATGATTATGGGTTGGATGTGATGTTTTGTTTGTTATGACTAAAATAGCCTATTTTGTTTTTTGTGACTAAAATAGCCAAAAAAGCCTCCAACCCACCTTCCCAAACGGTGCCATAGTATATAAAGAAAGAGAGAAAGACTATGGTATCCACTCACCCCTTTTAAAGAGTGTATTATTTATCTGCAGCTTATAACTAAAAAAAATAACATAATTTTATACTTTCTGGGTCATAATTAAAATTTTATATATATATATATATATATAACTAAACACTACATAAAACATAATAAAAAATCTCAAAATAATGTCATAATTAAAGTAAAAAAATTAATTATAACTAAATAGAAAATGACATAATTAAAGATACATATGATAAGGAGTGTGCATTGTAAAATTCTCCATATATATATATCATAATTATTATAATTAATTAAAAATTAGAATGTGTTTAAAATTAGTATATCTGCAAAAATTATATTAGATTTGTTATACATGTTTTTGACATGAAAAATGATATAAAAAATTTTAAATTCACTTTATAAACTGAATAAATTTTAAAAGAGATGATTGGCAAAAGATTAAAAAAAGATATGAAAAAAAGTTTACTTAGATATTCTAACAAACAGTCTCATCGTTAATTTTAAAAAGGTCCAACTTTAAATCAAAAAACTTAGATCAATTTTTTAAATATAATGATGTGCTAGTTTATTAAAATATCTAAATCAATTCTTTCTTGCTCACATCTTCTCTAATTATCAATTAAACATCTTTTTTATACATGTTCTTTAATTATCAATTAAACATCTTTTTTATGCATAACTACGTCTAAAAAATGGACTATCATATAATTTTCTATATAGATCCTTATCCATTCCATACATATAATCTGTATTTCATGGAACCAAATGTCATCCTTCTACTCATTAATTACTATATAATAAAAGTGATACTGAAATTTAATTTAATGTGACCGAACACTTATATCACAAACCAGTCAAAAAGTGACTTCTTCAAACCCATTTAATCACATCTACGTCACTTGAATCACATGACATAAAATATCTATTACATAAAATATTTAAGAGCTCTAATTAACCCCTCAATTCATTCCTAATAACATAAATAGATCATGTGCAATCTCTTTCTCTTCCATCTCATAGATCAAAATAAAAATGATGTATTAGAGATGTATCACCCCTATATTATAGGAAAATGCGTTGGGGTCCAGTGGGGTACTGGGGGTCTCTCTAATTGGAGGAAAAAAATTATTATTTTTTTTTTTTTTCAGCCAATAGAAAGCCGACACCTCACTGGAAGTTGTCAGTGGAGGTCGGCTCACTGGGAGTCGGTAGCACTACTCTACATTATAAGTGGGAGAGGGTTACATAAAATATTTCAAAAATGATTTGGACCTCTAAAAAAACATCTCTAATGCACCTCTAATTTGTCTTTTTCTTCTCCTATTTTTGTCTTTTACTTCACTGTTTTTTTTTTTTTTTTTTTTTTTTTTTTTTTTCAGCCAATAGAAAGCCGACACCTCACTGGAAGTTGTCAGTGGAGGTCGGCTCACTGGGGTCGGTAGCACTACTCTATATTATAAGTGGGAGAGGGTTACATAAAATATTTCAAAAATGATTTGGACCTCTAAAAAAACATCTCTAATGCGTCTCTAATTTGTCTTTTTCTTCTCCTATTTTTGTCTTTTACTTCACTGTTTTTTTTTTTTTTTTTATATTCCCGGACAACTCATTAGAACTGTACGGAATGACCTCTAATTAGAGGTCTGTAGCAAGATTGAAAATATTTTTATAAATGGGAGAGGAGACAATGATGAAACATTGCATGGAGTTGTGAAGCAGAAGAACTGGTGCAATCATGACAATGGGCAGTAGCCATACCAACCTGGATAATAGCGCAGACAATCTGGCATATCTTGGGCGAATTGACGAAATCCCATGTTTTCCTATTACACGCCTTATGAAACTTCCACACTGCTCTTGCTTCTGTGAAATTCACAAATGCATACCCTCTCGAAAAACCAGATCTGCACCAACAAACAAACCCAACCGTTGGATGAACCTGAAGTAGACATAATTCATCCGTGACTTGAAATGCATACGATAATGTGGCAATTTTTAATGAGATGAGATTTCAAAAAAATAAAATAGTCCCATAATTTTTAACAGTGGATGAGCTTTTTTTTTTTTTTTTTTTTTTTTTTTTTAATAAAATAGCACTAAAAGACAAAACAGACTAAAATAGTCAATAAAACAAAATGTTACATCAAACCCATAATCATTTCATTTTTTTCTTTCACAAACATCACATCCAACTACAAAAAAATTCAATTATCTTTCAAAACACAAAGGGTATTTTTGGTTTGTTTTTGTAGAGTAATTTTTGAAATAAAAAGTACGAAAACTTGTTTGGTTTGTCGTTTTTCAAAAATGGTTTTGAAAAATTATTTTGGGGAGAGAGTTTTAAAAAAAGTAATTGATTTGATGTATATGAGAGAGAGTGATTTTCAAAGGTAAGTAACCAAACAAAATTTTACGATTTTTTTGAAAAAAATTTGTTTATTTTGATTACTCTTAAAAAATTGTTTTTAGTGAATTTTTTCCCAAACTTTTTCTAAAAAACAAACCAAACAAGGCCAAAAATTTTAACATCATAAAACAGTCAAAAACTAAAATAGCCTACTAAAATAACTTCTCCAATACTCACATAATATGGCCTCTTTTGGAGACTTGGCTTTTAACCACTTTTTTGAGTTTGTAGAAAAACCAAAAGGTAACTTTTTTGTATTTAAAGACATTTGAAAAGTTGATTTTTAACCATTAGTCAAATTACAATTCTACCTCTTATAGGTCAAAATGTATTACATAGGTGAAGTTATAAATAATAGGTCAAAAAAATCTATCTTTTCAAACACAAAAATTTTAACATCCTAAAATAGTCAAAAACTAAAATAACTTAGCCTCCGTTTGGCAAGAACTAAACGGGACTTTTTTAGCTATTTTAACCACAAAAGATAAAATAAGCTATTTTAGCCATAAAAAATAAAATATCGCATCCAACACATAATCATTACATTCTTCTCTCACAAAAAAAGTCAAAAAAATCAAAAAGTCAAAAAGTTCTTTCCAAACCAAACTTTTTAGCCCAAACTAAAATAGCCAAAAAAGTCAAAAAGCCAAAAAATCAACCCACTTCCCAAACCAAGACTTAGTAAAATAGTGACTTCCCAAGTACTTACATAATATGACCTCTTTTGGAGACTTAGCTTTTAACCACTTTTTTGAGCTTGTAGAAAAACCAAAAAGTATTTGAAAAGTTGATTTTTAACCATTAGTCAAATTACGATTCTACCTCTCACAGGTAAAAATGTACCACATAGGTGAGGTTATAAATATTTTAAATTGAAGGGGAGTAATTTAGTCATTTTATTGTTATTTGACATCATAAATAAATATTAAATAAAAAAATCAAAAATAACTTTTTATCAACTTCCCAAATCACTTGTCTAAAAAAATCAAAAATTTAGTTAAAAGCCAAAAAAATCACTTCTTACTATCTTCTCAAAACACTCCTATATCAATTTATCTTTTGTAATGCTAAATAGACTATAATTAATACACCTTATACCAAACACAAAAATAAAATAAACTTAAATACACATCTTAATATCAAACAAATGATTAAATCATTTTTTTCATTTATTGACTAATAAATTATTAATAATAAGAAAACTAAGCAAAATTTTACATCATGTAATATGATATCATATCGTTCATCCATATATATATATATATATATATCTCAATAACAGTAATGTTAGGTATCATGAAAAACCTTTTATGAAAATAATCATGAAAACTTTGTGACCCTTGGATTACACTTAAAATAAAACACCACACACTAATCAAGGTAATTCAAGGGTCATAAATTTTTCATGATCATTTTCAAAAAAAAATTTCATTATCCCTAACTTTTCCCATTGTTTAAACGGGTAGAACTAAGGAAAAATAAATGATCCGTCTAGTAAAGATCCTTCTAGTAACGCCATGTGACAATATCCTTATCAAATTACAATTCATCATATCCCACGAATTTTCTAATCACCAAACACAAATTCGTGAACCCCACTTCCTACAGGTTGGTTTGAGAAGTGGGTTGGCTTTTTGACTTTTTTAACTATTTTAACCTAGGCTAAAAAGTTCGATTTGGGAAAAATTTTTTGACCTTTTTTTTGTAAGAAAATAGTATAATAATTATGAATTGAACGTTGATGTTTTATTTGTTGTGCCTAAAATAATTTATTTTATCTTTTGTAACTATTTTAACCACAAATCTTCTTTCCACACGGACCCAACATTAATCACAACATCATTACGACACCATGCAACCGTATTCTAACACCAACTAATAACTTCTCAGAACTAAACTGTTATATAGAAAAATCTCAAAAGAACTTAATGTGTGCTTTTACAAATTTTTGTGTAATTTATCTTAAAATTTCTATACATAATAATATTAATCAATCTTTCACTTTAGAAAAAGAAAAGACGAAGAAACTCGTAAAAATCATACATTACCACATCAATACTAAAATGATATTATCCATAATTTTTGTAATGTTTGTTTTCTATATTACCTGAAATCCATCGGCAAATACATAAAATCGTAAGCTGAGACGACATCATCTGCTGCTTCACCAGAAGTCCTCCTTTGATTTTCCAAATTACAGTGCTCGTCAAGAAATTTCAATATCATTTCACGACTGTAAAAAAATAAAAACATCGAGTTCATAGCACAGGCAAATGAGAGAACAACCCACGTGATAAAACTAGAGAACTAGTAGAAATTTCGATAATGTTTGAGATGATTTAAATAAATATTATTTTTTGATTTTTTTAAAAAATATGTAAAAAAAAAAAATTAAAATTATGTGATATATATATATATATATATTTAGTGAATGCCAAATATTTCCTTATCCCAACAAAAGCTATTAAATGAGACACACATTACTCAACAAGCAGTTATTAAATGAGACAAAAAAATGAATATCCATCTAAAGAGAATCTAAGGATTTTTAAAAAAAAAATTTTACCAATTGCAGGTTGTTCTGAAACAGAATCTCTACTTGCTAAATTTGATCATTTTACAAAAGAACAGTAATGATGCACTTTGATCCTCTCCATTAAGGATACTCATTACACATTTAATAGTTATTTCTAAACAGAAATGTAAATTTATAATTATTGTTAAATATCATTACACTTGCAATAGAAGACAACAATCCAATAATGATATAACAATAGAAAAATTAAATAGAAAATGTATACACACTGATTACATTGGAACTTTTTTTTAATTTACAACAAAAACAACATCTAATTATTAAGGAAAACTCTATTGAAACAGAAAATTTATATAAAAAGCATTGTAAAAATAATGTGACAAATTCATTTTGTAAATAACTAGCAAATTATTTTGTTTTAAAATAAGAAGTCTAACACTTAGCCACATCATTCACTTTAGAATCATTTTTAGCATTTTCCTTTTCATAAAACCATAAAACAAAAATTAAAATTAAAACGAAGAGAACGTACTTGTACTCCTTGGGTATGTTCTTGATCATGACAGTGGTAGTTGTTTTGTCATCTTCAAGAGGAAGTACATCGTGTTTGTTCAAAAAAACCCTACTACTACTTCCCACCTTCTTATGCACCACCTGGTTCTTATCATTACGATTATTCCCAAATTTAGTAGGGTTCCGAGCCCGAGTAGTAGCACCCTCTCTTTGGCTATGTCCACCCTTCTTAGGCCTCCATTCAGTTTCACACCGCCCAACTCTCTCATTCGCCGCCTCTTCTCGTCGCACCTCACGAGATTGCTCCGCCGTATGCGGCGGCGGCGGCGGCGGCAGTAGGTGAGGGTGATGCGGTTGAATGGGGTAGGTGATGGTGGTGGTGTAGAGAGGTTGAGCGGTGGAGAAGTGAGGAGGTGGTGGTGGTGGTGGTGGTGGTGGTGGAGAATGGTAAAAGAAGGTTGGTGTGGTGGAAGGTGAGAAAAGTGGAAGAATAGAAAGATTGTGAAGTGGAGGAGGAGGTGGAAGGTCTGAGTAGGTGATTGGAGGAGGTGATCTGTGAGATAGTGGTATATAATGAGGTGCTTCAGGGTTCAAACCTTGAGCCATGAATGGGTATTAGAACTAGTAAACTGCGGAAGAAGAAGGGATTGAGAGAGAGTGAGAAAGAGAGATGTGAAGAAAGGCGCAGCGCAGGCAGATATAAATACAGACAGAAACGAGGGGAATTCTGCGCTCGTTTAAGTTTGTGTTTGGTGCAATTTACTGTAGATTAAAAGTTGATAATTAAAAAGTAAATTTTTAAAATATATTTTTTTAATATCTAAATAATTAATTTTTTTTTTAATTTATCTCTGTCATTCACCTGAGTGGAAGGGTAATGTTGAGCAAAAGGTTGCAAGCCACACCACCAGTCATGCCATAATGAGATAAGTCAAAATCTTTGAAGTAGTTTAGAAAGTTGGGTAATAATGTCACATAGTGTTTCAATACTAGTGAAATGAGTTAAATATATTTAAATCCTAATTTTTTTTTTATTCATAAAAGTTAACAAATTTAAAATTTCCAACTTAAACGATACTTTTTAATACTAAAATTAAGGTCTCTTTTGAGAAGTGGGTTAAAACTCAATTCCCAACTTTTAAAATATTACTTTTAAAATATTTTAAATCACATCATCTCTCATATTTTTTATACATTCTTAAAAAAAAATTAAAAAAATTAACTTTTAACTATCTCTTCCAAACACTCCCTAAAAATAATGAAAAAGCCAAACTCAACCCACTTTCCCAAACCAAATTTATCATACACATCTTTTACCATATCGTTCTAGTGTTTTCTTCTTTGATTAATTTTCTTTTTATAATTATGGTATTATTTTAAAACCTTTAATTATCTATTTAATATTAATTATGATACATTTTTTTTTTTTTTTTACTGTCTTTCTCCAGAAACTATACTCGGAAGGATGTGATCCTTAATTCATATCATTTCAGATCCTTAATTCATTTCATTTCAGATTTGTATAATAATCATAAAATTTTATTATTATTTTAAATTTTAAAAAAATTATTATACACTTTTGAATAATATAATGAAGATTTTTGTTTATAATTTTAAAGTAGAGACGATCACAATTTTAAAAAAATACTATTCATAAATTTATCTAAAAAAAATGATAGGGTGAAAATTAAGGGGTCATTTGGGAATTCTCTAAGCCTCCGTTTGGGAAGTGGATTGGCTTTT
Source organism: Camellia sinensis (assembly GCF_004153795.1). NCBI lineage: Eukaryota > Viridiplantae > Streptophyta > Magnoliopsida > Ericales > Theaceae > Camellia > Camellia sinensis. Next base: position 1,180,767 of record NW_021025706.1, read on the forward strand.
TGACTTTTTGGTTTTTTTGACTATTTTAGCCTGGGCTTAAAAGCTTGGTTTGGGAAGGACTTTTTGACTTTTTTGAGTTTTTTTGTGAGAGAAGAATGTAATGATTATGGGTTGGATGTGATGTTTTGTTTGTTATGGCTAAAATAGCCTATTTTGTTTTTTGTGGCTAAAATAGCCAAAAAAGCCTGCAAACCCACTTGTCAAACACAGGCTAAAATGGCTTAAAAATCAAAAAATTTAAAAATACTCAATAGTTAAAAATTCATTTACATTTACTATATTTTTTTGTACATCTTTTAATAAAAAATTTAAAAATCATCTCAAATTTATATTAATTTTTTTCATCTCATGTTTTAGCTAAAAAATTAAAAATTATTAAAACAGTCTATTCCTAAATGACCCCTAATAAATTTGATGGGCTGTGAATCTTTATTAACAATTAATTTTTACATGTATCATATGGATGGTGTGTGAAGATGGGTTTGGTATGGGCTTTCTTAGGCTTCGTTTGGCAATTTAAAATTTTAGTAAAAAAATTAAAAAGTCACTATAAGTTATTATATTATTCATTCAATTTTTCTGTACATATTTTCGTAAAAAGTCAAAAAATTACTAAAATAGAATGTTGGCAAACCAACAAAAGAGGCTAAGAAGTTAATAAAACAAAATATCACATTCAGATCATAATTATTTTATTTTTTGTCTTACAAAATTTAAAAAAACCAAAAAACAAAAACAACACAAACCAATTTTTTAGTTCAAAAAACCAAAAAACTAACTGACAAATCCAATTGCCAAACGACTATTTTCATAGGTAAGGTTTACTTTGTTTTTTAAGAAAAAGAAATGAAAAATGAAAAATTAATTTAACAAAAATAAATATTAAAACATATTTTTTTTAAAAAAAAATTATTTCTATTCTCTACAAAGATAAAATTATATAAAAATGATAAGTTTTTTTGATATTTTATTTTTTTTCACCAAATTAATTTTAACTTTTTAAGCCTGTGTTTGGCAAGTGGGTTTGCAGGCTTTTTTGGCTATTTTAGCCACAAAAAACAAAATAGGCTATTTTAGGCATAACAAACAAAACATCACATCCAACCCATAATCATTACATTCTTTTCTCACAAAAAAACTCAAAAAAGTCAAAAAGCCCTTCTCAAACCAAGCTTTTTAGCCCAGGCTAAAATAGCCAAAAAAATCAAAAAGCCAACATACTTCCCAAACGGAGGCTAAAAAATGTTTCTTAAACAAGTTTTTAAAAAATCAAGGTTTGTTTGGGAAATGGGTTGGCTTTTTGACTTTTTGACTATTTTAGCATGGGGCTAAAAAGCCTGGTTTGGAAATGACTTTTGACTTTTTTGACTTTTTTGTGAGAGAAATTATGTAATGATTATGAATTAGATGTGATGTTTTGTTTTATTAGACAAAAAAATCTATTTTATTTTTTATGACTAAAATAACCAAAAAAATCTCAAGTTGGGCTTCCTAACGAAGCCCAAATATGGCCAAATTTTTTAAAAGTTAAAAGATTAATGTATTTATGCCTTCGTTTGGCAAGTTGGTTTTGAGGTTTTTTTTATTAAAATAATCACAAAAACAAAATAGATTTTTTAGTCTAATAAGGCAAAATATCACATCCAACTTATAATCATTACATTATTTCTCTTACAAAAAAATAAAAAAAAATCAAAAGCTCTTCCCAAACTAGGCTTTTTTAACTCTATGCTAAAATAGCCAAAAAAACTAAAAAGCTAAAAAAATCAAAAAGTCAACCCACTTCCCAAACGAAGCCATGTATGTTATAAAAATAAAAAAATTGGATTTTTTTAAGTGAAACAATTGGTGTAATATTTGAATTTTTTAAGCTGATAATATGCAAAAATTGCAACGGATGAGAATTAGAATTAATATTTTATATTTTAAATTGGAATAATTAAAATTTTAAAATTTAATTTGTTATGGAATTCAAAACTTAATTTTTTATAATTTCTCAACAAAAAAAATATATATTTGAAGACGAGCCTTGTTAATATATATTTTAAGGGTTCGTTTAGAAATTAATTATTTTAGTTAATTTTTTAATTTTTTACGAAAAGACACGTAGAAAAAGTGAGGAAAAATAATGAATGCTCTTTTAGTTTAGCTTTGAGAATCAATTTTGAAAGATAATTTTTTTAAAAGAGTTTGCAAAATTTAAAATTTGTTTGATTTATATTTTAAAAATAGTTTTTTGAAGGGTAAATTACATTTACCTTCCCTGTGATTTGAATAATTACAGTAATCTCCCTTACTTTACCTAATAATGTCAAGATTCCTCCAAAATTTGACCGCCATTTATACACCTGACCGACCTTATGTCATCAAATGTAAACACTAAAATACCTATAATGCCCTCAAATGCCTAATTCACGAATTTCCTAGATTTTTGTTCTATTGTAAAGAGGAAATTATTGAGGGATCATTTTTCATGAACTCATATACCCAAAAATGTTTTTAAATTTTTTTTTATTTTAAATATATAATTTTTAATTAAATATTTTTATTTTATTTGTAAATATTTTAATTTTTTAATTTTAATATTTTAAACTCAAAACATAATTTCACACTCAAATCATAACCAAACACATAACTCAAAATTCAATTCAAAAATTATTTTCAAACATCATAATTACCAAACATATAACTTGAACTCAACATTATTTTCAAAACTTTACACTCAAATCATAACAAAACACATAACACAAAAATTAAAATATTTAAAAATATATTTATAAAATAAAATATTTAAAATAAAAAATCTATATTTTAAATAAAATTATATATTTAAAATAAATAAAATAAATAAGTTTTTTTTAATATTTAAAAAATATGTTTAACATAAGTTTGTATTTTTTTTTAAGTTTGTGTTTGGTTATGAGTTTTGAAAATAATTTTTGAATTGAATAACACAACCATTAAACTTAATTCAAAAATTATTTTCAAACCTCATAACCAAACACATAGCTCAAAACACCACATTATTTTCAAAACTCTACACTCAAATCATAACAAAGCACATAACAAAAAAATTAAAATATTTAAAAAAATATTTATAAAATAAAATAAAATATTTAAAATAAAAAATATATATTTAAAAGAAAAAAATAAAATTTTAAAATTTTTATAATATTTAAAAAATATAGTTAACATAAGTTTGTATTTTTTTTAAGTTTATGTTTAGTTATGAGTTTTGAAAATAATTTTTGAATTGACTTTTGAGTTGTACATTTTGAAAAGGGTTTTGAAA
>NW_021025706.1:1184083-1317278 GCF_004153795.1 Camellia sinensis
TTTAATTTTAAGACTTGGGAAAGTCGAGGATGTAGTACTGTGGTTGGGATGCTGGTAAGGCGGGAGGAAAAAAGGAAAAAGGGGTAGAGATTACACTAACGGTCCCTATAGTTTGGGACTTGTATCATTTTGGCCCTTGACTTTTCAATTGTAACACTTTGACCTTAAATTTTGAACATTGTTTCAAATAAGGAGAATCGATGATACCATCGGATTTTGCATGGGCAAAAATGTTAATTTGATAAAATATAAATTAATTTAACAAAAACAAGTTTCAAACAAATATTTTTAAATTTAAAAAATTATTTCTATCCGCTAAAGATAAAATTAATATACAATTGATAATCTTTTAGACATTGTTTATTTATTTATACTAAATTAAATTTTTATTATGTGTTTGGATGATAATCGTTAATGATAGTTGTTTTTGTTTTCATTAATTAGTTTTATTTTTTTAAATGTCAAATATGATAACAACTTTGATATCATTATTAAACTAATCTATTAAATTGAAAAATTCAAAACTAAAAACATTTAATATATTAAATATATCGATTACCCATTACATGATTATATCCAAACATATAATAAAAATTAATTTGGTAAATAAATAAATAAATAAATATTTAAAGATTTATTAATTTTATATAATTTTATCTTTAGGTGAGTATAAAATATTTAAAATTTTAAAAATATTTTTTTGAAATTTATTTTTGTGAAATTAGCTTATATTTATCAAATTTGACGATTTTGCCCTTGAAATTAAGTAATGGTATATTCAATTGTCCTTATTTGGAACAAGATTCAAATCAGGATCAAATGTGTCACAATTTAAAAGTTAGGGATAAAAGTGGCACGAGTCCCAAACTATAGGGACTGTTAGTGTAATTCGCCTAAAATAAAATAATTTAAAATATTTATAATAAAATTATACATTTAAAATAATTTAAAAAAATAATTTTAATATTTAAAATATTAAAAAATACAAACATAAATGTATGAAATATAATGCACCTTAAACTAAATAAAAAATATTTACCCTAAAAAAATAAATTCAAAAAATTAAAAAATAAATTCGAAAAATTTCAAAACCTATAACTAACAATTTTTTTCTTTTCAAAAACTCATAACTCAAAATACGACTCCACACTCAAATCATTATTGTAAAAATAATTATTTAATATTTTTTTTTTCTTTTAAAATGAGTTTTGGAAAAAGTTTGTTGTTGCTGTTTTGAATTTAGTTTTGTAGAGAGGTTCAAGAAAGGAGTTGGGAAATATTCGAAATCTTCGAAGATCTTGAAGAATCAACTTCGAATTTCTCTAGAAGAAATGTGAGAGGCTTAGATTCTTCAACGGTCTCAACTTAGAAACACAAAAGAAGGAGAATGATGGAGATAAAGAGATTGGGTGAAGAAGAAGGCAAAATGGCAGAGAGAGAATATGGCAGGCTCTTCCAGGGATCTCCCACTTTCACTCTCAAGGTTGATAAATGGAGATGCGGAAATTGAGTTCTTCCTCAAAGAGTGAAAGTCTCCAAAATTCATCCCTGTAATGCTATGGTGGCGTGCTATTTTATAGGCCACCTCATGATGTTCGGATTGGAGCCCATGTGCAAGGCACATGGGGGACCTTATTCTCTCTAACACCTTGTCCGAGGAGTGATTCTCGCGAGGATGAGAAAACCCCGAAGAGGAGATCACTCCCTCGCGAACCCTTTTTCTTAGCCAACAACCTAACCAATGATCCCCAATCACCAAAGGGTCAGAGGTAGTCAGAGGGACGTCCTGCTTGCAAAAAATATTGCCGATCTCATGGACCCCCCGGGTCGTGGCACCTCGACCCGGGTATAGGCGTTTAACCGAAGGAGTGAATTATCTCCCTCACCATCCTCGGGATCGGGTCCTTTGGTTCGAACTCCAATTACGCCCATGGTTCTGGTACGTAGACCCCGAAAGCTCCGAGTCCGCAAGTTTTCTGGACTCATTAACGAAGCGACTTCTAGATTGCGTCTGAATCGCGTTCGAAGCCAAGTGGTTTCGGACCTCTAGTTCCGTGATCTCGAACCTTCGGAGTCCGAGTGTCTCGGATCTCTGGCTTCTTAATTTACCCTTTCGAGTCGGCTTGAGTAAGTCTCTAGGTTCGTGGATCCGAACCCTTTCGAGGCATTAGGCGATTTGGCCCGTTTGATGGCGATAAATCCGGGCCCACCAATCTTGAACTTGCGATAAATTCGGGCCCACCAACCTTGGGCTATTGGGCCTAATTAATTTAATGGGCTTAAATAGCTCCTCTTACAAGTTTTAAGTTGTGTTTGGTTATAGGTTTTTGAAAATAATTTTTGAATTGAATTTTGAGTAAAAACATGCCCGAAAAAATATTTTTTTTGAAACATGTTGTTTTTTTCTTTAGAATCACAATTTCAAATAGAAATTTTTAAAAATCTTTCAAACTCATAAACCTTACCTAAAAATACAAAAATACAAATTGAAAACTTAAAAAACTATTTTAAAAACTCAAAATCAAACAAGATGATTTATTTTATTTTCTTTCCAAATCACCCAACTCAAACGGACTATAATTGATAACGTAACAAAGTGTACACTTGGTTTGATAATAAAAATGATAATTTAATTAGAGAAAATATAATAACTTAAAATTAAATAGTAATCTTTTAAATATTTATTTATTTATTTATTTTACCAAATTAATTTTTATTATATGTTTGGATGATAATCATGTAATGGGTAATCGATGTATTTAATATATTAAATGTTTTTAGTTTTGAATTTTTCAATTTAATAGATTAGTTTAATAATGATATTAAAGTTGTTATCATATTTGACATTTGAAAAAATAAAAACTAATTTAATGAAAACAAAAACAACTATCATTACATGATTATCATCCAAACACATAATAAAAATTAATTTAGTATAAATAAATAAATAAATGTCTAAAAGATTTATCAATTGTATATAATTTTATCTTTAGTGGATAGAAATAATTTTTAAAAATTTAAAAATATTTGTTTGAAACTTATTTTTGTTAAATTAATTTATATTTTATCAAATTGACATTTTTGCCCCTGCAAAATCCGATGGTATCATCGATTCTCCTTATTTGAAACAAAGTTCAAAATTTAAGGTCAAATGTGTTACAATTGAAAAGTCAAGGGCCAAAATGATACAAGTCCCAAACTATAGGGACCGTTAGTGTAATTCACCCCTTTTTTTATGGTTGTGTTAGTCAATCACAGGCAGTGGCAGTGATGTTAGTTTTGAACAAAGGGGTTTTTCGTCTTTTTGCAGGCAAAAGTAAGGGTAATATGGTCATTTTCTATAGAATACAAACGTTGTTTGTGCAAAATAGGTAGAATGGGAGAATATTGATATTGTCAGGTAAAGTAGGAGAGGTTACTGTAATTATTCAAACCACAGTGAAGGTCATTGTATTTGTCAGAAATCTCAGGAGAAGTAAATGCAATTTATCCTTTTTGGAATGATTTGTGTAGTTAATTGATTGAGAAATAAAATATGAGAGAATGCGAAAGGAGAGAGAAAAAAAATTTAGGCTAAGGGGTTGTTTGGGGTGTCCTAAATAAGTGCACTTTTTATCTTTTTGACTAAAAAATTGAGGTTAAAAATATAGAAGTTTGGGTTAACTTTTTGACTTTTTATGAAAAAATGTGTAATAAAAAATTGTAAAAATTAATTTGTAGGAAAATTGATTTGTAGAGAAAAATTCAAATTGAAAGTTGTGCAGCCGTAATTGTTGACTTTTGATAAATAGTGTTAACTTTTTAACTTTTTAAATAACTTTTTGTCTTTTTATCTTTTTTAAAAGATCCCAAACTTGCCCTAAGTTTGGCATAACACAAAAAAGTCAAAAAGTCACTATTCTATTTAAGTCACATTATCTTATTTAAATCACATCACTTCTCTGTCACATCACTTCAAACCTAACCTATATTTCATAAAAAGTCAAAAAATACACTTATTTAGATCATTCTAAACAACCCCTTAATTGATGTATAAGATGCAAAAGAAGGAAAGAGGATAGAAAAAACAATTTTGAAATCAAATTTTCAAAATTTGTAAAGCAAACACATTTTTAAAATTTTTATTTCAAAAATTGATTTAAAAATATAACCAAACATGATTTAAGGGTTGTTTGGAATGTTCTAAATAAGTGCACTTTTTGACTTTTTATGAAACAATGGTTGAGTTTGAAGTGACATGGTAGAGAGGTGATGTGACTTAAATAATATGATGTGACTTAAATAAGATAGTGACTTTTTAATTTTTTCAAATGATGCCAAGCTTAGCATTAATGTTTTTGTAGAGACTTTTAAATTTTTTTAACTCTTTTATGACTTCTCAAACAATCTGTGATATACATAGAAAAATACAAAATACAAAACATTTTTCATCTATTTAAAGAATAGGGGTTTTTATTGATAAATGTCATTTAGTGATGTTCTAACATAATAAGTGGTTGTTTGATATGTGTTAAAATAGTACATGTTATTTTAACACATTATCCTATTTAGATCACGATTATCTTATTTAAGTCATATCACCTGTATATCATATCACTTCAAACCCAACTTATATTTCATATTTTTTTTATAAAAAGTCAAAAAGTATATTAATCTAACACTTCCCAAACAATCCTAAGTTCGCCAAAAAAAATTATAACCTAATTAGTCCCATATATTTATCCTTTTATTCCACAGAATCTTTTTTCCCTGATTTATATTGTTTATTAGACTATTATACCCTTATGTCCATTGTTGACATGTATTACATTAAAAAATGATATGCACATTTTATTTTTGTTTTTTGTTGCTACCTCTATTTTGGTAGTTACCATTATTTATGTTTTTCTTTTTGATCAGTTTCATTCATATTTATGGTATTATTTCAATGTGCTGAGGTTTGAAACTTTCTATTTGATAAGGTTTAAAAACTCTAGTTTACGCATAGTGGTAAAATAATATTATGTTCCCCAATTATTGCGGTGAAACTTTGTGTTCCTCCATTATCACTCTGTGTTTAAAGTTCTGTGTTTGTCAATTATTGCTCTGTGTTCAAAACTCAATATTTCTCCATTGTTGTAAGTCGAAACTCTATTTATGTCTAGTCAATTTTGTTACAAGTATATTTTTCAAAGGTGGGTTTGGTTTGATTTGGATTGGTGGAGTGGTAAAATTGCATAGATTGTTAATAATAGTAATAATAATATAGACGATGATAAAGATGAGAATGTGGGCGATATATATATATATATATATTTTAGAGTGATTGAGTTTTTTTTGGATTTCTAATTCTATTGTTGTCGTTGTTTCTATTTTTTTTGTCAATCAGTATGAATGCTCACATTTCACATTATTTGAAAGTTTGAGAAATAAGTGTTAGAATATAGATATGGACATAATTATATATTTTGCAATATGAGAATGTTCACATATCATTGGTTATTTGTTAATATACTTATTGTTTGAATAATAATTTTTTATTACCATTAAACAATTGAAATAGTAATTTTTTTTTCTTTCAATTTTGTTTCGTGTTGTAGTGTGAATGTTCAAATTGGTATAAATTTAATTTTTCTAAGGTCAGTTATATGTTATTTGTAAATTGTGAACATTCACATTGTATTTTGGTATGAGTTTTTTTTTTTCAATTTTTTTCAAAAATTAGTTGTATTTTGTTTTTTTTTTTTTACTCTACTTATTGATTGAACAATCATTTTGTTACTATTGAACAATCGAAATAGTCAATTTTTACTTTTTTTAATTTTATTTTATGTTTTCACGTTATAGTGTGAATGTTCACTTTAGTATGAGTTTATATATATTTTTTAAACTAGTTATTAATAGTAAATTATAAATATTCACATTGTATTTTAGTATAAGTTTTGTTTTTTCAAAAGTTAATTGTGTGTTTGTTGTTTTGGTTACTATACTTGTTTTAAACAGTTATTTTTGTTACCATTGAATAATTGAAATAATAAATTTTCACTTTTTTCAATTTTATTTTATATTTTCACGTTATAATGTAAATGTTTACATTGGTATGAGTTGTTTTTTTAAGATTAGTTATATGTTAATTATAAATTGTGAACATTCACACTATATTTTAGTATAAATTTTGTTTTTTCGAAGGTAAAATGTATGTTTGTTATTTATTGTGAACATTCACATTGTACCTTAGTATGTTTAGTATGTGTTTTGTTTTTTCAAAAGTTAATTATATGTTTGTTAATATTCACATTGTATTTTGATTTTCATTCAGATTTTTTGTTGCATTATTTTTAAAATTTTCAAATTATAAAAAGGTTCAAAATTCGTAATTTTAGATTTCTCAATGGAATGCAGGAGGGATTTCATGGAATAAGGAAAATAGTTTCTTCATGGAAAGAAGGATTTTCTCTCTAAAATGATAGACTATTGTTATGTATTAGTTTCAAAATAGAAACATGTGCAACAAATTGGAAATAATAGTTTAGTCATATTACCGGACTTAATAGAATACTCAAAAAGAATATATGAGTTAGATGAAATAAAACACTTAAAAGATAATTTATCAAAAAAATGACCCTAGAGAATATCCTTTCCGAAATACCCAAAATATATATATATATATATATATAAAGAATATTTTAAAAAAATTATCAATTTGTTTGATTCCAGTTTTTAGAAATATACGTTTTTATTTTTCGTATTTTAATATTTTCAATATTTTTTAATATTGTAAGTAATTTTTTTTATTTGTAGTCACATCTAACATAAATATACTTAAAAGGTATAATATTTGTGAAAAAAATATTTAAAGAATACACTAAATACAAAAAATACAAAAAAAAAAGAGTATAATTTTCATATTTTGTGCATTTATTAATTTTTAAAAATATTTTTTCACAAATATTTTACTATTTAGATACATCTAAATAATGTGCATATAAAAAAATAAAAAAAATTACTTAAAATTTAAAAAATATTTACTAAAAACAAAAAAAAATAAAAAATAAAAAACTCAATTTTTAGAAAATTAAATTCAAAAAATTAAAACCAAACACACTGATTATTTTGTAAATTAAACAATGCACAGGATCCTCATTCATTTGCCTTATAATAACGATCCAACCCTTTAATTTGAGAGTTCTAATTAAACACTAATAAAGTAAAAATTTCAAAAAAAAAATTAAAATTAAAATTAAAATATCACAACAATAAGTGAAACTGACCCCCCTAAACCTACTTTAGATTACATAATTTAGAACTTCAAAATGTTTTCCTTAAAAACAATCGTGTGATTTGGTAAAGATTGCGCGTGTATAAATTTGCAAGTGTCAAGTGATGGACATTTGACAGTGATAGAAAGTGAGAGAGATGTTCATGGTGAGAAGCTATTCAGTCATTTTGGAAACAGCCGTGCTTCAGGGCCCGAAAACAGGGGCTCATATGAGAACATCTTTAATGACAAATGCTATGATAGTGTTCGGTAATATTTATATTTACAAAAATTTTATAAGTTGATTTTTGTTTTTTTTTAAAAAAAAAAATTACAAATGCATTTAGTTTGAACAAAATCTCTGAAAAAATTTAAAAACATAAACTAAAAAATATATTTGTTTAGGATTAAAATATTTATATTTATTTTTTATTATTTGTGACAATGGGATCATACACATTATAATTGAAAAAAAATTATTGGAAAAATAATTATTTTTAAAAAAATAATTGAAAAAAAATTATTAGCCAAAATTTTAAATTTCTATTTAAAAAGCAACGTAAACTCATTTTTTGAATTTACGTTTTTTCTTTAAATTCACAAACTGAGACAATTATTTATAAATAAAAAAAAAAGTATCAAACAAGTTTTTATGACATTTTTTAAAATTTTGTAAATATAAACTGAAAACGAAATAGTTACCAAACAGACTTTATATAATTCATTTGGGATGTGGGTTGAGTTTTTTGATTTTTTGATTATTTTAGTGTGGGGCTAAAAAGTCTCGTTTGGAATGAACTTTTTGACTTTTTTTACTTTTGTGAGAGAAAAAATAAAATTATTATGGTTTATATGTAACATTTCTTCTTAGGGCTAAAAAATATTTTTTATTTTTTTGTAGCTAAAATAGCCCCAACCTCACCCAAACCCATATGTCAAACGAGCACATAATAGTATTGTCACTGTTTCATATAGACCAAGTACATAATGTCTTCCATGTAATAACCCGACCCTCTTATCTGTTTCATATCCCTAGTTCTTTGAGAAATTACATGTTTGATGTGAAATTTTATGCAAGTTATGCTTATCTGTGAAATTGTTGGATAATGTTTATCTATCGGTTGAATGCGAGAATACATCTGTTGAAATTAAATGTTAAATTTGGGATTTAAAAGCCGTGGAAGCCCGATAAACCAAAATTGAGTACGTGAACATGTTAGTAGGAATTTTTAGAGCCTTTTGGAAAGTTTAATTAAAAACTTATTTCGTATGATTCATTAAGGCCCGTTTGGCAAGCCTAGAAGCTACAAGCTTATATAAGTGTTATATAACTCCCTTTTTGAACTCATCCTAACATAAGTTGAGTGGAAAAGTCTAGATAAACTTGAAAGGGAAAAGAACAAAAGGGAGAAGAAGGAGATCAACAAAATTTGGGGAATGAGAAACTTGCTAGGGGTAATTGAAGAATTCAACTTAAAGTGGGTATAGGTTATTGGTACACTCTCAATTCCTCTTAAAGTGATTTGAATTAAGCTTTGTTTTGATGTATTCTCCCTCCATGGAAACTAGGGTTTGATTGAATACATGATCATGTACCTCTTGAATGTGTAAGATAGTAACATAATCACTTGATTTCTTTATGCTTTGCCTAGTCTCACTCCTTTATGTGTTTGAATTCACATCAATGAATAGCTAAGCAATTGTTCTTGTATAACTACATAGTGAGAGTGAGGAAAGTATGGAAATTTGAAGTGTAAAAGGCCAAAGAGCTAAATCACATGTTTATGTGTTTATATGTCATGTTTTAGTGCAAATATATCTTGATTTTGGCTGTAAAAACTATCCCCTTGTAGCTTAGAATTGATGAAGTTTCGGACTGAAAAACAGAGCAAATGACCGCACGTGCGAGGTCCACAGCCGCACGTGCGGAAAACAGGGGAAGAAGTGAGGTGCATTCTGCTAAAAAGGCACGTGCGGCCTGCACGTGCGATGCACCTTCCCGCACGTACGGCCCAAGTTCAAAAATTCTGTAATTTTCTTACGTCCTTCTCATCCATCTAAATGTGTTATTATACCCGTTTGATGTTCCAATAATGCGTTTAATTAATGTGAAACATAATGAAGCGAATAATTGAGAATTGAACGAAAACTAAGGATAATGATGTGTTTATGATTTATGTACTCTGTGTAGGGCATCCGTAGGAGGGAACCAGCGTCCATCCGCATCACAGTGAGTGATAGTAGCGTTATTTCATGCTCTATTCACGTTTGTGTTAATACAATATTGAAAATTTTATGAACTCTGTGAGTACCGTGTGTTATAAATGATATGCCTCGTATGCATTTGAACGTTGGTATATGAAATATGGGCCCGAGGTCATTCTTTTACTATTGTAATGGGCCTAAGGCCGCTTTGCTACTGTAGTGGGCTGAGGTCATTCTGTATTGTAATGGGCCTAAGGTCATTCTGTATTGTAATAGGCCTAAGGCCGTTCTGTATTCTGTTGGGCATAAGGCCGTTCTGTATTCTGTTGGGCCTGAGGCCGTTTTGTATTCCATTGGGCCTGAGGTCGTTTTGTATTCCGTTAGGCCTGAGATCGTTTTGTATTTTGCTGGGCTTAAGGCTGTTCTGTTCAATATGGGCCCGAAACCGTTCAGAAATGGGAAAAATAAGTGAGAGTATGAACTATGAATGTGTAATATTGACTCATGTTTGCACTTGTAACTTATTATACTGCTATCATTCACTGAGCCTTGCTCACTCTACTTTCCTAGGTGTTTTGTAGGTAACCAGCTTGCGGGTCAACCCTAGGTTAGCCCAAAAGCCTGTAACTGAACCTATTTTGCTGAGTCACCCAAAATGACTTTTTGGTTATGTTTTGGAATCCATATGATAGCTCGTGTTATTAATTTTGGAAACAAAGGATTTGTATGTAGTTACTGTTAATACTTAACTTTCAATGGATCTATTGTGTGTAATACGTGGAATGTTATGCCTGTGTAGTAATGTTACGTGATCCTGGCATTTAGACATAGCTCAATGAATGTTTACTCTTCTGTTATTTTGCTTCCGTTCAGGCCCCAAGATTGAATAACTTTTAAAATGACTGGGTTAGGGCCTCGAGTCGGACCGGTCATGTCCAAACTTTTAGGGACAGGTTTGGGTCGTGACATTATCGAATCACTTTAATTAATAAAAAAAAATCTTGGGACTTCTTTTATTACACAAAATTAAAAGTGTGGTTTAGTTTTAGAATTATGATTTAAGCGTGGAGTTGTGTTTTGAATTTTGAATTTTTGAATTATGATTTGAAAGAGAAAATTTATTTAATTATGAGTTTTGAAAATAGTTTTAGGATGTTTTGTACTCTTTTTTTTTTATTATTGATTACTATATAGAATGTGAGAGAAGAAAGGAAATATGAGAGAGAAAAAGTGATTGATTGATTGATTAATAATAAATAAATAAATAAATAAAGAGAAGAAAGAAATTTTGAAAATAATTTTAAATTGTTTTTTAAAAATTTGTTTAGTTATAAATTTTAATTTAAATCATGATTTAAAAACAAAAATAAATTTTAAAAATTAAATCAAACGCAAATTTTTAACTAATTTTCTTTTAATTTTGCAAGATTAAGTCAAACTCATAGTACAGCCGCTAGTTCGACTGCTGCCACGCGTCACAGAGCTATTCTGGCAAACGACTTTGGATGAAGAAGTTATTGGTTAGAGTTAAGATACTTGCCTATTTTGAGAAGCAACAATGATACATCCCTCTAAATCAAAGAGCGCTAATGAGCTCTAAAAAAAAAAAAAAAAAAAAAAACATAAGATATAAACATCACTATCACAGTGGGACCTACACTCCATTAGAGCTATTAGAGCTCCTTTATTAGAGATCCGAAACATTTTTGTTTGAGAAGTGAATTAAAAATCACTTTTTAGTTTTTAATACACTTCCTTTCTCATAAATAAATAAAAAAAAAAGGTTAAAAAATTAATTTTTAACCATTTTCTCAAAATACCCCACTATTATGTGATGCTTCAATGATATTTTAATTAGTAGAAAAAGTAGAATTTATAAATTTATATTAAATAATTAAGAAATATGTGACACCTCAGACTAACTAATAATTTGTCAATAATGTTTGAGAGTTCTAATTTGAGAGCTCTAATGTAACTCTAATGATGTGGAGGGTACTCATGTGAAGGTGAAACTCACACTCCTCTCTCTATCTCTCTCTCTCTTCTACCTCACTAGAGTTCCATTTAGAGCTCTTAAATTAGAGCTATGTATCATTACTCATATTTTTTTCCTTTAGATGTGTGCCACGTCACTTAACGAGATTGAAAGAAAGGCAAAGGCTGTGTTTGGTAGAGTTTTGAAACGTTAGTTTCAAGCTTTGATTTGCACGCCGTGCATGTTTATGATTTTCAAAAATTAATTTCACACTAACTTTTGAAAACTCTGTCCAAAAGTGGGAAAATTTGGGCTAACAAGTCGTCCCACAGGACGTCCTACTAATCGTCCGGTCGGTTAACCGGAACAGTGCATTATTATTATTATTATTATTATTATTATTATTATTATTATTATTTTATTTTTATTTTTTTGTAATTGACACATGTTAATTTTTATATATTCAATAAAAAATATTTCCTAAATTTTTTAAAAAAATTAAGAGTTTTGAATAGAATTTTGAGTTGAGTTGTGTGTTTGATTATGAGTTGTAAGTTTTTGTATCAAATATCATATGTCACATCAAAAAAGTAGAAAAAGTAGAATTTATAAATTTATATTAAATAATTAAGAAATATGTGACACCTCAGACTAACTAATAATTTGTTAATAATGTTTGAGAGTTCTAATTTGAGAGCTCTAATGTAACTCTAATGATGTGGAGGGTACTCATGTGAAGGTGAAACTCACACTCCTCTCTCTATCTCTCTCTCTCTTCTACCTCACTAGAGTTCCATTTAGAGCTCTTAAATTAGAGCTATGTATCATTACTCATATTTTTTTCCTTTAGATGTGTGCCACGTCACTTAACGAGATTGAAAGAAAGGCAAAGGCTGTGTTTAGTAGAGTTTTGGAACGTTAGTTTCAAGCTTTGATTTGCACGCCGTGCATGTTTATGATTTTCAAAAATTAATTTAACACTAACTTTTGAAAACTCTGTCCAAAAGTGAGAAAATTTGGGCTAACCAGTCGTCCCACAGGACGTCCTACTAATCGTCCGGTCGGTTAACCGGAACAGTGCATTATTATTATTATTATTGTTATTATTATTATCATTATTATATTTTTATTTTTTTGTAATTGACACATGTTAATTTTTATATATTCAATAAAAAATATTTCCTGAATTTTTTTAAAAAATTAAGAGTTTTGAATAGAATTTTGAGTTGTGTGTTTGGTTATGAGTTGTAAGTTTTTGTATCAAATATCATATGTCACATCAAAAATTTTCCACTCAATTCAAAGCTCATTCACAAACAAAATTTTCACACTCAAATCATAATTCCAAAACCCACAAACTCAAAATACAACTCTATTCTCAAATCATATTTAAAAAATTCTACCAAATGTAACCAAAATCTCACGTCAATGAACTTTTATAAAAATAATTATAAATCAATAATTTTTTTTAGAAATATTAATAATTATAATTATAAATTTTTTTAGGATAAATTATAAAAAAAAATCTAAAGTAACGTTTGGTAGAGTTTTAGAATTATGATTTGAGAATAGAGTTATATTTTGACTTTTTGACTTTTTGAATTATGATTTGAAATGAGAAAATTTGTTTGGTTATGAGTTTTGAAAAGAGTTTTGAATTTTTGAAATTAGAAAAGTTGTTTGATTAAAAAACTTACAACTTATAACCAAACACACAACTCAAAATTCTATTCAAAACTCATAAAAAACATAACATAAAAAATTTAAAAAAAATTCAATTTTTTTTTATTTAAAATATAAAAATAACAGATGCCAAAAAAAAAAAAAACTATTCCAGTCAATCCCCCAGACGCCTGAGAGGATGATTGGGTAAACGTGTTTTCAAAAGTGGGTATGGAATCAATTTTTAAAAATTCCAACCAAACACAGCACTCAAACTAATGTGTGGAATCATGTTTTCAAAGCTCCACCAAACGTAGCCTTAAAGTTTCACGTGTTTTTCAAATTAAATCCTAAGGTTTTAATTTCATGAATTTAAACCTTGAATTTCAGTTGGCGTCACAATTTATGCCCTTCATCCATCTCCGTATACTAAATTAATAGAGATTTTGGTTTTTTAACACGTGTCATTCTTTTTCTTGTTATTTCAAAATTAATGTAAAATAAAAATTATTTTTACCATTAACATATTACAGAGGATCAAACCTCCTTATTTCCCAAACTTTACTTTCAACCATTCATTCTCTAACCCTGCTTATTTTCATAATCGCCCCATTTCCCAATGACCTCACCAAAATCCACATTTCCATCACCACTTCTAAATCCTTCCACAGCCACCGGAGAACACACACATTCCCATACCACCAACGCAACTTACTGTATAAAACTATGCCAGCCCCACCACCGTCATGGTCCGAGACGTCCCCACCAGGCACATCCATTCATTTGTCGACATCCGTCTTTCCTTTCCTAGTCAGTTGTCGCTTTTCTCTTTTTCTATTTCCTTACTATGCTAGTCGTTTTAATTCTCTATCCACCTTTACCTCTATTGGTTACGGTCGATGGGTTGATTTTGACAATTAAGAATTTTTAGATCTACAAAATCAACTCTTTTTTTAACGGGATTAACAAGTAGTATCATGGTGGCAGGATTGAACAAATCTAAGGGAAGAAATAGTAAATGCGATGAAAGATCTAAGAGAGATAGTGGAAGATGGTGACAGATCTGAAGAAATAGAGATGTGAAAGTAACGAATCCGAATGAAATGGTGCGGGCGGCGACAGATATGAGGGCGGAGGATGATGGATTTGAGTGATACGGTGGCGTATAGGGGTAAACCATAGTGGATTTGAGAGAAGTGGTAGGGAATAGTGGACTTGAGGGTTGGAGGTGATGGAAGAGAACTGTCGATGACAAATATAAAGATAGGTTGTGTAACGCCCTAACCCTTCACATGTCATCGATATTGTCCGCTTTGGGCCACGCCTGCACGGATTTGTTATTCCCAGTGGGTCACCCATCCAAAAACTACTCCAGCCTAAGCACTCTAAACTGGGGAGTTCTGTTAGGGATTTCATCACCCAGGAAAAGGCCTCGATGCTATGTAAGGGTCCATGTTTTTGTTTTTATAGCCCAGAAACTCTCCCTCTATTGCCGATATTGGACACTAGAACCTTACAATCTACCCCTCTTAAGGCAGCACGTCCCCACACAGTAGCTTGCCAACTCACAAGCCCGCTCACATGCACCGAGAGACGCTAGAGGCCCACACTAGATACTCCAGAGAGTCGGCTCTAATACCATTTATAATGCCTAACCCTTCATATGTCATCGATATTGTCCGCTTTGGGCTACGCCCGCACGGATTTATTCTTTCCAGTGCGTCACCAATCCCAAAACTACTCCAGCCTAAGCACGCTTAACTGGGGTGTTCTGTTAGGGATTTCACCACCCAGAAAAAAGGCCTCGATATTATATAAGGGTCTAAGTTTTAATTTTATAGCCCAGGAACTCCCCTCCATTCCTGATGTGAGACACCAAGACCTTCTAATCTATCTTCCTTAAGGCAGCACGTCCTCGTGCAGTAATCTGCCAGTTCACAAGCTCGCCCACATGTACCGAGAGGCGCCAGGGGCCTACACTCGGTACTCCGGAGAGTTAGATATTGTCCGCTTTGGGTCACGCCTGCACGAATTTGTTCTTCCCAGTAAGCCACCAATCCCAGAACTACTCCAGCCTAAGCACGTTTAACCTAGACCCTTATATAGCATCGAGGCATTTTCCTGGGTGGTAAAATTCTCAATATAATTTCCCAGTTAAGCGTGCTTAGACTGGAGTAGTTCTGGGATGGATGACCTACTAGGAAGAACAAATCCGTGCGGGCGTGGCCCAAAGCGGACAATATCGATGACACGCAAAAGGTTGGGACGTTACAAATGGTATTAGAGTCGACTCTCCAGAGTAGTGAGTATGGGCCCCTAGCATCTCTCGGTGCATATGGGCGGGATTGTGAGTTGGCAGGCTACTGCACAGGGACGTGCAGCCCTAAGAGATGTGGATTGTAAGGTCCCGATGTCCCACATCGAGAATGAAGGGGAAGTTCCTAGACTATAAAGGTAAAAACCTAGATCCTCATATAGTATCGAGGCCTTTTCCTGGGTGGTGAAATCCCTAACAGAAGACCCCAGTTAAGCGTGCTTAGGCTAGAGTAGTTCTAGGATAGGTAACCCATTAGGAAGAACAAATCCGTTTGGGCATGGCCCAAAGCATACAATATCGATGACATGTGAAGGATTAGTGCGTTATAAATGGTATCAAAGCCGACTCTTTGGAGTACCGAGTGTGGGCCCCTGGCGTCTCTCAGTGCATGTGGACGGGCTTGTAAGCTGGCAGGCTACTGCACGGGGACGTGCAAGACTAAGGGGGGTGGATTGTAAGGTCCCGGTGTCCCACATCGGGAATAGATGGGGAGTTCCTAGACTATAAAGGTAAAAACCTAGACCCTTATATAGTATTGAGGCATTTTCCCTGGTGGTGAAATCCCTAACAAAATTCTCCAGTTAAGCGTGCTTAAACTGGAGTAGTTCTGGGATGGGTGACCACTGGGAAGAACAAATCCATGCAGGCGTGGACCAAAGCGGACAATATCGATGACATGTGAAGGGTTGGGGCGTTATAAATTGTATCGGAGCCGACTCTCCGGAGTACCAAGTGTAGGCCTCTAGCGTTTCTCGGTGTATGTGGGCGAGCTTGTGAGCTGGAAGGCTATTGCATAGAGACGTGCAGCCCTAAGGGAAGTGGATTATAAGGTCTCGGTGTCCTACATCGAAAATACAGGGGGAGTTTCGAGACTATAAAGGCAAAAACCTAGACCCTTATATAGCGTCGAGGCCTTTTTTCGGATGGTGAAATCCCTAATAGAACTCTCCAGTTAAGCGTGCTTAGGTTGGAGTAGTTCTGGGATGGGTGATCTACCGGGAAGAACAAACCCATGTGGGCGTGGCCCAAAACGGACAATATCGATGACATGTGAAGGGTTAGGGCGTTACAAATGGTATCAGAGTCGACTCTCCAGAATATCGAGTATGGGCCCCTAGCGTCTCTCGGTACATGTAGGCACGCTTATGAGTTGGCAGACTACTGCACGGGGACGTGCAACCCTAAAGGAGGTGGATTGTAAGGTCCCGATGTCCCACATCGAGAATGGAATGGGAGTTTCTAGACTATAAAGGTAAAAACCTAGACCCCTATATAGCATCGAGGCCTTTTTTCGGATAGTGAAATCCCTAACAAAACTCCCCAATTAAGCGTGCTTAGATTGGAGTAGTTCTAGGATGAGTAACTCACCGTGAAGAACAAATCCATGCAGACGTGGCCCAAAACGAACAATATTAATGACATATGAAGGGTTGGGGCGTTACAAATGGTATCAAAACTGACTTTTCAGAGTACCTAGTGTGGGCCCTTGGCATCTCTCAGTGCATGTGGGCGAGCTTGTGAGCTGTCAGGCTACTGCACGGAGACGTCCAGCCTTAAGGGGAGTGGATTGTAAGGTCTTTATGTCTCATAACGAGAATGGAGGGGGAGTTCTTGGACTATGAAAGTAAAAACTTTACAGTATCAAGACTTTTTTCCGGGTGGTGAAATCCCTAACAAAACTCTCCAGTTAAGCATGCTCAGGTTGTAGTTTTAGGATAGGTGACCTACTGGGAAGAGCAAATCCGTGCGGGCGTGGCCCAAAGCAGATAATATCGTTGACATGTGAGGGGTTGGGGTGTTACAGGTTGTGGGCGAAGGCAAATTGTTGGTGGCAATGGGCGCTGCCGCAACAATGAATGGAGGGGGAGTGGGTTTCATTTTTTTTATTAGTGAATACAAATTTGTAATAAATATTTTTGCATAATGATAAGTGTATTGACAAAAATACCCCTTCCCCGTTAATTGTATTTAACAGAATTGGATAGAGGATTGGAATTGAAATCTTATTGAAAATTTAGGGTTTAAATTGATAAAATAAAAAATGTAGGGTTTGATTTGTTAATCGGGTTAAAACTTGGGATTTTTTTTTTAATTTGCCCATTTTTTTATAAATATATATTTTTTAAAGATGCCACTAGAATGTAATTATCCTTTAAAAAAATGGTAGAAATAATTATTGGCTAAATTCGGTTTAAATTTAGGGATAATTAGTCTAAGGTCCCTCTCCCACTTTTCGTAATGGAAGAGATCCACAAAATTATTTTTTGATGCCTAAGGTCCCTAAACATATACCAGTGAAATTTGACTTTTTGTCTCTCCTCTCTCTCTCTCTTCTCTGCTCCTCCACCCTCCTCTCCACCCTCATCTACGACCTCTTCCTCAACACCTTCTCCTCCGACTCCTCCCTCCGCTCCCCCACCGTCGCAGACCTTCGCGCCGCCCGGATCCGCGACCCGGCCTGCCTCTCTATAAATTTATGATTGAACAGCTGAACGCAGAGTTCACCCGCGACACCTTCGATGGCAACCAAGTCTTAGAGCTCAGATACGAAACTTACTTGCCAATGGCGATTCGCTGCACCAAATCCATCATCATCGGCTCGTTCCTCTTGGAATCTCCATTCCATCCCCGTCGCTCACCGCCTCGGCCCCGTTCCAGTCGGCCACACCAACGTTGTCATCGCTGTCTCTGCTGTTCATCATGCTGAAGCTTCAATGAAGAAGTTTAGGCTGCCAAGGCCAAAGCGTGGGCAACAGCCAAAGTTGCAACAGATGATCAGCATTCACAGTCACAGTATACACCAGTTGGCAGACCGGAAGAACAAAGTCATTATCATGATCAGTATACACAAACTGCTGATCTTTATTATCCTGATGTGGCTAAACCGTCACTTCATGTAACGAGCTATCAACAGTATCCACCTCCAGCTACACCTCCATACAGGCCACCCATGGTTCATCTGCAAGAGTCTGCATCCATCAATTCTGGGCAATCTTCTTTTGTTCCATATGAGCATTTAGCTTATAGTGCTGGAGATGAAAATTTGGCAGACCCAGCCTGCCTCTCTGTAAATTTATGATTGAACAGCTAAACGCAGAGTTCACCCGCGACACCTTCGATGGCAACCAAGTCTTAGAGCTCAAATACGAAACTTACTTGCCAATGGCGATTCGCTGCACCAAATCCATCATCATCAGCTCGTTCCTCTTGGAATCTCCATTCCATCCCCATCGCTCACCGCCTCGGCCCCGTTCCAGTCGGCCACACCAGCGTCGTCATCGCTGTTCATCGTGCTGAAGCTTCAATGAAGAAGATTAGGCTGCCAAGGCCAGAGCGTGGGCAACAGCCAAAGTTGCAACAGATGATCAGCATTCACAGTCACAGTATACACCAGTTGCCAGACCGGAAGAACAAAGTCATTATCATGATCAGTATACACAAACTGCTGATCTTTATTATCCTGATGTGGCTAAACCGTCACTTCATGTAACGAGCTATCAACAGTATCCACCTCCAGCTGCACCTCCACACAGGCCACCCATGGTTCATCTGCAGGAGTCTGCATCCATCAATTCTGGGCAATCTTCTTTTGTTCCAGATGAGCATTTAGCTTATAGTGCTAGAGATGAAAATTTGGCAGGAGATCCAAATGCTGTATTTCCTCATCAAGAAAGTTCACCTACAAGTTCATCGGTTCATCTGCATGAGGTACCTTCTAGTTAACTGAATTGATTGCTGAGCTGAATTTCTCTGGGTTGAAAAAAGAGAAATTCTTTGGTTTTTTAACTGAATTTCTCTGGGTTGAAACCAGAGAAATTCTCTGGTTTTTTAACTGAATTTTCTCTGGGTTGGTCCAGAGAAATTCTTTGGTTTCGAGTTGGAACCTGGAATGCTTAATTTGTATAAATCCCATTGCATTTTTCTCCCTTTGTATTTATTTTCTTGATGTATACAAAGTTGCCTACGATGTTAAAGCAGAGAAATTTGCCTCCATCTCTGGCATCTCAATCACAGAAATTGGAATTTCTCTGGATTGGAGAGGAAGAATTTCTCTAGTTTGGGTTGGAGAGGGAGAATTTCTCTGGGTTAAGTGAATTTCTCTGGATTGGAGATGAGAATTTCTCTGATTTTCAGTGAATTTCTCTGAGTTAGAGAGGGAAATTTCTTTGGGTTGAAGTGAATTTCTCTGGAAAGTCTAGAGAAATGTGAGATTTTCTCTGTGCAGTCCAGAATTTCTTTGAATAGAATTTTTCTGGAAAAAATTTCTTCGGACTGAAATTTCTCTAGACTGGAATTTTTCTGGGCTGAAATTTCTCTAGATCAATGTTGAGGGACCTTAGACATTATGAAAATATTAGATGTCCTTCATATTATAAAGTCTTAATACTAGGGACCCTAAAAAAACAAACCCTTAAATTTATGATATATTTTTATATAAAAATCAAATATAAAAATTACTAGCCTCTTCAAATATTTTGAAAATTTTTGAGTATCTAGATTTTTTGGGAACTTTCTCAAATAAGAGAGATGAAAAGCAAGGCGAGGCAAATAAAGAAAGGACATTCTGTTAACCTGTATCTTCTGTTGTTGGATCTGGATCAAATCGCCGAACAGGTGGAGACATGGATGCAACCCAGATCTAGGGTTTTTGTGAACTTTCTCGAATAAGAGAGATGAAAAATCTCGATGAGCACAAGGCTATTGAAATGTATATTTATAGCTCTACAAATGGTCCCTACTTTTTTACAATATTCATAGAAGGCCCAAAACATTGCCTCTTCACTATTTCCATTCACATCATATATATAATATTAAAAGTAGTGTTTACCATTTTTTTTTTTTTCTTCTCTCCTACTCACCAACCCCCACGTGTGTTGGGGGGTGGTGGTGGTGGTGGGAATATGCGGGTCCTAATCACAGTTGATTTTTAAATTCAAAAACTCTTTTTG
Organism: Camellia sinensis; assembly: GCF_004153795.1. Lineage (NCBI taxonomy): Eukaryota > Viridiplantae > Streptophyta > Magnoliopsida > Ericales > Theaceae > Camellia > Camellia sinensis. The sequence continues at coordinate 1,204,429 of NW_021025706.1, forward strand.
TCAATACAATATTATAAAAAGTTAATAAATTAAATTGCAACGAAAGTGTCCAAATCACCCCAAAATACATTCTAACGGGATAGGTAAATTTTTTCGTTTTAAGGAAAGAGTTACCTGCGGTGGAGAGGATGCAGAGGCGCGTGGGGGGTGGGGGGTTGAATATATATAGAAAGATATATAATTAATAATATTAATGTATTAAAAATAATAAAATAAATAAATAAATAAATAAAAATAAAAAATAAACAGAAACAACTACCACATCATTAACACCCTTTTTAATATTCCCTTTTTAATGTTCCCGAACATTTTTCAAACAGATATGGTGAGGTGATGATGGGGAGCAGCTATTAAATGCTTGAATTGGAATGGGTGCAGTGCAGCAATCCATCTTCTATTTTGCATTGTGACGGACCAATGCTCTCATGATGTGAATACCATGATGAGTAAAAAAAAATTAATGTTTGGTAAAGTTTTAAAATTATAATTTAAGAGTATAATTATATTTTAAATTTATGAGTTTTATAATTATTGTTTTAAAAAAAAATTATTTAATTATAAATTTAAATTTTTATTGACATAATAAAATAAAAAGTTTTTGCTTTAAAAAGCTTACAACTCATAATCAAACACACATTTTAAAATTCTATTCAAAACTTATAAAAAATTTTGAAAATATTTTTTATTTAAAATATAAAAATAACATATGTCAATTCCCAAAAAAAAAAATACTGTTCAAGTCAACTGGCTAGACGTTCAGGAAGATGACTGAATAGACGTGTTTTCAAAAGTAATTGTAGAATCAATTTTTGAAAATTATAACCAAACACAAAAATCAAACCAAGATGTGGAATCATTTTCAAAACTCCACCAAACATAACCTTTCATATATCAAGCTCTTTAAAATTTGCATTCAAACACGATAAAAGGCTCGTTTTGCATGAAGGCTTGGGTTGAGTTGAGTCTATTATAGTCATAAAAGACAAAATAGATTTTTTAGCTCAATAAAACAAAATGTCACATCCAAGTCATAATCGTTTCATTTTTTCTCTCACAAAAGGAAAAAAAATCAAAAAATCCATCTCAAACAAGACTTTTTAATCTCAGACCAAAAAAATCAAAAAGCTAAAAAATCAATTCACACCCCAAACGAAGGCAAAATGTATTACATCACTATTAAGCCATCTAATTAAATGTTTTTTTTTAGATGGGCATTATTTTTATTTTCTTGATAGATAGACTTTTATCTAAAATAAGCTTATGCCTTTTCTTTTTTCCTTTTTTCATTTTTGAGATAAGAGCAAGACTAATTTCATATGTGCTTTAACTTTTCTAATCTAAACATATATTTCTCAACTACATCATACATGTAATTTAGGCCAAGTTTGGCATACTTGAAAAAAGACAAAAAGTCAAAAATTCACTATTCTATTTAAGTCACATCATCTTATTTAAGTCACATCACCTCTCTAACACATCACTTTAAACCCAACCCAAACCCAACCCATATTTCATAAAAAGTCAAAAAGTGCACTTATTTAAATCATCCCAAACAACCCCTTACTCAGTTTTTTTAAGATTTCAATTAAGTGCAGTACTAACTGCCATCCAGACAACTAGTGCACAAATCCCTTTCTACAATTCTTAACTTCCTTGAACCAAATAATTCATCAATTAAGCTCTCATATGTTATAACAACACATATATGATATATCAGATCAACAGAGAGTTCTATTGAAAAAAAAATGATACATATATATGCACAAAAGAACTTAGCTCTTTGATCTTCTCATATGTTTCTATTGTGCACCCTTCAATGCCAACAAAGCAGCCCCATATGCAGCCTCTGTCTGAAGAGCCCGACTCACCGGTAAACCAAGAACCCTCTGTCGAATCATTGTCCATTTTTCATTTTTTGCACCACCACCGGCTGTGAACACTTCTTCAACCTCGGTTGCCCCTAGATCTTTCAGTAAGGTATAACCCTTGGCCTAACAGACAAGTGAATATTGTCACAAGGTTATCTAGTAAAGGACTACATGCCTTTTTTCACAATGTAAAATAACAGAAAAGAAACTAATGTACACCTCTATGCGGGCAATGGACTCAAGAATACCATGCAAGTACTCAACATCACTTTCTGGGCGTGGATGTAACCTACACAAGAATGGTTACTCTATTGATTTCGTGTAAATCTCCAAAACTTAAAGATAGTAACCCTCAAATTATGAGGTTATGGTTACTCTATTGATTTCTCAAAATATGCAAAGAGAATTAATACCTGGGCTCCATCTCCGGATCTGCCACTGGAAATCTCTCACCAACCGCTTGCAGAGGATAGTAGTCCAGAGGGGAGGCTACCATGGGATTAATTTGCTTGCTCAATTTATCCAGTTGCTCATCGGTAAAAAATTGTCTAAGAACAGCTCCACCTGTATTTGAAGCTCCTCCAACAAGCCATTTATCGTCAAGACGATGACTATACACCCCAAACCTTGAATCCTCAATTCTATTGGTGCTTAAAAGTTTTATGGCAAGAGTTGAGCCTAGAGATGTTACCTAATTAAAACACGATTCATCAAAATTCTAAATACCATTATATCAAAATCTGCAACTGTGAGACGGAACTTATCAAAGATAAAAATAAGAGACTAAAAAGCCACTAGATGATGCAAGCCTCCACCTAAACCAATCCAAATACATACTAATGCATGTGCTACAACTTTTCCAGTGAGAGAGAGAGAGAGAGAGAGAGAGAGAGAGAGATGTCTCACAGCTTTCCCAGGCTGTGTAGCACGTGCAGCAAGAAAGGCAGCTATACTATCAGTGGTTCCCGTGCAGACAATACAATATTTTGGAAACCCTGCAAGAATGTTTATTTTGAAGAATATCAGGTGCAAGTCAAACTAGAGCAAATTGTCTGCAACTGTAGAACAGGTTCAAGGTGCAACAGTTAAAAGGATTCATAATAGCCGCTCACTGTTTTAGGAGCACCACACCAATTTGTTCACAAGAGATAAACTAGTCACAGTACACATACCACAGCAAAAATACAATCCTTGAGCACACAACAATCTCATACCTGATGGGTTCAATGTCTTGTGGAAGTACAAATTTCCATAAATAGCAGCATTTCAGAAACACAATACAGCTTTCACTTCTTGTCCTTTTATGTGCCACTTACTCAATATACTGCTTCTACAAACAGGACTCCATAACATCCTGTTAGTAATGAACTCTCTCTCCCTGATTAATTAAATTGTTGGTATTCATTTTTATATCTCAAATGTAGGTACATTATTACATTTCCTTTATTTGCTGTTCATTTTTGTAAAAAAAATTTCCTTCATATAATAGTTCAGATTATCAAATACACAGGTAATGTATGAGAAGGAAAAACATTAAGGTGTCAATTCCTACTATAAAAGTCTAACAAGTCAACCAATATGCTCATAGATTACAGTGTAAATAAGGAATAAAAATTGAATGCTACATGGTCTTCAGTAGTGCTCTACTAAATAGAAAACCAACATACCAAATTGTGTTCTAATATCCTCCTTTATAGAACCAATTGAAGTTCCAGGAGCTTGGATGGAAGGCAAAACATGTGAATATGGCTGCGAGATCAGCCAGCTTGGATAGGAGTCAAGTTCAGGATCATAGCCAACCTGTGGCACATAAAGAATGTTTGAACAGTGTTTGACACAATCATTTGACAATTGGACACAGGAAGTGAAGAAAAAACAAACATAACAAATTCTAAATCACAATACCTTCAAAGCATTATTGTAATCTGACACTCCAAGCTTGCCATGAAGAAGCCATAACAGCCAGTCCGCTTGATGCAACAATAGTGCAGATTCTTTGTTTGAATCATTGGAGTTCCACCATGAGACAAGCTTGCACAGTGTAGAGGAACCAGAGCAGACTGTGTGGTTTGCTGGGGCAATGGACTTAACTGCTGGCAAAGCATCAGGACAACTTTCATTGTACAGTAAAGGTCCACATAACGGATCTCCCGTTGCACTGCAGTAACACGTACAGGTGTTAATCTTGAATGAGGTGTTTGGTGCCAAGAATTTATAAATATGACTATTAGTATTATTAGTAATAATTCTCTGCGATGTTCACCTGTCTATAATGACAGTTGTTGCAGAAGTCCCATCTATAGAAATAGAAGCAATCAATGGGCGGAGATTAATTGGAACATCGTCAAGAAGTGAGTGAAGGGTGACTTTCCATGAGAGCAACCAATCCACTGTGTCTTTGCTCTTTCTAGACATCAAAAAGAAGCGTTCAAGTTCATTTTGACAATGGAATCTATTGAGTAACACAAATAAACATTCTTGCAACCTTATTGAACATGTCCCGATTCCTTAATAAAGCTTGATGGTCTTAAATTGTTATCTTTCTACTATTGTTATATCTCTGATCCTCAGTTAGCAAATTAAAACTGTTATATGATTGATATTCATTCTTAAATTACCGTATTTCTCCACTAGATTAAAGAATTACAATAAAGTGGAAATAAGAAAGGTTATTAATATAGGCATGCACTATACAGAGTAATGCTAGAAACCCACATTTTAGAACCACAAATTCACCCACAATGATGTGGCAAGGAAGGTAGGCCTTATATCATTGGGTGTGTAACTAATCAAAAGTTGACACCTATTATACTATTTCAGCGTGGACCAAATTGTGGGAACTTTTTGTGGGTCTCAAACATTTTCTCATTATATAAATGCAGCTTTGAGCGACAATGTTTAAACCATGGGGCACTTTAAAATACTATTTTATGCTTGAAGAATTGTGATTAGATCGAAATGGGTGGTCCTAATTTCCAAAGTAGTGTATGCTACCACACAACTATATCACCAAATAGGTTTTAAGACCATCTATGCAACCTAACCAGTGCAAAGTGCAAATGTGAACTTTGCAAATCAATTTCAAGATAATGATCTTACCATGTATAAAGGATACCCCCTCTTTCCTTCTGCTCGTATAGTCCCTTCCATGTCAATAAGAGCATACCTAGCCCCAGATGTGCCAAAGTCCATACCAAGATAAAGCCGCTCACCAACTTCAAGATCAATGTCCCGTTTATTTTTACTACTTCTGTAAGTCATAATTCTTGCTCTTGCATTGTCTACATTAATCAAGCGCCGCCCAGTTCCCGAAATTAACTTCCTCGAGCTATGATATCCTAACAGGTCCATATCAATTACATGTTAATGCAATGCACTTACAATAAGCTGCACTGATGCACCTGAATTTAAAAGGCAAACGGGAAATTAACAAGAATCTGTGAATCGAAGATCATTTTTTATAGTTAAGACTACAGTTATTAAAGCAATTAGACATGGAACTGGACGGTTAATGAATTAAATACATAAGGCCATGTTTGGTTGGGGGACATGCCCACGAGTACAAAATTTGGGTCTGAACTAATATTAAACCCGGACATAGAATCCCAATATAAAATGGGGATTAATGAGAGATTTAGACTACTAGAATAAACCACAAAATTTATAGAATTTTGTCAAACTCTCCTCATAATCTTGGGTCAGCCCAAGCCTGAGATAGGATACACAATCCAAAATAATTGATAATCTCAATATTAACAATCATAAGAAAGCTAATTTCACCAATCACTACAATAACAAGTTTATATGTATGTTAGGGGGCAAATAAACATACACCTCTACTCATAACTGTGTATATGCATATATATGTAGAGAGAGAGAGAGAGAGAGAGAGAGAGAGAGACCGTGTTTGGGGGAATCTGGCCTGAGAAACAGAGATGGGAATGTAGAATGGTGAATTGAGGCTTCCATTTTTGTTCGGAGTTTTTTTTTGTTTTTGCTGCTTTCTCTGCGGATAAGAGAGCGGTTTAATGTGAATTCTTGCAGATAATGCAACGCTTAAACGACGTCGTGAGAGTGAAGATGATTGGCTCGCTCAGCTGCCTCGTTAAAATCCCATCGGCCCAGGCCCAATAATGAGCCATATTGTTCAGCAGTAAAAATACATGGGCTGGAACCAACGTCAGAGCCCATCTATACTGAAATAATTAATTTTTTTTTTCTTCTTCTTCTTCTTCTTCTTCTTCTTCTTTTTTTTTTTTTTTTGTGTTTGTGTTTGTGTATGTACATATACATTTTTAATAAAAAAATAAAAAGATTAAAGTTTTAGTAACTTCCCAAACACATTTTAAAAAGTCAACAAATAATAAAATAAAAAAATCCACTCAAAAAATAAAAAATATTGGGCCATGTCTATCCCTGAATTTTAGAGATGGAGTCCGTTAAGTTAACCCAAGAGTAAGGCTATGTAACCCTCCATCTCATCAGCTTGGTTCAATCCAATCCCTGCCAACTCCACTCTCCCTCAAATATCCTTGTGTTCTTCTTCAATCAAAATTGAATAAATAAATTGAAAAAATATATATTGACTTTTTTGGCAAAAAATTGACTTCTTTTGAGTAAAAAATCTCACTTTTTTGGCTAAAAAAACTAAAAAAATAAAAAAAATTAACTTTTTTAACGTGTTGCCACATTGAGCCAATAATGTCCCAATTACTATAGTTTAACGAGCTTTAAAAAAAGGGTCCATTTATGACCACTAATCTGATTATCTAAAATCATCATTAAAGAAATCGAAACAATTTATACCATGCCAAAAATTAAAAAAATAAAAAATAAAAAAAATGACGTGAAGATGTAGAGCGAGATAAGCAAGTGTTATGTATTGGTGCACCCAAGGTTTCACATCACGGGCAAAAGTAAATGCTAAAAAAACAGATATGGTGGTGGTTAGTTGAGCAAATGCTATATACTTTTTAATCGCGTGTGGAGGAGGATGAAATTAGTAGTATTGTACTTAGTTTATAAAAATAACAAATTTAATTAAATTGTATATCCCTACGTATACATCTCATAATTTCAAATATATATTCATTTCTAATTTTATATGTTCTCTTTATGCCTCTTGATTTTTCAAATCATGTCCTCAAACCCATTTCAATTGCTACCTCATCTATTTTTGATCGGCATTGTCTTTTTCCACCTTTCTTTGTTGCTTCCACACGTATCTTATTACCCCACGACACCCTCCAAGCCTCCATTGCCAATCCCATTTATTTACCATAGTACAAAATATATAACGAAACTCTTTTCAAATCATGACGATGAAACTTGGTAAGAAATGAAGAGAGAGATGAAACTTTGTAAGAAATGAAGAAAGAGAATGCTAGTGTTTTAAAGGAATGGAATAAAAATTTCAAAATATAGAGTTTCAATTGATTAGGAGTGGAAGTGTACGGAGGACAATGGGAATAAGTGGTAGTTCATGGTGAGATGAGGGTTGTGGTGGCAATAAGTTAAAGGGTTTGAGTAGTTGTAGCGTATCATGTATAAGGCAATATAAAAAGTCAAAGTGGAGTTTGTTGGTGAGCGTGAGCAAAGGGAATGAGGAATACCGATGGTTCAATGTGAAGAGAGATGAGTTGTTAAAGTGGTGATGATGATGATGTAAGTAAAAACGGAAAGAAAAAATAGAGAGATAATGACGGATAAAAATGAGTGTTATTAGACAAATGAGAGGTTGTAAATTTTATTATTTTTATTTTTAACAATAAATTTGTTTAGATATAAAATTGTAATAGAATTTGTGATGTCAGATACAAATTATCCCACATTTAGTTGTAATATAACTTAATAATAAACTAACATCTTATAATATTAACATATATATATATATTATATATATATATATAAATTATCCAGTTGATAAGAGCATCTCCAACAGTGACTCAGATTTTTCACCAAATCTGAGTAAAAAATGACCCATTTCACCAAATTTGATACCACTCACTCCAACGGTGCATCAAATCCCGTATCAAATCCCATGGGTCAACCGATTGGTCGACCGGTGAGTTGACCGATAAGCGTAAATATTTTTTTTTGGAACGCATTGTTCATGGAGATGGGAATTTGTTCAATAACTATCCGGAATTAGAGGAATCTTTGGTTTGGGTTTATTTTTACTCCACTTTTCCAGAATTCAACAAGGTGGAATGTTGGGGACCACTCATCTTCATCAATTCATCAAGAACTTGGAATGTATTCAGAACAGCTTCATCTCTGTTTTGGTTTTGGTGGTTGACCGGGTGGTTGACCAGCCGGTCGACCGGTAAGGCAAAAATAATTTTTTTTTTTTTTTTTTACCTGTTTGAACCTTTTTTTGACCGGTTTGAACCTATCAATTTCAAAGGAATTCGGTCGACCGGTTGGTCAACCGGCCGGGCAACCGGTTGGTCGACCGGGTCTTTCCTCCAACGGTCACCAACAGTGTTTTGGTGAAATCAGTATTTCGTCGTTCGTTTGATAAATTGTTTGATGAAATCTCAATTTGATATTCATTTGGTGCAACCGTTGGAGCAGTGAATAGTAGCTTTTTCATCAAATTTTGAATTTGATATCAGTTTTGGTGAACCATTGGAGATAGTCTAAGATGTACAAATAAATCAAATACCTCACCAAAATCACCAAAAATGACTTGTCATGGTCAAATCACCCAGAAGTTATTCAGTGCTCACGGGGCTATGGTCATATAGTGTTTATGAATATTGTGATTAGATAATGATGTGAGATTTATAATTTTGTATAGTGACATAAAGAACTTGATATTTAGGCATAGTTTGGAAAGACTAAATAAGTGTACTTTTTGATTTTTTTTGTATTATGTGTAGAAAAAGTAGAGAGGAGATGTTGATTGATGTGACTCAAAAAAGATAAAAAGATGAAATAAGTGCACTTTTTTCTTTGTAGCCAAACTTGGCCTTAGTTGTGTTTGGTTTATATAAGCAAGAATTTTAAAAGAAAAAAGATAAAATATAATTAAAATGTAAACAAAATATATGCTTGGTTAGAGTTTTTCAAAAACTCTTTTCATAAAATTATTTTTTTGTTTTTCATGTTTTTTTGTTTTTATTGAATTTTTTTAATATTTTAAATATTTTTTTTTACTTTTTAGACATACCTAACATAAATATACTTAAAAAGTAAAAAATTTGTGAAAGAAACCTTTTAAAAATTCACTAAATACCAAAAATACAAAAAAAATATGAGAATTATGTACATATTTTGTATTTTTATGTATTTATTAATTTTTTAAAATATTTTTTCACAAATTTTTTACTTTTTAAATACATTTAAATAAGGTGCATCTAAAAAAATATTTAAAATTTTAAAAATATTTACTAAAAACAAAAAAATACGAAAATCAAAAAATTCAATTTTCAAAAAATTTAATCCAAAAAAATCAAACCAAACACACTGAATTATATTTTATTTATATTTTACATGTTCTTTTAAATATTTATTAAAATTTATAAACCATACACAATCAATATTTTTTCGAATCAACAGATAATGGGGGTGTTTGGTGGGGGTTTTTTGAGCCAACTTATGGCTTCTGACTTTTAAAAAGTTATTTTGGACTGTTTGGTTAAACTTATTTCAAACAGTTTCTGATTCTAACAACTTATTTTAAGTCAAAAAAATTGATTCTGAGAAGCTACTCACCCCTTATTTCTGATTATCAACTTCTGCTGTGAACATTTTAATTCACGGTTATACTCTTAAATTTTTTTATTTTTTATTTTTTTAAAAATAGAAAAAGAACCAAATTCACTATAAAATATTATTATTATTTTTTATGAGAAATGTAGACAAATAGTGAATAATAAAAAATAAAAATTAATTGAAAAAGTTACTTCACAGATTATTTAACAAACACTACTCAGCAACTTAAATTTATAATTTAACAGTTATACCAAACAGATTAACAGCTTCTGATTAAAGTCATAATTTATAATCTGTTAAGTTATAATTTATAATTTATTTTAACAGGTACACCAAACATCACCAATGTCCCGAGACACAGCTAATAAGTTTCCGGAATCAGTAACAACCAGCTAAGTGTAATCAGATGTATGATGTGTAAAGCACGACAAGTGAGGGGACACCCATCACATGGGAACGTATCTTCATCCTCACTCCTCAACGCCCAATTTCTCACCAACGCCTTCACTTTCCTTTCATAGGATGAAAATTATATTACAACAAATAATTGTACGGTGACCAAACTTTAGCAGTCAACATTGGAACTTGAGACGATGATACCCAAAAAGATATTAAGAGCGACAATTTATTTTTGTCAACTAAGGAAATATTTACAATTTTATAATTACTATGAAATTAGTAATAATTAATTAGTGAAGTGAAATAATACAATTTCGCAAGCGGTCAGAGGCTTTATATTAAATAAAGTGGTGTTACATCTCTTAATATATTGTCTAATTTTAATCTCTAATATAGTTGAAGAGAGAGAGAGAGAATAGAGAGAAATAGTGGGAGAATGATGAAAAGTTAGAAGTAAAGGTCCATTTCACATCATTTAAATAGAATGTGTTCAATTAGAGTTTCTAAATATTTTTTCTATTGAGAAATAAACTAAAGGAAAATGATTGGTGGCCCTAAAAAAGTTGCCCCTAATACCCCTAATTTCTAATTTTGGAAACTGTTTTTTTTTTTCTTTCTTTTTTCCTTTTTTTTTTTTTTTTTTTTTTTTTTTTTTTACCTAAAATGGAATTTCGGGGCATTCGAGCCCCGAAATTACGGGCTCTCAATCACTGCCGTAAACTAAAACCATATAAAGACTCTATACTATTAATAAAATGATCAATCTTTACCTCTCAACTACAAGATTAACTAATGAAACTTCTCTAATTGATAATCAGAACATTTTACTTAGTGATCGTATAATATCAATTGTGATATGAGGTTTCTATTCAACTCTTATGAAAATTAATTTTATATCTTTTAGTTGTTAGGCTTGGACTAGTTAATTTATTGATTGTTACACTTTGTAGGTATTTGGGAAGTTGTTATTTTAGTAAGTTATTTTAATTTTTGACAATTTTAGCAGGTTAAAATTTTTATATTTTGGAAGATAATTGATTTTTTTTGTAGTTGGATGTGATGTTTGTGAGAAAAAAATAATAATTATAGATTTAATGTGACATTTTATCTTATTAATTATTTTAACCTATTTTATCTTTTTATAAATTTTAACCAAAAAAAAAATGTTAAAAACCAACTTATCAAACACCCCTTTATAAACTTTCTAATTGTCATTGGCTAATGATTTATTTGATGACGATATTTTTCATGCCTTGAAATCAATATGGGCAATTTTCACTTTATTGTGGTGGGCGCATGTGTGCGGAACCGTTGTTATTTTAAAATAAGCCATCATATAATTTTCATGAAATTTATAAATTAAAGTATACCTTCCAATTCATTAACAGTTAAACAGACAAAAGGTCTCGTTTGGGAATAGATTTTTTTAATAATTTTTTAATTTTTTAGCTAAAATATAATGTAAAAAAATTAATATTTTTGGGATACTTTTTAATTTTTATAAAAAAAATGTACAAAAAGTAAAAAAATAAAGAATCTTTGACTTTTTAGTATAGATTGTTGGTTTTTTAATAACAGTTTGATTTTTTAACTAAAAAAATCGCTTGCCAAACGAGACCAAAATTGTTCCGCACTAATACACGCAATCAATGGAATGTAAATAAATAGCAAATAAAATTTGAAATCAAAATATGAAACAATGCCCCTTGCACAATTTAAATATATAATAATATAATATGATAAATATTTACTTTTGATTTGGCCACATTATTTTTCACACTAATGTTTAGTCCACACAAAATTCTTAGTTCGAGTATGTCTAAATTACGTGGCACCCTTCAAATCAAAAAATGTTACAAAAAGATGTGCAAAAAATAAAAAGAATAGGGAATCTTTGACTTTTTAATATGAATTGTTGGCTTTTTAATTTTTTTAATAACATTTTGACTTTTTAACTAGAAAAATCACTTGCCAAATGAGGCCAAAATTGTTCCGCACTAATACACGCAATCAATGGAATGTAAACAAATAACAAATAAAATTTGAAATCAAAATATGAAACAATGCCCCTTGCACAATTTAAATACTAATATAATATGATAAGTATTTACTTTTGATTTGGCCACATTATTTTTCACACTAATGTTTAGTCCACACAAAATTCTTAGTTCGAGTATGTCTAAATTATGTGGCACCCTTCAAATCAAAAAATGACCCACGTTCTCCTCTCTATCGTCAGACTCACGCTCTATTCTCTCTAATTAAAACAAACCTGTTGGGTCAATGGACCCTGATAAGTACTGTTTATTCAACCTTATTATTCACTCAAGTATTGGGTCCAACGGGGGGTCTCCTCCCAAGGGGAAATGAGGTCTAGGGGGGTTTACCGCCCAGCTAAAATTTTATGGGTACTTTCCTAATTCCCATATTGCTTCTGTGTAACCCTAATTATATGCTTATAAATAGATGAGAAGACGCCTCTTTTAGGTTAAGAGAGTTGTAGGCCTTGTTTGGTTTGTGTTTCCCAAAAATTTTTGGGAAAAATTCTCTACAAATAAGTTTTCAAAAGTAATCAAACCAAACAAATTTTCCCAAAAAAATTTTCCAAAACTTGTTTGGTTTACAAGTTTTCCAAACAAATCTCTCTCTCATACATATCAAATCAATCACTTTTTTCAAAACTCTCTCTCAAAATAATTTTTCAAAGCATCTTTTGAAAAAAACCAAACCAAACAACTTTTCGTACTTTTTATCTCTAAAACTCATCTCCCAAACTCAAACCAAACATACCCGTAATTTTTTTTTGATCATAGTGAAAATCACAGCAGCCGTGGACGTAGCCCTATTATAGGGTGAATCACATAAATCCTTATATTCTTGTGTGTGTGATTTGTTTGATTCATTTTTTCTTCCTTATTTGTTATTTTGTGTCTCACCAATTTTGATTAGGAATGGTCAATTCCTAACGAAAATCCTCTTTTTTTTTTCTTTTTTTTTTCCTAGAAATGCTCTCTCTCTTTGGTCTCTTCTCCCGATGATTACAACACCACCGATGACGCAAGAATCAGCTATTATGCCACCAATGAAAACGAGATCTAACACTATTTTCTTCTGCCGCCCTCCTTCGACCAACATTAAACTCGGATAAGCTTGTTTGGTTTTGTTTTTTTTAAATAATTTTTAGAAAATTTTACTTTTTTATTTTTGTGTTTTTTTTGTTTTTAATGAACTTTTTTAATATTTTAAGTAATTTTTTATTTATTTTTAGATATACCTAACATAAATATACCTAAAAAGTAAAAAAATTTGTGAAAAAAACCTTTTAAAAATTCACTAAATACAAAAAATACAAAAAAAATACGAGAATTCAATATATTTTTTGTATTTTTATGTATTTAATAATTTTTAAAAATATTTTTTCACAATTTTTTTACTTTTTAGATACATCTAAGTAAGGTGTATCTAAAAAACTAAAAAAATGTTTAAAATTTTAAAAATATTCACTAAAAACAAAAAAACACGAAAAACAAGAAACTCAATTTTCAAAAAACTTAATCCAGAAAACTCAAACTAAATACACTGACTATTTTTTTCTCCAATTTCTTGACCATATGATCAAAATAGAAGACCATGGAGCCATTATTGACAATTGTAGGAGCCGATTTTATTTGTTTATCGGAAATATACCCCAATTTCAACTCAAAGGCATAATCGAGTAACGGAGATAGTGACAAACGCTGATTAATCAAACGGCATAATCCAATGACAACGAAGGTAGAGGCAATGATTCGAAGAGTTGCTAGTTGCAATGCAGATTGATTCTTGAAGTGTTTTTTTTTTTTTATCTCTTATAGTAGATTGATTATATATATGTATATATGTGATTCTTGAAGGTATGAAGCTTGAATGAAGAAGCTAAAAATCCTAAAAATTAACCACAAAGAGAGATGTCTTGACAGATAGAAAAAATGAAGAGAGAGAGAGAGAGAGAGAGAGAGAGAGGAGGCTTCTCGTCATCAGTGGGCGTCGGTAAGAAATAGACTGATTCGGTGAGAGTTACCGTTTGACAGAGATGCTTTTGTGGGTTATGATTTGGGCACATGAAACACACTCTGTGTTTGGGACAACTGGGACAAACACTCTCCCAAACTCATCCAAGGGTGATTTGGACGGGCAAAATTTTGGTGAACCTTTTCACAAAGGCTTATTTTGAAAAATTAATTAAAAGTTAATTTTTTTTAATTTTTTTAAAATGTATAAAAAAATAAAAAAATAATCAGTGTGTTTAGTTTAAATTTTTTTGATTAAGTTTTTTGAAAATTAACATTTTTAATTTTTGTGTTTTTTTGTTTTTAGTGAATATTTTTTAAATTTTAATTTTTTTTTATTTTTTTAGATGCACCTTACTTAGATGTATCTAAAAAATAAAAAATTTGTAAAAAAATATTTTAAAAAATTAATAAATACATAAAAATATAAAAAATGTACTGAGTTATTGTATTTTTTTATATTTTTGATATTTTGTGAATTTTTAAAAGATTTTTTTTTACTTTTTTAGGCGTATTTATGTTAGGTGTGTCTAAAAAGTAAAAAAATTACTTTAAATATTAAAAAAATTCAATAAAAACAAAAAAATGCAAAAAATAAGAAAGTAAAATTTGTTAAAAAATATTTTTTGAAAAATAAAAATAAATAAAGTAAATATGATTCAAAATAAATTAAAAAATCAAAAAATTAACTTTTCCCAACCTTTCCAAAAAGAGGCCTAAACAGAGAATTTGCAGTAATATGCATTTCCCTGTTCTAGATCGCTTGACATAACCATTTGAATTGTGATTTTTTTTTTTAAATGTTGGGCCATGGGAAGTTAAAATTGATTGGTTACTTTTTTTCATGGTGTCACCGCCGCGTTGAGTATAGACAAGCCAACATTTGGCCACTATGCTCGTTGTTGCCCAGGCACAGTTACAAATTTTAAGTTTTTTCCTTTTAGATTATTATTTATTTGACTTTTAAAGGGATATTTATCCAATTTTCTAATATATATATATATTTGGTAAAAAGTATTTTATTAGTCTCCTTTAAAGTGAAAAGATCAATCCATTTTTTTTTAAACTTGTGTAAGTATGTTGGAGAAGAAATGCCTCTTTTATTAAGAATAAATAAATTTATTTCTATTTTTTTTTATAGATAATCTTATCATTAGTGTATGGGGAGTAAATATTCTGGCGAGTCCGTATTCTTTTTTTCTAAGCTCCCTGTCTGTCCGATCAACCTGCGAACACAACGGCGATGAGCTACCCGGTAGTGTGTGGCCGTGTCACGACCCAAACCCCCCCTATGGGTTTAGTACTGTAACCGACCAGTAATCCAAGATTACCGAAGGCCTGCTTAACAGTAATACAGTAATACAGAGTACAGGGGCTGGCGGAAGCCAATACAGTAAATAAACAATGTCCAATGAGTTGTGACAGTCTGTATAACAAAAGACTTTTCATTCAAATATATACAGTCGAGCAAAACAGTATGTACATATATACAATCATTCAGTTAAGGGACCTAATCCCTATTAAACAGTACAGTACAGTAAACAAAACAGTTACAGAGACAGAAGGGGGAACTAAAACACCCCTAAGCCATAACTTGACAGGCTCGGAACCTCGCAGTGAGGCACAGTGGTTGGCTTGACAAAACTGGAGCTTACCCCGACACTTCTAACCACGGTCTGGTGCTTGTACACCTACATATATATATGAGTAGTGAGCTAAAGCCCAGTGAATAACACAATTCGTAAAGGGGTTAAGAATGAATGTCCTTTCATTATTGAAAACAGTTCATTAAATCAGTATTTCAGTCGTTCAGTCAGTACAGTCATATGTGGTACACCCATTAGCATAATGGTACAGTAAACAGTAGGTCTTAAAAGACCGAACAGTAAATGATGGCTATCAATCAGTAACAATAGTGGTTCCAACAAAGGAACCGACAGAGATTTCTGTAACAGTAGCAGTAAACAGTAGTAGCTAAGGATGCCACAATACAGTTCAGAATATAGGACATACATTCATTCAATTAACAGTAACAGTTCAGAAAGCAGTACAGTTCAATTGTTCAGAAGATAATCATTTTGAACATATCTTTACACAGTCGTTACTCACAGAGTTCTGGGCTACAGTAAAGCTAGAGCGCGTCCCTAGTCGCCAACCCTACACAGTTACAGATCGAACACACACTAAGCTACACAGTTAAGAAAGATAACAACTTAATCCCTAATTTGCCTCGATGTGGTTCTACATCTATATCCTCATTAAGATGCCTTAAACTAGGCCTAATAATGCCTAAGATGAGATGAGGATGCAAAGATGCACTTTAAAAGTATTTTTAGAATTTTCAGAAAACAGGGGTCACGCTCGAGCGTAGGTTACTCCGCTCGAGCGGATATGCAGACAAAGGTTTCCACTCGAGCGTAGAATTACTCGCTCGAGCGTTCTGCAAAACAGTCAAAAGTGCTGGATAGGTAAAAATCACGCTCGATTGGGCGCTCGACACCCGCTCGAGCATGTGACACAATGTCCCGCTCAAGCGTCAATTCTTCCGCTTGAGCGGACTTCAAAACAGAACAAAATGCTGGGAGCACGATTTCCACGCTTGAGCGCCAGTCACCCCGCTCGAGCGTGAGTCCAAATTCTGGAAATTCCAGATTTGAACCTCAAGCTCAAAACCAAGTTTTAAACCATAAATTCCGATCCTCTTGGGCCAATTTTCCAGAAAACACATCAAAACTCATACTTTAACATGATTCAAAGCTCAATTGTAAAATTAAAGCCCAAGGGTGTTTCAAACAACTCAATTCGAACCAAATTTTCATGAACACAATCCAAGCATGACATGCATGAGTTTAGCTAGCCTCCAAGCTTCCAAAACATGCTCCAAGGAGCCAATTCTTTCAAAAACAAAATGAAAACATGGACTAACATAACTATGAGCATACATGTGACAATTTTCCATAGAGTCAACTCAAAATTCAATAGTATAGGCATGCATGCAACACTTAAGATCCAATTCAACAATTTGAGCTAATTCTTGACTTTAACTACCAATTTCCCATGAACCATGCAAGGTATAACTAGAATTCATAAACTAAATGATGAATATCCTACCTTGGGTCTACAATTCCAAGTATGGAGGCTCGATTATGTAGTCCTTCTATAATTCTTCCAATTTCCAAGCAATTCTCTCAAGAACAAATCAATTCTCTCTCCCTCTCTCTCTGGTCGGTTGAGACAAGGAAAGGCTGATGAAAATGTTTTGTATAGAGTGTAATAAGGCTCAACAATAGTCCAAGTAGTGGGCCACTAGGTGGCACCAATGTAAATAAGGCCAACTATGCAATTTATCAATATTTAATCTAATTTAATCATACCTAACCAGTTTTCAGATAAATATGCCATAAATTCACATTAATTCTAATGATCGTAGAACATCAATCAATTTCGGATTCGGCCGCCGATAAGAGCTTCAATTCGCAATTTAAACACAAAGGCATGAACAGATAATCAAACAGTCAACAGATAGACATACAATTAAATAGATATACTTAATCAATTCCGTTTCAGATTCCAGTCAGTCAGTCCAGTGTTTCAATCAATTCAATTATCCATCTTGATCAGTCGCAGTTTAGCAATAATCAGTAATTAATCGGTAATCAGTGGTGAGGGTTGTTACAGCCTCCCCTCCTTAAAAAGAGTTTAGTCCTCTAAACTCGAGTTACCTTCGTTCTGGAAGAAAACAAGATTCAGTGGGAACAGTTCAGGATATCTTTTAGCCATGTCATCTTCCCTTTCCCAAGTGGCATACACGCCACCATAGTTTTGCCAGTCAACTTTCACTAACGGGATCTCTTTGTTCTCAACTTCTTGATCTGTCTGTTTACAATCTGAATAGGCCGTTCCTCGTAAGTGCAGTTATCACTCAGCACTACACGAGTAGGCTCTATCACATAGAAAGGATCCCGGAGGTAGTCCCTCAACATAGAAACGTAGAAGACGTGCATATGCTCAATTTCAGGAGGAAGCGCAACTTGATACGCCACCGGATTGATTTTCTCAATAATCTCATATGGTCCGACGTATCTCGGCACTAACTTGCCTTTGACTCCAAAACGAGTCTGGCCCTTCATCGGTGTCACTTTCACAAACATGTGATCACCCACTTCATATTCTCTATCCCGTCTTCTGACATCAGCATAACTTTTCTGTCTGCTCTGTGCGGTTTTCAGTCTCTGTTGTATCAGTTTCACTTTCTCAGTCGTTTCATATACAATCTCGGGCCCAAGCAAAGGCCCATCTCCAACTTCTGCCCAGCAAATCGGAGATCTACATTTTCTGCCATACAATGCCTCGAAAGGCGCCATACCAATACTTGAATGATAGCTGTTGTTGTAGGTGAATTCAACCAATGGCAAATGGCTTTCCCAGTTTCCCTGAAAATCAAGGACACACATTCTCAGTAAATCCTCCAGAGTCTGGATGGTCTTTTCTGACTGGCCATCGATCTGAGGATGATAAGCACTACTCAGTCTCAATTCGGTACCCAATTCAGTTTGTAAGCTTTGCCAAAATCTTGATGTAAACTTCGAATCCCTATCAGAAACAATGGACACAGGCACTCCATGCAGTCTAACAATTTCATCAATATAGAGTATAGCCAATTTATCCGCATTATAAATTGTCTTAATAGGTAAGAAGTGAGCAGATTTAGTCAGTCTATCAACAATAACCCAAATTGAGTCCATACCTTTACTGGAGCGAGGCAATCCCACAATAAAATTCATGGTGATATGCTCCCATTTCCACTCCGGTATCAGTAAGGGCTGCAATAAGCCTGCGGGTCGTTGATGTTCAGCTTTGACTTGTTGGCAATGAAGACATTTCGATACAAAATCAGCAATTTCTTTCTTCATTCCCGACCACTAGTTTCAAAGTCTTGGTACATTTTCGTATTCCCCTGGATGGATAGAAATTTGAATTGTGGCCCTCTTGCAGAACTCTTCTTTTCAATTCAGTATTATTTGCTACACACAGTCTTTCTTGAAATTTCAGTACATTATTTTCAAATTTGAAACCCGGTCTTGGTTTAGTTTCCCTTTCTTCGATGATCTTCTTCAAGAAGTCATCCAGTTGTTGTTTCTCTTTAATCTCTTCAATCAATGCCGGTTGAGCAGAAATAGCAGCTAAGGTTCCACCTTGTTCTCGTAAAATAATTTCAATTTCAGATTTTTCAAGGTCACAAAGCAATTCCTTCTACACGGTAAGCAAACAGGCTAAATTTTCAATCGATTTCCGGCTCAGTGCATCGGCAACGGTGTTGGCTTTTCCCGGATAGTACAAAATCTGTAGGTCATAGTCTTTAATCAGTTCTAGCCATCTCCGCTGTCTCATGTCAGTTCTTTCTGTGTGAAAAAATATTTCAAACTCTTGTGGTCAGTATATACTTCACATGTCGCCCCATACAGATAGTGATGCCAGATTTTCATTGCAAATATTACTGCAGCAAGTTCCAGATCATGGGTCGGGTAGTTCTTTTCATGCGGTCTCAGTTGTCGGGAAGCATAAGCAATAACTCTCCCATTTTGCATTAAAACACACCCTAAACCCTTATAAGAAGAATCACTAAATACAGTATAACCATTCGTACCTGAAGGTAGGGTAAGAACCAGCGCAGTCACAAGTCGAGTTTTCAACTCTTGGAAAGCAGATTCCCTTTGGTCAGTCCAGTCAAACGATATCCCCTTCTGAGTTAACTGAGTCAACGGTAAGGCAATTTTGGAGAAATCTTTGAAAAATCTTCTATAATATCCGGCTAGTCCCAAAAAGCTTCGGACTTCTGTCACATTTGTTGGTCTAGGCTAGTTTACTACAGCTTCGATTTTCTGCGGATCAACAGAAATTCCATCTTTGCTAACAACATGCCCCAAAAGCATAACATGATCAAGCCAAAATTCGCATTTAGACAGTTTAGCATAAAGTTTCTGTTCTCTTAAGGTCTGTAGGGCAAGTCTCAGATGATGTTCATGTTATTCTATACTTTTGGAGTAAATCAGTATGTCATCAATGAATACTACAATAAAGTCATAAAGGTATGCTTTAAAGATTCTGTTCATGAGGTCCATAAATACAGCAGGTGCATTGGTAACTCCGAAAGGCATAACTAAAAATTCGTAATGTCCATACCTCGTTCGAAAAGCAGTTTTGTCAATATTCTCTGGTTTAACTTTCAACTGATGGTATCCTGATCTGAGGTCGATCTTAAAGAACACTTGAGCACCCTGTAACTGATCAAATAAGTCATCAATACGTGGCAATGAGTATTTATTTTTCACAGTTACCTTGTTCAGTTCACGGTAGTCGATACACAGTCTCAGTAAGCCGTCTTTCTTCTTCACAAATAAAACAGGAGCGCCCCATAGCGAAGTGCTAGGCCTGATGAACTTCTTATCCAGCAGTTCTTGCAGTTGCACTTTCAATTCTTTCAGTTCAGTTGGAGCCATTCGGTAAGGAGCTTTAGGTACTGGCTGTGTTCCCGGAATCACATCAATGGTAAATTCAATCTCCCTGTCAATCAAATCCCCTGGCAGATTATCTGAAAAAATATCGGGGAATTCTCTGACTATAGGAATACTGTTCACGTTAGCATTATCATCAGTAGATACAGTCAATAAAGAACACAGATATCCCTTACACCCATTTCTAATCAATTTAACAGCTTTCACAGATTAAATCAAATATGGAGGAAGTACTACTCCAACCCCATTAAACACAAATTCGGGTAAACCCGGTGGACGAAAAACTACTTGTTTCATTACACAGTCTATGGTGGCATGGTATTTCGTTAACCAGTCCATTCCCAATATTACATCAAAATGATCAATGTTCAGAGGCAGTAAGTCAATAAACAAATGTGCATCTCCAACAATAATTTCACAAGCAGGGTACATATATGCACAAGTCATGGATCCCCCAATGGGTGATGATACAGCTAACAGATAATTCATGGGTTCTAATGGTCTATTCAGTTTTCGCGAAAAAGCATGCGACACATATGAATGCGTAGACCCCGAATCAATCAGTACATAAGTATTTTGAGTACAAATAAAGAGAATACCTGACACAACGGTCTCGGTATTCTGCACGTCTCCCGGTACTAGGGCGAACACTCGGCCCTGCCTCATGGGCTCTTTCCCGGTAGCTTTAGGGTTCGGTTTTGGTGCAACGATTGATGCTGTCACGCTTGGTACAGCTTTACTATTGGCTTGTAGAACAGAGGGGCAGTCTTTAACCATGTGGCCCACCTTGTCACACCTATAACAGGCCCCAGTTATTTTATAACAGACCCCTTTGTGCTTCTTGCCACACTCAGAACAGGGTGGTATGAAACCACTCCATTGGCTGGGACTAGTTGTTGACCCCGTATTCTGTTTCTTGTTCAATGGGTTATGCTTGCCTTTCTTGAATTTAAAACCCTGCCTTTTACCACGCCATTTAGATGCTGGTGTTTCAATTTTCAGTGCTTCGATGTTCGATTCAGCCATTAAGGCTCGGTCAAGAACATTTACATAGTTCGGTAGCTTCAAAACATTAATTCTGTCGAGTATTGCAACATTAAGGCCGCCTTCAAACTTTCTGGCCTTCTTATAATCAGTGTCCACCATGTGTGGTGCATAACGGGCAAGTTCAGTAAATTTTGTTTCATATTCAGCAACGGACATCGCGCCTTGTCTCAGCTGTTCGAATTCAGTTACTTTTCGGTCCCTAACATACTGAGGGAAGTACTTTTCAAAGAAGACTCATTTGAACTGAGCCCAAGTCATCACAGTATTGTCATCACGGATAAGCATCCATCGCCTTCTAGCTTCTTCTTGCAGAGTAAAGGTGGCCAATAGCACTTTATGTGCTTCGGAGCACGGAAAAACCTCAAACAATTTTTCAGTCTCAAGAACCCACACTTCAGCCTTTAACGGTTCAAGGCCTCCCTGAAAGGACGGCGGTTCATTTTGCTGAACTTATGGGTAAGAGCAATTATGTCCCCATCATTAACATTCACATTCTGTTCCGGCTGTACCGGAGGAGGAGGTGGGGGCTGTTGATTCTGTTATTGGTCCAGTCTTTTAGTTATTAGTTCCATCATTCTTTCCAGTCTTGCCATTCTTGCCTCAGAGGATGAGGATTCAGATTCATTTGCAGTTCTTGTATTATCCATTTCACTATATGCAGTTATAACAATTATTAACATAGGCAGTCATTTGTTTAAACAGATTAACATCGTAGTATATATTCAGTCACGTCATAGCCACATACTTATCATGCTCATGTAATGCCCTAATCGCTTTTCTAGGATATCCTATAGCTCATTTGGACACGTGTGTGCGGTATAACTTGTGGTAAGTATCGCTCTGATACCACTTGGTCACGACCCAAACCCGCCCCTATGGGTTTAGCACCGTAACCGGCCAGTAATCCAAGATTACCGAGGGTCTGCTTAACAGTAATACAGTAATACAGAGTACAGGGGCTGGCGGAAGCCAATATAGTAAATAAACAATGTCCAATGAGCTGTGACAGTCTGTATGCAAAAAGACTTTTCATTCAAATACATACAGTCGAGCAAAACAGTATGTACATATATACAATCATTCAGTTAAGGGACCTAATCCCTATTAAACAGTGCAGTACAGTAAACAAAACAGTTACAGAGACAGAAGGGGGAACTAAAACACCCCTAAGCCATAACTTGTCAGGCTCGGAACGTCGCAGTGAGGCACAGTGGTTGGCTTGACAAAACTGGAGCTTACCCCGACGCTTCTAACCACGGTCTGGTGCCTGTACACCTACATATATATATGAGCAGTGAGCTAAAGCCCAGTGAATAACACAATGCGTAAAGGGGTTAAGAATGAATGTCCTTTCAGTATTGAAAACAGTTCATTAAATCAGTATTTCAGTCGTTCAGTCAGTACAGTCATATGTGGTACACAAATTAGCATAACAGTACAGTAAACAGTAGGTCTTAAAAAATCGAACAGTAAATGATGGCTATCAATCAGTAACAGTAGTGGTTCCAACATGGGAACCGACAGAGATCTTTGTAACAGTAACAGTAAACATTAGTTGCTAAGGATGCCACAATACAGTTCAGAATATAGGACATACATTCATTCAATTAACAGTAACAGTTCAGAAAGCAGTACAGTTCAATTGTTCAGAAGATAATCATTTTGAACATATCTTTACACAGTTGTTACTCATAGAGTTTCTGGGCTACAGTAAAGCTAGAGCGCGTCCCCAGTCGCCAACCCTACACAGTTACAAATCGAACACACACTAAGCTACACAGTTGGGAAAGATAACAACTTAATCCCTAATTTGCCTCGGTGTGGTTCTACATCTATATCCTCATTAAGATGTCTTAAACTAGGCCTAATAATGCCTAGGATGAGATGATGATGCAAAGATGCACTTTAAAAGCATTTTCAGAATTTTTAGAAAACAGAGGTCACGCTCGAGCTTAGGTTATTCCGCTCGAGCGAACATGCAGACAAAGGTTTCCACTCGAGCGTAGAATTACCCGCTCGAGCGTTCTGCAAAACAGTCAAAAGTGCTGGATAGGTGAAAATCACGCTCGATTGGGTGCTCGACACCCGCTCGAGCATGTGACACAATGTCCCGCTCGAGCGTCAATTCTTCCGCTTGAGCGGACTTCAAAACAGAACAAAAATGCTGGGAGCACGATTTCCACGCTCGAGCGCCAATCACCCCGTTCGAGCGTGAATCCAAATTCTAGAAATTCCAGATTTGAACATCAAGCTCAAAACCAAGTTTTAAACCATAAATTTCGATCCTCTTGGGCCAATTTTCCAGAAAACACATCAAAACTCATACTTTAACATGATTCAAAGCTCAATTGTAAAATCAAAGCCCAAGGGTGTTTCAAATAACTCAATTCGAACCAAATTTTCATGAACATAATCCAAGCATGACATGCATGAGTTTAGCTAGCCTCCAAGCTTCCAAAACATGCTCCAAGGAGCCAATTCTTTCAAAAACAAAATGAAAACATGGACTAACATAACTATGAGCATGCATGTGACAATTTTCCATGGAGTCAACTCAAAATTCAATAGTATAGGCATGCATGCAACACTTAAGCTCCAATTCAACAATTTGAGCTAATTCTTGACTTTAACTACCAATTTCCCATGAACCATGCAAGGTACAACTAGAATTCATAAACTAAAGGATGAATATCCTACCTTGGGTCTACAATTCCAAGTATGGAGGCTCGATTATGCAGTCCTTCTATAATTCTTCCAATTTCCAAGCAATTCTCTCAAGAACAAATCAATTCTCTCCCTCTCTCTCTCTGGTCGGTTGAGACAAGGAAAGGCTGATAAAAATGTGTTTGTATAGAGTGTAATAAGGCTCAACAATAGTCCAAGTAGTGGGCCACTAGGTGGCACCAATGTAAATAAGGCCAACTATGCAATTTATCAATATTTAATCTAATTTAATCATACCTTACCAGTTTTCAGATAAATATGCCATAAATTCACATTAATTCTAACGATCGTAGAACATCAATCAATTACAGATTCGGCCGTCGATAAGGCCTTCAATTCGCAATTTAAACACAAAGGCATGAACAGATAATCAAACAGTCAATAGATAGACATACAATTAAACAGATATACTTAATCAATTCAGTTTCAGATTCCAGTCAGTCAGTCCAGTGTTTCAATCAATTCAATTATCCATCTTGATCAGTCGTAGTTTAGCAATAATCGGTAATTAATCGGTAATCAGTGGTGAGGGTTATTACAGGCCGGAAAACCCCTCCGACGGTCAAGTTAGCACACACTCAGGGATAGAGAGATAGAGAGAGAGAGAGAGAGAGAGAGAGAGAGGATAGAGAGTTGAATGTCTAAGTGTATCTCACCAAATGATCATCTGCCTCAGCATGGGGGGCGCAGACACGCTTATATACCTTATGCGCCCCAAATCTACTCTCATTAGTCTCTCGACACGTGGCGTTGCTATCCCATCTATCAGCATAAATCTAGCAATCACCACCTAACCAAACTGTTTGGATATCTTGGCGGAGCCCGGCAGACCGACGGAATCACCTCGGCCTCACACGGCCGTGCTGCGCACGCATGCCCGAATGCTCACTAGCCAAGCTCCATACCGATTGAGCTTAGTTGCATTTCGGCAGAGCCGAGCTCGAAATAGGTCACGCGGGTAAAACAAAGGCCGTCCTACCGAGCTAAAGGCGCGAGCCTTCCTACCGAGCAACGCAAGTGTCACGACCCAAACCCGCCCCTATGGGTTTAGCACCGTAACCGGCCAGTAATCCAAGATTACCGAAGGCCTGCTTAACAGTAATACAGTAATACAGAGTACAGGGCTTGGCGGAAGCCAATCCAGTAAATAAACAATGTCCAATGAGCTGTGATAGTCTGTATGTAAAAAGACTTTTCATTCAAATATATACAGTTAGACAAAACAGTATGTACATATATACAATCGTTCAGTTCAGGGACCTAATCCCTATTAAACAATACAGTACGGTAAACAAAACAGTTACAGAGACAGAAGGGGGAACTAAAACACGCCTAAGCCATAACTTGACAGGCTCGGAACCTCGCAGTGAGGCACAGTGGTTGGCTTGACAAAACTGGAGCTTACTCCGACGCTTCTAACCACGGTCTGGTGCCTGTACACCTACATATATATATGAGCAGTGAGCTAAAGCCCAGTGAATAACACAATGCGTAAAAGGGTTAAGAATGAATATCCTTTCAGTATTGAAAATAGTTCATTAAATCAGTATTTCAGTCGTTCAGTCAGTACAGTCATATATGGTACACCCATTAGCATAACAGTACAGTAAACAGTAAGTCTTAAAAGACCGAACAGTAAATGATGGCCATCAATCAGTAAACAGTAGTGATTCCAACAAGGGAACCGACAGAGATCTCTGTAACAGTAACAGCAAACAGTAGTTGCTAAGGATACCACAATACAGTTCAGAATATAGGACATACATTCATTCAATTAACAGTATCAGTTCAGAAAGCAGTACAGTTCAATTGTTCAGAAGATAATCATTTTGAACATATCTTTACACAGTTGTTACTCACAGAGTTTCTGGGCTACGGTAAAGTTAGAGCGCGTCCCCAGTCGCCAACCCTACACAGTTACAGATCGAACACACACTAAGCTACACAGTTGGGAAAGATAACAACTTAATCCCTAATTTACCTCGGTGTGGTTCTACATCTATATCCTCATTAAGATGTCTTAAACTAGGCCTAATAATGCCTAGGATGAGATGAGGATGCAAAGATGCACTTTAAAAGCATTTTCAGAATTTTCAGAAAACAGGGGTCACGCTCGAGCGTAGGTTACTCCGCTCGAGCGGACATGCAGACAAAGGTTTTCGCTCGAGCGTATACTTACCCGCTCGAGCGTTCTGCAATACAGTCAAAAATGCTGGATAGGTGAAAATCACGCTCGATTGGGCGCTCGACACCCGCTCGAGCATGAGACACAATGTCCCGTTCGAGCGTCAATTATACCGGTCGAGCGGACTTCAAAACAGTGCAGAGTGCTGGGAGCACGATTTCCACGCTCGAGCGCCAGTCACCCCGCTCGAGCGTGAGTCCAAATTATGGAAATTCTATATTTGAACCTCAAGCTCAAAACCAAGTTTTAAACCATAAATTTCGATCCTCTTAGGCCAATTTTCCAGAAAACATCCCAAAACTCATACTTTAACATGATTCAAAGCTCAATTTGTAAAATCAAAGCCCAAGGGTGTTTCAAACCAATCCAATTCAAACCAATTTTCATGAATATGAAGAACATGCAAACATGCATGAATTTAAATCATTTCAAAGCTTTAAATACAAGCTCAAATGAGCTAACTCTTACAAAAACAAGATGAAAACATGGACTTAACATGACCATGAGTATGCATGTGACAATTCTCCACGGAATCAACTCAAAATTTAACAATTCAAACATGCATGTATGGAATGAACCAATTCTTGACTTAGCTCTTTAAACTACCATGATCCATGCTAGAAGGAACTTAAATACACAATAAGAAGGATGAAATTCATACCTAGGTTCCTCAATTACAAGTCTAGAGGCTCAATTTGCCAATTTACTCTTCAATTCTTCAAGTTCTCTAGCCAAACTCTCAACAACAAGTCAACTCTCTCTCACTTTCTATCTTGGTCGGTTGGCTTCTCAAATGTGGCAAAACAAATGTGTGTCTAAGTGTAATAAGGCTCAACATGTTGAGGTAGTGGCCACTAAGGATGGCAAAATAGTAATTAAGTCTAGGTTGTGCAATTTATCAATAATTAACCTAATTTAATCATACCAAATCACATTTTAACTAAATATGTCATAAAATCACATTAATTCTAAGGATCACAAATCATCAATCAATTTCAGATTCGGCCGCCGATAAGGTCTTCAATTCACAATTTAAACACAAAGGCATGAACAGATATACTTAATCAATTCAGTTCCAGATTTCAGTCAATCAGTTCAGTACTTCAATCAATTCAATTACCAATCATAATCAGTCTCAGTTTAGCAGTAATCAGTGGTTAATCGGTAAATAGTGACGAGGGTTGTTACAGCAAGTAGCACAGTTCCCACCTGTGCAAGTTCAAGTAGCTCGGTCTTGGGCTTTAGCCGAGCAACCCCATCTCCGTGCAAGCCCAAAGCTATTCTGGCCCAAACGCGCTCGGCTTTCAACTTGCTCGGCCCTTACCATGGCCCATTTTCAGCTCATAAAATCTCCATCTCAATTAGTAACTATTTTTATATTTTAAATTTTAAAATTATATAACTTTTGATTTATATATTAATTTTTAACAAAATTTTAAAATATTATCGTCAAGATTTATTAAACAAGATATAAGTTGGTTATGGAGTTTTTTTAAAAAAATCTTAGGCTGTTTTTGGTTAGATGTTCAAATTATGATTCCACCGTTTAGTTTCAGTATGGTGTTTGTTTAGAATTTTCAAAAGATAATTTCACACTTACTTTTGAAAATTCCTTCCAAGGCGGGAAAATTTAGGCTAACCGGTCGTCCTTCAGGACATCCAGCCGGTTGATCGGTACAGTGTAATTTATTTATTTATTTTACAATTGGCACATGTTATTTTTTATATTTTAAATAAAAAATTTCAAAATTTTTTTTAATAAGTTTTGAATGGAATTTTGAGTTGTGTATTTGGTTATGAGTTGTAAGTTTTTGTATCAAATATCATATGTTACATAAAAAATATCCCATTGGATTCAAAACTCTTTTCAAAATTCATTCACCAAACAAATTTTTCACATTCAAATCATAATTTCAAAACTCACAAACTCAAGATAAAACTTTATTCTCAAATCATATTTAGAAATTTTTTTCTGCTGTTGAAATTAACATCAACAGTAACATTTTACTATCAATCAGAGTAAAATTTTACTATGAAAAAAAGTTTACAGTAGAATTGTATTGTTTATTTCCATTACGTCGGTATTTTTTTAAAAAAGAATTTCATATTAAACTTGAATATTGTTTAACAAATTTTGAATAAATGATTTTAAAAATATTCAGTGTTTGGTTTGAGTTTTCTGGATTACGTTTTTTGAAAATTAAGTTTTTTTGATTTTTGTGTTTTTTTGTTTTTAGTAAATATTTTTAAAATTTTAAATATTTTTTAAAAATTTTTTTTAGATGCACCTTACTTAGATCTATCTAAAAAGTAAAAACTTTGTAGAAAAATATTTTAAAAAATTAATACATACATAAAAATACAAAATGTATTGAATTCTTATTTTATTTTATTTTTTTGTATTTTTGGTATTTAGTGAATTTTTAAAAGTTTTTTTTTACATTTTTTTTTACTTTTTAGGTGTATTTATGTTAAGTGTGCCTAAAATGTAAAAAATTGCTTAAAATATTAAAAAAATTCAGTAAAAATAAAAAAATACAGAAAATAAGAAAGTTGAATTTTCTGAAAAGTGTTTTTGAAAAAATGAAACCAAGCAAGTGCTAATTTTATTAAAAATCGACATGTAAATTAAAAATTATGGAGACTTATTTATAAGTCTTTTTTTCAGACACTTATGATAGGCTCCTGTATAATTTATTATAGAGTCTTAAGTTCTATTTAGATAGGAATGTATTCTACAAGATCCTACATAAACGTAACGTGACGTGACACTTACATAAACGTAACGTAACGTGACGCCTATATAAATGTAATGTAACGTGACACCTATATAAACGTAACGTAATGTGACACCTACATAAACGTAACGTAACATGCCACATTACGTTTTGCAAACTTAATGAGTTTTTATTTTTTAAAATTAAATGTGAAAATGTTGTTGGTTGTTGTTGGCGTCACGTTACGTTTTATATAAATGTGATCTATGATAATATTCAGTTTCCTATCATAGGTGTCACGTTACGTTACGTTTATGTAGATATGATTTATAGCAACATTCAATTTCCTATGTAGATAGGAAATTGAATACATAGGAAATTGAATGTTGCCATAGATAGGAAATTGAATGTTGCCATAGATCATATGTGTCACGTTACGTTTATGTAGGTGTCACATTACCTTATATTTCGTTTATGTAGATATGATCTATGATAACATGTAATTTTCTATATATGAAATTGCATATTGCCATAGATCATAGGTGTCACGTTACGTTTATGTAGGTGTCACGTTATGTTACGTTTATATAGATATGATCTATGGTAACATTCAATTTCTTATATATGATTTTACTATTATTTATGATATTAACAACTAATATTGAGGGTAAATGTGTCAAAAAACTTCCCACAGGACTTATGAGAACATAAATTTTTTAGTAAGACCATATATAGCATAAGTCTCCCTAATAGGACTTATAAATAATTTCTTCTAAAAATTATGTAATCTTAAATTTTAAAATATTAAATCAATCATTAAAAATATTTTAATAATAGTGGGCGTACAAAATTTTTGAATAATTTTTTTTTATACTTATCTTTAATACATTAAAATTTTATTATAAAAGATTTTTACAGAATACTCTTTTTAAAACTCCAACACATTTGTTGTACCAAAAAAATAAAAAATAAAAATAAAAAAATAAATCCAACACATTTTGGGCTACGTGTCCGATAAACACATCTTGCACCCTCTTCGGAATTAAGAAACAACGAACTCGCTTCATTCTCCACAAAAGGCTAATTTGGTAATTGTATTTGAAGTAGTTTGCCAACTCACTTACCAAAGTGGCCAGCACGTAAATGTTTCGTAGCGTAAGAAGTGAGAAATCTCTATAAAAAATTAAAAAAATAAAATAAAAAGTATATGAAATTAAAGTAGAGTTAATTTTGAGACGTTTCAATTTGTCTGAAGCAGCGGAGACTGTAATTCCCGCTCCTTTTAACGTTAAGTTTTCAAAAAATACTTTATGCTGTTAAGCGCGGGTACCAAACCTCCACCTAAGCACCAACTTCCCACGTCAGCTTCACTTTCTTTTCTTTTTTTACTTTTTTTTTTTTCCTGGATAAGTTACACTGACTTTCGGTAAAATTTCCAAAAATCACAATAAATCTCACAATTAAAATAAGTGGTATTTTGAGAAGTTGTTAAAAAATTATCTTTTTAGTTTGTTTAAAATTTTTTGGTGGCTTTTGTGACTAAAAAAGTTGACCTTTTTTTTTTTTATAGTTTTTTTGTGATTTTTGTATGTAAAAAAATTAAAAAATAAAAAGGTAACTTTTTATCAAATTTTCAAATTGTCTCTAAATTTTATTTTAATAAAGTTAAATTAACTAAAACTAGTCGAGATTATGCTAAAACACAAAAATAAACAATGGCCTGGTTTGAAAATACATTATTTTAATTGATTTTTAAAATTTTTTAGTTGTTTTAACTTAACTAAAAAAATTATGTTTAAGAAGATAGTTTTTTTTTTTTTGTAATTGATTTGATAATTTTGAGAGAAAAAATGAAATGATTATATTTTTAATATGATATTTTGCCTTATTATCTATTTTAACCCAAATTCACCAATGTAAAATATATAATTTCGAATTCTGTCATCTATATAACTAACAAATTATTGATGAAAATAAATTAAAGGTTCATTTGGAAAGTGAGTTGACTTTTTTAGTTTGGCATTAAAAAATCTCATTTGGAAAGGATTTTTTGTGAGAGAAATAATATAATAATTATGGATTAGATGTGATGTTAATTTTTTTTGTAATTGATTTGATAATTTTGAGAGAAAAAATGAAATAATTATATTTTTAATATGATATTTTGCCTTATTATCTATTTTAACCCAAATTCACCAATGTAAAATATATAATTTCGAATTCTGTCATCTATATAACTAACAAATTATTGATGAAAATAAATTAAAGGTTCATTTGGAAAGTGAGTTGACTTTTTTAGTTTGGCATTAAAAAATCTCATTTGGAAAGGATTTTTTGTGAGAGAAATAATATAATAATTATGGATTAGATGTGATGTTTTATCTTATCAGGTTAAAAAGTCTATTTTGTCTTTTTGTGGCTAAAATAGTCCTAATCCCACCCTAACCCATCTTTCCAAATAGAGGCTAAAATAACTCAATATAATTATATAAATTAAAATCTTAAAATAACTCAATATAATTATATTAAAACTGTGAAATTTATCACTTGTTTTGAAAAGTATATTAAAAGTTAATTCTTTAACATTTTATAAAAAAAATAAAATAAAAAAATTGGCCAAAAAAATCAAAAAATTACTTTTAATTATATTTCCAAAACAAGCCTATATATTTTCTGTAAACATCGCAAGTGATTAGTGTCGTTTTACTTTATTTATTTATTTATTGCCAACATCATTTGCATTTCATTGATAACTACACTTTGTTTTGACTCTGTACCTTTCTTTTTCTTTTTCCTTTTCCAAAAAAAAAAAAAAAAAAACTTGAATTGGAAAATATATATGTGTGTGTGTGTTGAATTCCTTTTAATGAGAAAACTTATATATTTTTAAGAAAGTATTTTCTTTGGTTTTGGAACTCAAAAATTGTTTTAAATTTTTTTATTTTTTGTAACATTTTAATTAAATGTTTTTAAATTTTAAATTAACTGAATATAGATGTACTTAAAAAGTAAAATATTTATGAAATTGACTTTAAAAAATAAGATATTTGTAAATAAATTTTTAAAAGCTAACTACATATGAAAAATCCTAAAAAATACATTATTGTATTTTATATTTATTATACCTTTCTTTTTTCACTGTGATGATTTAATAATCATTATTCCCATTAAACTGTTCTATCACTATTATCATGGCAGTAGTGGTCGTAGTAACTACCTTATCACCGTTGTTATTATCAACATTCACTTTCATCATATTACTGTCTTCATCACTAACATTCAGTTAGTACATACAATCAATACGGTCACAACTACACTAACAAATAACTATTTTTATTAGAAATTATTAGCATAACACTTTTGCGATTTACGAATTTATAAAGTACGAAGCTACATACATGTTAAATCAAAAATAATTATTAAATGAGATATTCAACTTCAGGAATGGATCGAAAGAGAAATATTTATTGGCTCTACCCCTATTTTTTATAAAGAGAACAAATTTTTTTTATCAAAGGATAAAAAAAAAACAAGGTCCAGATCTCTAATGAGAATAAATAATTTATTTATTTTTTATGATCATGAAGGAATGATTTGGAAGATCTAAAGCCAAAGACAAATATTGAGAGGAAATTATAGTTCATACAAATTTTATAACCAAACATGATGCTGCCAAAGCATCTATCCATTTAAATATAATTTGAAATAAAATATGACAAATATCAATTTGAAAATATTTAGTAATTAGTTTAAACTTAGAAAGTATTTTCTTACTTAGGAAAAATCCAATTCATATAACTTCGAGGAAGTTCAAAAAAAAACAGTAAAATATTTTCATCTTTCTCACTGCCCCTCTCTCTACCCAACTCACCACACCAGTTATTCAGAATCTTCTCCTCTCTCTCTCTCCTCTGCAACTCTCTTTGTTTGAAAGAAGAAGAAGAGAACTCTCTCTCTGTCTCTCTGTCTCTCTTCATATTCAATATATATATATATATATATCCATGGAAGTAGCTTCTATATCACTAGGCATTTGCTCAAAGCGTGAAGCCGAATTAAAAATCGAACAATTTCGCTTTAGAGCTTCAACCACGTGAACTCTGACAGATACTCTCTCTCTCGATTGTGGAGCTGTTAATTCGTCAGTTCTCGACTGAATCGAGCAATGGCGGCTTCATCGTCTCGGGGACGAAGTAGTTCACCATTCAACCATCGAAGGCCTTCGAGTCCTCACTCGTCATCGTCTTCGTCTTCTTCGTTCATGAGCACTCGGATTGTACCTCGCTCGTGTGCGTCTTCGTCGACATCGCATTACGGTTCAGGAAACGGTTACAGTTCCAGATCCATGACTCCAGGTCTGCCTCAAACCGACTCAGTGTACTCCAAGGGCTGTGGAGGTCGCTCGCCCGTTGATTTTGTGTCGGCCGATGAACTTCTAGCAGAGGAACTCGATGCGCCGAGATCCGGCGGCGATAGCATTTCGGTGACGATTCGGTTTCGGCCTTTGAGGTAATGTTAGATCTGAGTAAAAATTGATTTAGATCTGTAGTGCTTTTGTTTTTGAGGAAATTGAGTTGCTGGATTTAGGATTTTATTATGTGGCAATGTGTTTTGAGATTGGAGATAATTGTTTTTTGTGGTGGTAGTGAACGGGAATATCAGCGGGGGGACGAGATTGCGTGGTACGCGGATGGTGATAAAATTGTTCGAAATGAGTACAATTTGGCTACAGCTTATGCATTTGGTACAATTCTGGCCCTTTTAATTTTCATTTCACGCCAATTCTAAATTTTGAGTAAATTATGGGAAGAAATTGAATTTGAATTGAGTATAATTTTGAATCAATGCAATAGCATTGAATTTGGAGTTTGGAATGTGAATCTTATGTAGTTGTGAATTTCCCCTATTTGTTTTTACCTTCACAGATAGAGTTTTTGGACCCTCTACCATAACTGAGGAAGTATATGAAGTAGCTGCGCGGCCGGTTGTCAAGGCTGCCATGGAAGGTGTAAATGGTATGGTGCTTTTTTTTTTTTTTTTCTGTGTGGGTGTGGGTGTGTGTGTGTAATATTCACTAGATTTTGTTAATTTTCGCTACTAATTAATGAAAACAATAGTAGACAAATGCTGCTTACTGAAATCATGCCTCATTGATTCAGTTGTTATCGAAATACCCGATGACGCTCTAGTTCCATGCTGTAACTAACAAATGAAAACAATATTAGTGAAATGCTGCTTACTGAAGTTGAGCAGCCTAAATTAATGGTTGAAAACGATATTCAATTGGGCTGTCGTTTTCTTGTTAAGTATTTTTTACTTCAAGACATTTCGGTTAACTGCTAAAAGTAATTATTTTGATGTGAGATGTGGCTATTAATGATGCAGGAACTGTCTTTGCCTATGGTGTTACAAGTAGTGGGAAGACGCACACTATGCATGTAAGTCTAATACTTAGTTCATGTCCTTTTATTACTTTCTAAAAGCTAAAAGTTTCCTTCTGAATTGCATGAAAGA
Source organism: Camellia sinensis (assembly GCF_004153795.1). Lineage (NCBI taxonomy): Eukaryota > Viridiplantae > Streptophyta > Magnoliopsida > Ericales > Theaceae > Camellia > Camellia sinensis. Next base: position 1,239,166 of record NW_021025706.1, read on the forward strand.
TCATTAACAAACTTTATAATTCTGAATCTCTGATTGACTGTTGACTGCATGTGACTAGTAAGTTAAACTTATTGTCAGCTTAAGTCTTTTAATTCCACTATTATCATTTAAATCTTATACTCCCAAGTTGACAGTAACTAGTAAGTGAAGATTTTCCTAATACATTACTTCATATAGGTCTAATTAGTTTTTAGAATTACACAGTAGTGCATATACTTTTATTCCATCTAATTTTAATCTCCGTAGTGTTAACTGTAAGACCATTTTTGTCGTCTTGCATTCATAGTTTTTCAATAGCAATGTTTTATTCCCAAATACCGATTTATAATGATCTCATTATATATAGCAAATCCCTTGAACTTGATATGAAATTTTTTTGACTGCATTTGACTTTTTTTTTGTATTAATCTTTGTAGGGGGATCAAAATTCTCCAGGTATCATACCATTGGCCATAAAGGATGTTTTTAGCATTATTCAAGATGTAAGTGTGCTGGGATTTATTTGGATTTGAAGTATAATTCCATTAATTGCAAAAATATATGTTTTTTCTATGCCAGCCTTTTCTTATATTGCTATGAAGGCACTTTTTCTCCTTATGCTCTTATTACTTTATTATTTTCTTTATGGGATGATATAGACACGGTGGGAATACAACATAGAATATATGCTTTATATATTTTTATTTGCTCTGTATATCTATATATTCAGGACATAGAGATAAAAAAGACATCAATGCATATCTGGATATATATATGTGTGTATATATATTTTCAATTTTCCCCTGATTTGTTTCCATATATTTTACTTTGACACTAAATTAGCTTTTTAAAATAAAAAAAACTTACAAAGGTGTCTTGAGGTGTGTACAAACATAGGACACACCTGTCCGTGAAGAGTCGCCAATGTGTCCAGCAAAAAGTAGTAGTTAAAAAATTAGCATGCCACGTGGTGTGTCCGACATGTGGACACGTGTGCCCGCACCGCAGTGTGTCGATGTCCAATCCGTGTTGGACACCGATACGGTTTCCATTTTGAAGTCTTTGTGCTTCCTAGCTTTGAACTATAGCACTTTTGTTGACAAGTTGTCAAATTTAAGTTTCCGTGTTGTTTTATTTTTTTTGATGCTTTATTTTCCTTCCATCCTTGTGAAAATTTAGAATTAGTGCTATTGCAGAATCACTTTATTATGCATTCCAAAACAAAAAATTTGCTGCACTAAAGAGTCTTCAACACTTTCCTTTTACTTTGTTTTCATTATGATAATTCATTTTTCATTTATTTTGTTCAGTCAATGGTTTTGCCTTTGAGTAATCATGGAAGCGTTCTCTCTTTTAAAACTGTGCTTCCATGAGGAAGAGAATATTGTTTACTTGATGTTAATTTTCAAACAATTTTGATATTCAAAGATTGATAGTGCAATGATGCATATGCTCATCTTAGCTGGTGCAACATATTTATTTGCTTTCTTATTTCTGACAACTTTTTTCTCTCCCATAAATAGCTTGTCTATGATTGAAGTATTGAACTGTAAATGACTAACTGTGTTCTCTGTTCAGACTCCAGGACAAGAGTTCTTACTTCGAGTGTCATATCTTGAAATCTATAATGAGGTCAGTTATACCAGAAAAACACTATTTTTTACAATCTGAGTGGTGGTATGTGGTGGTATGTTGGTTGACATTTTTGTAATTGCCATTGTAATTGGTGCACAGGTGATAAATGACTTGCTTGATCCAACTGGTCAAAATTTGCGAGTCAGAGAAGATGCACAGGTTTCTTGCTGAACTCTATGGAATTTGTTTTTTTAGCTTTAATCGCTATTGGATGAGAGTCCTTCCATCTAAGAAGCATGGACACTTCTAAGAAGGTGACGTGTCCGTGTCGGACACCGACACTCTTTGGACACTCTTAGGACATGTGTCCGACACTCTTCAAAACGTGTCCTAATTTTTAAATTTTTTTAAAGACCCGGATACTTTTTGGATACTTGGAAGACACACATGTCAATCACATAAACACACGTGTCTATCGATTGGATACATGTGAAAGTAATTATAAGTTTAAACAAAATAACTTAAGATACAATAATAAAACAAAAACCATATAAATTTATAGGAATTAGTGTCATATTGTATTTTTTATTATCTTTGAATGATATATTAATATATATAACATATAATAAATATATAAAATTACATATTTCACGCGTCCCCCACGTGTCGTGTCCTTCATTTTTTGAAAATTAACGTGTCAATGTGTCCGTGTCGTATCCGTGTCGTGTCACGTGTCCGTGTCCATGCTTCTTAGCCTTCCATGAGGATGAGAACATTGTTTTCTTTTTGTTATTTTAGTCATTTGGTTATTTTCATGGTAAAACGTGGAAAGATTGTGATGTTGCATCCATCCGATGTTGATATGCTTCAGAATTGCCCCCACAAAATAACTTTCCTTTAGTCATAGATTATGTTGCTGCTCTATAATTTCTATCTAGCATCTGGAGGGGTTCTAATCCTGACTATAGCAAAACTCTTCCAAATTTTGTCAATACCTGATTTCTGTTAATTCCTGTTTATTGTTCTTATTTGTACTGGCAACACATTTACAGGGTACTTACGTTGAGGGTATAAAGGAAGAAGTTGTTTTGTCACCAGGGCATGCACTTTCTTTTATTGCTGCTGGAGAAGGTATTCACTGTAATCTGTTGTTTGCATCTTCCCTCCTTGCTCTGTGTTAGTTGTTGGATTATTGATTGACTGAGTTCTCATCACTGGTTTAATGATTGTTATGCAGAGCATCGTCATGTTGGTTCGAATAACTTTAATTTATTCAGTAGCCGCAGTCATACAATATTCACACTGGTTTGTTTATATTCTCAGACAAAACTTGCATTTTGCTTTGTTAAACCTAATTGTTGCCAGGAAAATGTTACGGTAAATGCAAGGGATATGAGCTTATCTTTGGTTGTAATTGGATAAAGACTTGTTTTCTCACATGCAAAATTTTCTCATCATTACTTTCTTGTACTGATTGTTTTTGCATAGCCATTTTGAGTGTTATGCTTTGTTTTCCTTTTTTTCATTTTCCGATGTCTAACCTATTGATGTGTTTGCAGATGATTGAAAGTAGTGCCCACGGTGATGAATATGATGGAGTGGTCTTCTCTCAACTTGTATGCTTCAAATCATGTATCATTCTTCTGGTCTGAAATGTTTGTCTTTGTTATGCGATAATGACAGTGTGCTTTGTTTTGCCTTTATATTTTAGAATTTGATTGATTTAGCTGGATCTGAGAGCTCAAAAACTGAAACAACTGGATTGAGGAGAAAGGAAGGAGCATACATTAACAAAAGTCTTCTAACACTTGGAACTGTAAGTGCCCAATGTTTACTTTTGTTACTAACCTTTGATTGGATTTCTTATTGGTTCCCTTAATTAATACTAATTTTTATCACCAGAAATAGAAAAAAGACTCAATACTATTTTTTTACCTGGTTGGGGAAACGGCAGTTTGGCCCAACGGTAAGGCTTGCTGTTAGCATCCCTGGTGCCGTTGGTTCAAGTCACGGAAATTGGTCCCTAGTCTGTGGCTTGTGTGTTGAAGGTGCAGGATGTGATTTGGTTTAGTCTTAGGTTCAAACCTTTCCTAGTGAGAGGGAAAAAAAAGAGAGAAGACATTGGTAATGTTGTCACCTGTTTATCCTCGGTCAACTATGGATTATATTAATGGGAGTTAGTGCTGTAACCGTTTTAAAATTTCACTTGCTTTCTGAGAGGATGTTGTTCTTGAGTTTCAGTAGTTAATGGCTTCTATATGTATGTGTTTCCATCTCCAATTGCATAATTTTACTTGGAATGTGTAGGTAATTGGAAAACTAAGTGAGGGGAAGGCTTCTCATGTTCCATACCGAGATTCCAAGCTTACCCGCCTCCTGCAATCTTCACTGAGTGGCCATGGACATGTTTCAGTGAGTATGAGAATCAAAAGAATAATGTTAGGTTTACTTTGCTTGATTTCATAGATGTTTCTTCCCAGAACTCATCTAATTTGTGTTTGTAAGTCCACAAGAGAAAACTTAGCAGCTATATTTTTTCAATGCTGTAAATATTTTTAACTGTAACTTTATTATATATACTTTCTACTTTGTTCGTCTACCTCATTCTGAACCATAATGCAGTACACAACCAAAGGAAATATCATGCAATAAGATCTGACATGTCTCTTACCTTTCTTTTTTGTTCTTTCTCCGCAGCTTATTTGCACAATTACTCCTGCATCCAGTAATATGGAGGAAACTCATAACACGTTAAAATTTGCGAGCAGGGCAAAGTGTGTTGAGATCTTTGCCTCACGTAATAAGGTGTCCTGACAGCAGTATATATTATATGATATTTCAAGAAGAATTCACTTTATATACACAAAGTTCACTGTTTGCTGATTTATAAAATCTCTCTTCTTCCAGATTATTGATGAAAAGTCTTTGATTAAAAAGTATCAAAGAGAAATATCAAGCCTCAAACTAGAACTTGATCAGCTAAAGAAGGGGATTCTTGTTGGTGTCAGTCATGAGGAGGTTATTAGCTTAAGACAACAGGTTTCCTTCCAAATCTTTTGTATTCTGCATTTGTATGGAATTGGCTTTGTTTGACTAACATTGAACCAAACCTGTTTGGCATATGTAATGGAGGTTCTTTTTCTTAGTTTTTGATTTTCCAATCTTCCAGTGAGACTGGCTATGCAGATTTATGTTCTCATATGATGTTCACCTTTTGTTATTGATATAACAGTTGGAAGAAGGTCAAGTGAAAATGCAGTCAAGATTAGAGGAAGAGGAGGAAGCAAAGGCTGCTCTAATGAGTAGAATACAAAGGCTAACCAAGCTCATACTCGTTTCTACAAAGAATACAATTCCTGGATGTTTGAATGATGTGCCCAGTCATCAACGGAGGCATTCTGTTGGCGAGGATGATGTAAGCTGTCTTTTCCAGTTTCTGTAAATTAGAACTTAACTGATCTGTATCCCTCCCTCTCTCTATTCTTTTTCCTCCTCCTTTTTCTTAAACTCTTATTGTAGATTGATCGTTTATTTAGACCAAATGTAGCAATTTATTAGGCTTTTCATTAAAACAAATGAATGCAGGGATCTAGTAATTACTATTTTGGCAGTTGGAACAAAGCAAATGAAAAAGAAAAACTGGCATTTCTGATTTTATAGTTTGTACAGTGTAGGATATACTAAAATTCGAATTAAAAATCTAAGTAACATTATCAATTCAGATACTGAATGAGTTTAATTGAAATTATGATCATTTACTTCTAGGTTTTTTTAATGAAATGAACAATAATGCTAGCCTTAAATTACCAGCAGATTTTTTGTTATTGAAATGATTCTTCTTGTGCTCTCCTTTTATTTTTCTCATTCTAGCATATGTTTAGTACTTCAATTGTTTGAGTGAATGATACTGCAGTGGTCAAATGACGCATACACAACTCCAAAGTAACATCAAATGTTTTCCCCTTTTCTTCATTTTTGTTTCTTTGATTTTTGTATTTGGGGATTATTTTCTCCTGGGTTAACCTATTGCTAGTTTCAGAAGCTGTTGCTAGTTTTCCCCTGGGTTAACCTGTTGCTAGTTTCAATTTTCTCTTATGTACTTATATTGATTTTCATCTTGATCCTCGCTGGGTTGATTCCTGCAATGGTTTCTTTTGGAAAATCAATCAATCAATCAATCTCTCTCTCTCTCTCTCTCTCTCTCTGCATGCTTGCTGCACACATAAGCACATTAGAGATTGTTTGTTTCTGAATCAATCTTGGTTTCATTGTTTTAGTTGTGTTTCAATATAGGAAAACATGACCTTGATAGTGATCTTTCATGCTATTTCAGAAGCTGGATGTTTTGCGTGATGGTTCTTTTCTCATAGGGAGTGAGAATCACAAAGATCCTCGCTGGGTTGATTCCTGCAATGGTTTCTTTTGGAAAATCAATCAATCAATCAATCAATCTCTCTCTCTCTCTCTCTCTTTCTCTCTGCATGCTTGCTGCACACATAAGCACATTAGAGATTGTTTGTTTCTGAATCAATCTTGGTTTCATTGTTTTAGTTGTGTTTCAATATAGGAAAACATGACCTTGATAGTGATCTTTCATGCTATTTCAGAAGCTGGATGTTTTGCGTGATGGTTCTTTTCTCATAGGGAGTGAGAATCACAAAGAATTCTCATCTTCTGCTTTGGCAATTTCATCCGATCCTTCTAATGAATTTAAACACACAAGATCTTCCAACAAGTGGAATGATGAATTATCGCCAGCTGGCAGTACAGTTACTGAATCAACTCAAGTGGGTGAACTTGTCAGTGGTTCTTCCTGTAGTTTAAAACTGCCAATAGTTTGTTTTTGCTGCTCCTCTCTTTTCTATGAAACTAGTCAATAGTTTGCTGAGTTTTATGAGGTTGCCTTGACTGTTAACAAATGAAACAGATTCAAATACTTAAACTAGTTGGGCACATTAATTATGTAGTGACAAACAATTTCCTTGTACATTCTATTTGACCAAAATTTGTTCCAAGCTACATACCCATAAATTGCACAAGTGCTTCTCTCTCTTCTCTCTTTTCAATCTTCTTTATTTTTTTTAGTGTATCATTTTTCTGTGAAACCAGTCAATAGTTTGCCGAGTTTCATGAAGTTACCTTGACTGTTAACAACAAATGAACAGATTCAGATACTTAAATCATTGGGTACATTAATTATGTAGTGATAAACAATTTCCTCATATATTTTATTTGCACATTGGCATTTAACATCTGTAACTATAATTGTTTTGTTGGACTGCAGGGTGGGATGGCAATGTCAGATCAAATGGACCTTCTTGTTGAGCAAGTTAAGATGCTTGGTGGTGAGATTGCATTCAGCACCAGTACCTTGAAGCGTTTGGTGGAACAGTCCGTGAATGATCCTGTTAGCTCGAAAACTCAAGTAAAGCTTTTACTGATCACTTTAAGATCTATGCTTTATTTAATATGGTGCATTCATTTAATGAACATGTACTTTTGTCCTCTCATTTCATGAGGGTGGGAGCGTTCCTATCATCTTATGAAAAATTAAAGTCTGAGTTAGTTTACTCTTCCGCACAAATATTTCACTGTATATACTTCTTTATATTTGATCTTTGTTTATTGTATGTTTGATAGAGCATTAAATAGTGTTTGGATATGCGCATTGCTTGCCATATAAATGTGTATAATTTATGAGCTGATCTGATTCTTTTCTATTGGACCATTGACTAATGCCTTAAGTTTAGGCAGTTTCGGATCATTTAGTGCAATTCTTATGATATATTTCAGCTTGTCTTCAATAATTTCTGAAGTGTAGCTAAATCTAGTTTCATTTTAATCATCTTAGGACACACATTTCTCCAGCACAGTCCCTGTGCAAGATTACAGCAAGTCGACTCTTCAAGAAACTTAGATAACCAATGACATGCAACTTTCACTGTTCAGATTTTATGGTTTAAATTTTTATATGGTGCTTGCCTTTGGATATTCTTGGTATCGGGACTCATTATTTGTGCGGATGTGCTTTCTTTCTTGTATACAGATTCAGAACTTGGAACATGAAATCCAAGAAAAGAGAAGGCAGATGAGGGTTTTGGAACAACGCATTATGGAAAGTGGTGAGGCTTCAACTGCTAATGGTTCATTAATTGACATGCAACAGGTAATCTTCATCTTCATTGCATTTTCCTCTTCAATTTAATTTTAACATTAACCTCAAAGTCCATCCTAGATTCATTATTTTTTGGCAAATAACTCAACCATTGCATCTTTTTCTTTTCAATTTTCGGAGCAACAGAAAGTGATGAAATTGATGACCCAGTGTAATGAAAAAAGTTTTGAGCTAGAGGTCAGTACTCCAGTATATTTTCCATATAATGTTTTATCTGCAAAGTTTCATGGGAAGTTCACTTCATAAAATATTATGTCAAATTAAGATTCCAATCATTTGCTGCACTATATTGGTAAGCTGCTTGCTTTTATTGTCAATCAATGCAGATAACATCAGCAGACAATCGCATCCTCCAGGAGCAACTGCAGAATAAGGTCAAAATGACTTCACTCTACTGCACCTTTTAGACGCACGTGTTTTTTTAAAATTTGCCCATACCGCAATATTTTATTATTTTTTCATACCTATCTGGTTGAAGATGATGCTAGCAATTTTTGCTAAATAAAATGTTGTCTTTCTGCTTTTCCTTTCTCCTGTTTGCTTGAAAGGGTTATGTGTTTGTTGCCATCAGTGTGCAGAGAATAAGGAATTGCAAGAGAAAATAAATCTCCTTGATCAGCAGTTGGCTTCAGGAAGTGGTGGTAAATCGTCATCTTCTGAACAATGTATATCTGAAGAATACGTGGATGAGTTGAGAAAGAAAATTAAGTCTCAGGTGATTATTGGGTCTTCTGGCTTTTAAATATGCGCACGCCTTGACAGAATTGCAGTCATGGTTTTGATGTTTTGGATGGAATTTATAATTTATTCTGCAATATCACTTTATCTTTTACCCTTGTAGATGTTTGATTCTGCTAATTTCTGTGTAGTTTTAATTTGAGAATTCAAGCATTATTCAACCACAGCTGGATTTATAAATTCACTGCGATGTCTTACCAAAGCAAAGTGGTGTACAGCATATATTATATCACTTTTACCAACAATGATATGTTTGACCTGCTGTTAGCCTTCCACTGGAATGCCAAATGCAGCTAGTGTGTTTCATCATTAATGTGTGATTTGTGTCCAGGATTTTCTTTCATATTCATAGGAAGGCGTTAACATGTGTAGTTCACCCCTTCCGTTTGAGTCCCTGCTCTAATAAAGTTTGTTGCATGCTCTTGAGGTCTAAACAATTTCTCTTCACGTGTCCAATTCAAGAATCTTTAATAATTTTTAGAAGAGCATGTAATATATTATCTAAATTTAACTGAAAGCAGGAACTGATGTGGGTTTTATATACTTTTTTTTTTTTGTTGTGTGCATAATGGACCTTACATAGATGGTTTTGGTTCTTTGTGCAGGAAATTGAGAATGAGAAACTAAAGTTAGAACATGTTCATATTTTAGAGGAGAACAGTGGATTACATGTACAGAATCAAAAATTGTCTGAAGAAGCTTCTTATGCAAAGGAACTGGCCTCTGCTGCTGCCGTTGAGTTGAAGAATTTGGCTGGTGAAGTCACAAAGCTCTCTCTACATAATGCAAAACTAGAGAAAGAACTATTGGCTGCTCAAGAAATGGCACATTCTAGAGGTGCTGGTTTACAAACTGGTAGTGGTGTCAACAGGAAGTATAGTGACAGCATAAGACCAGGTAGAAAAGGACGGCTTTCTGGCAGAGCTAATGAAGTTTCCAGAATGTTCTATAGTGAGTTGGACTCCTGGGATCTTGACCCAGATGATTTGAAGATGGAGTTGCAGGCAAGGAAACAACGGGAGGCGGCCCTTGAGGCTGCCTTGGCTGAGAAGGATTTTGTTGAAGAGGAATACAGGAAAAGAGCTGAAGAAGCAAAGAAACGGGAGACAGCTTTGGAAAATGATTTAGCCAACATGTGGGTGCTTGTTGCACAGCTGAAAAAAGAGGGGGGAGCTATCCCTGAGTTAAGCACCAATGAGAGACAAACTGATGGAATAAACCGTGTGAATGATCCGAAAATAGATGATGTTGACAGCAAAAATAATGTCCTCAAAGAGAGGCAAGTAACGGATGTTAGAAAACCAGCTCAAGATGTTTCCAAGGAAGAATCTCTTGTTCTTCGTTTGAAGGTAACTCTTTCTTTCTCTCTCTTTCCTCTCACTCCGTCTCCCCTATGCATTATAAATTGAGAAGCTTGCATGCGCTCTCATTTGTCTGGCTGAATGCATTCGACTGAGTTCATTTTGCTTTGTAGGTAAATTATGATGTGGCCTTAAGTCAAAAAACATTTCTATGGCCACAACTCAAGTCCACTCAAGAGGACTTCATTCTAATTATTCAGTGTTGGCTATATATGAGTAAAACTTCAATGCGACGGTGATATACCATGCCATCATTTACAAGTGGTATCACACCAATAATAAAACACCATATAAGAAGATTAGCCCCAGTACCACTGTATGTTTCCATACAACGACATGTTTTCCACCCATAAAACATTTCTGATTACCTGTTTTATTCAAAACATATTTGCCAGGAGCACATGTTAATGTAGTAGACAAATTTTCTACAGTTGCATCTGATGAAACATTGTACAGCATTGCTATACCTGCAAATCTTCTCCCGAAAACTTTAGCATTTAACTCGGAGTTGTGTAGCTTCTTTAGTTCATGTGCTTTTGGTGATTCGATGTTTTTTTTATTGTATTGTAAATGCTTTCAGGCTCGACTCCAAGAGATGAAGGAGAAAGAACTTAAATATTCAGCGAATGGGGATGCAAATTCTCATGTATGTAAAATATGTTTTGAAACACCAACTGCCACCATGCTTCTCCCTTGCCGGCACTTTTGTCGTAAGTTTTTGGAAATCTTTTACACTCTGCTTTCTTAAACCTCAAGCTCAGTAGCATAACAGCAGTAACCTTTGTGTGTACCTTTTGCAGTGTGTGAATCTTGTTCACTTGCTTGTTCTGAGTGTCCAATTTGTCGGACAAAGATCACAGATAGGATTTTTGCTTTCACCCCTTGACAATGTTGCATGGTCAGGTAATTAAGGGTTTTTTTTTTTTTTCTTCTGCATTTTTTATGTTAAAAAAAGTAGTGAACATGGTAGTTTAATCCATGGAGAGAAATTTCAAAAATAGACATGTGACTACCATTCCTCTTCCTGGAATTTTCCCATCAGCAAGTCTAGACATAATGTCACATCATATGGATTATTTGAGTTAGTTATTGGTAATTCCTAGACAAATTTTGTAACATAGCTGGATTGATTTGCTTGGACTGATTTGCTTGATTTTACGCATCATTTGCTTCGGTAGAGAACATTTTTCAACAAAAAAACATTTTCTATTCTATAAAAATTTCCCCCTATATTTGGTTGCAACCTTGAAACTAATGTACTAGTGGTGGTAGGATGGTGGAGGAGGTGGTGGTGGTGATAGTGGTGGCTTGTGCTGGTGAGGTCGTGGTAAGGTGGAGGTTGGGTTGGGGGCTGCGGTGGTAATGTGGTGGCATTTTGAAAACATTTTTGGCCCCAACAAACTTGAATTCTGTTGATCATGAAAAATATTTTTTTTCATAACAGATGCTAAACATAAAAATATTTTTGCAGAAAATGTTTTATGCCAAAACAAACGGAACAGAGCGATTAGGACAGAAAATTTCACTATATCTGATTTGTTTGACTTCTGGTTGCAGGGATTTTTATCATCTTCTTCCACCTGTTTGTATTTTCTCATGGAATAGAGCGGGTGGCATTCTTTTATTAGTTGTATGCAACTGTTGAAAAAGGTATATTTGCCTCTTGTATCTCTCTCCCAAGGGGCTGTAAAATAAGAGGGGGGAAAATGAACAAAACTTTAAAATGAAGAAAAAAAGAATGTAAAACTACATATGAAGCCATTTGAAATTTTCATTGCATATTTGTAAGCTTCTACAACAAGATTTTTTTATTTCTTTTTATTCTTTTCTTTCTCTTTCCTTTTTTTTTTTTTTTTTTTTTTTTTTTTTTTTTTTCTCTCTTCTTTTTTTGTATTAAACACAACAATTAATACATGGAGATGTTTGTAAATAAATTTTTTTAAAGTTTTTTAGTCCTTGAGCAGGTGTTAAAAATGAGTAAGTTAAGGGGTTGTTTGGGATGTTCTAAATAAGTACACTTTTTGATTTTTTATGAAATATGCGTTGGGTTTGAAGTGATGTGATAGAGAGGTGATGTGATTTAAATAGGATAATGACTTTTTAACTTTTTTTGGAGATGCCAAACTTAGTCTAAGCTTTGCACTCTTATGTTTGGATCATGGATTTGGAGAAAAAAAAAGTAAAAAAAAATTAGTTTATATGTTATTCATATTTTTTTTTTCACAATTTTCTTCTTTAGTTTAAATGTTTATTCAAATTCATGATTCAAACAGTCTTAAAAGTATTATCTAGTTTTCATTATGGCCCATAAAGTATAGATTTTTGTCAGTGTGATCTAGTAAACTTTTGGAACAAATTTTGCGAATTTTTTTTTAAAAAAATCTTATTAAAAAACGTGTCCAAACATCATTGGGTATCATTGCTTGGTTTCATTTTTTCAAAAATATTTTTCAAAACATTTTATTTTCTTGTTTTTTTTTTTTATTGAATTTTTTTAATATTTTAAGTATTTTTTTTTATTTTTTAAACATACCTAACATAAATATATCTAAAAAGTAAAAAAAATTTGAAAAAAATCTTTTAAAAATTTATTAAATACTAAAAATATAAAAAAATACGAGAATTTAATATATTTTTTTGTATTTTTAAGTATTTATTAATTTTTTAAAATATTTTTTTATAAATTTTTTACTTTTTAAATATATCGAAGTAAGGTGCATTTAAAAAAGTTAAAAAAATGTTTAAACTTTTAAAAATATTCAGTAAAAATAAAAAATTAAAAAATGAAAATTAAAAAATTCATTTTTTTAAAAATTTAATCCAAAAAATTTAAATTAAACACACTAATTGTTTTTTATTTTTCATAACTAATCCTTTTGAGTTTTTTGTATTTTGAGAATTTTTTTAAATATTAGTAAATATATCTATAGAATTATTGGAACTGTTGTCGAACTCTCACGGAAAATGCCTGGCATTGAATAGCTGGGTAAAAAGTGGTGTAAAATGTAAATTCCATACATATAGCTATCACAGCTCAAGGGAAACCCCCAAAAAAACAATAATTAAATGTTCAATGCTTTTTTTTTAGTTTTTATTGTTATTATTTTTTTTTTGTGGGATGTTCAATGCTTTGGAAAGTAGGGGAATTGCAGCCCGGTGGGCTTTTCAAAAAATCAAAAAATATTTATAAATACAATAAAAATTTAAAATTTTAATTATTAATATTTATAAAATTTATGATTGATGTGTAATTTTTTTTATTTTTTTATTTTATACTGAATTGCTATTTTTAAAAGTTGATATCTTACAAAGTGATTGGCATAGACGACCCTCCTAAAGATTAATGGTGGTACTATATATACCAATTAATATACATATTAGTGTACATAGACGACCCACTTAAAGATTAATGGCAGTGCTACATAAACCAATTAATGCACATTTTAGTGTACACATTAGTATATCAATTACTGTTACGACATTATTACTGACCTCACCTATTATACAAATTGTAAATACCAAAAATTTCTAAAATTATGTCACATCATCTGTTAATATATTAGTTAGTATATTAGTTATATATAGCATTATTCAAAGATTAAACAACAAAACATAAATAAAATAGTGGTGTTACATGCACCAATTAATATAAATATTAGCGAACCAACTAGTATTATACCATTATTACTGATCTCACTTATTATACAAATTACAAATATAAAAAATCTTTAAAATTATATCACATCATCTATTAATATACTAATTAGTACATTAATTAATACATATAGCGTTCGATCTTGCAATATATTTCTTGAAAAAGTTTAAAATCACATAAACCGATCATGACAAACCTTTTCATAAGACGGGCTTCAACTTTTTATAAGTCCCTCTCGTATGTGATTAGTTTATGTTCAAATAGAAGACCAGATATTCTTCTACCAAAAATGTCTCGATTTCTTGAAAGAAGGGCTGATCTGAGGAACTGTAAAACCATCTTCACTCCATTTCTTCATGCCAACTTTCATCACATTTTGTGATTCATCAGACTTCTTTAGTAGTGAATTGATCACATTAGTTTGGGGTAGACATTGAGGAGTATGAGAAGATTGAGGTGGAGATTGAAGTGGCCTACTATCAGAATCTCCTGATAAAGGATACAGATTGCTTTCAAAACCATGATCCCAAAGCCTCAACTCATTATCATAATTCTGCAAATCAATCCCAAAACCAAATACCATCAGCAACAAACAAGGATTATATCATGTTGGTAATCTAATTGGAGATAAATTGTTGGGCTTTAATGAATTCATTCTGGGCACTCTTTTAAATTGAACGGTTCATCTTATAAGATTTGTCAAACAAATCATTAATTCAAATATATAAGTTGATTGGATATTAGTATGATAATTACATGATGAGATCACATTTTGCTTAAAAAACTAAATAGTCTATTTTGAAAATCATACTCGTATCTATTTTTATTAGACAAAGTGATCCGATCATTTAGCTTAAGATGCGCGAATCATACTACCAATCATACTACCAAGATGATCTCACTAAACCCAACAATACATCTCTAGTAGGCTGGAAAGAAGCTAATTTTTTACCTAAAAATGTGATCGGCAGTTATATTATTAGTGAGGCTATAAACACAAAATGTTGTGCACAAAAACTATGTATTGATTTTTTTCCGAAAATAAAAATATATAATATAGATTTAACTACCAATTTTAAATATACAAAATATATAAATTTGGATTTTTTTTTGAGTACACCATTTGTGTGTTGTTTATATCAAGGGCGTTATGTATACGAGTAAATAAATATAAATGCACATAATATTTTCATAAAAAACGAGACGTAGTGTGACACAAAGGGTGAGTTCTAAGTGTGGTCCCGAGTGCATAATGTTCTTGGAAAGATGTAGAGTGTACTGCAAACCTCGCAGAAACCATGGGGAAAACATGAAGGATCAAGGAAGTCATCGACGCGCCATCCTGGTAATGTCTCCATCAAGTACTCCGATATGCTACTTGTTGACACCGATCGTTCTTGGCTACTATTCATACACCGATCTTCATCAACTCTACTGGGTATTGATGTTGAAGGCAATGCATTATCAGTGTAGAAAGATTTATTAGAAACCGAGTATTTGATCTCGGAGTCATTGGCAACAATGTCGTCACCACTGCTTTTGGAGGACAATGAAGCTTGGTATGAATAAGGAGAAGAAGAAGGAGGAGGTGAGATTCGAACACCGGTGAGAAGAAACCTGTTGTGTTTCTGGGTGTGCTCGTTTGCTTTGTGGATTGGAATGTCACATTCTCTACATAGAATCGCTCTATCTTCTTGGCAGAACAGAAAGGCACGTCTCTCCTGTATATCAAAAGATCCAACAAAACAATACAATCAATCAATATTCCCATGCTGAAACATCAAGGTAAATCACGCTCCGTATGTTTGAGCAAAAAATATGGTATTGAATTTTGATACAATAAAAATCAATAAAAACATTTTTTATAGTTAACAGTAAAATATTTTTCAAACTAAAATTTTACTAAAGGTACCACACTATCACCCGCTCTTACCTCTGCCATCACACCACTATCACCACGGCCACCACCTCTACCTTCACTCCACCAGCACCACAATACCAAACATAAAAATATTTTTCTAATATTTTTTATTAAAAAATATTTTCCGCTCAAACAAATCACACCACAACGTCTGTTTTGGAAAATAGACTGTCTTTTGATTTATCTTATTGAGTTGCAAAAAAGAAAAAGAAAAAGAAAAGAAAGCGAATTATTTGTAAGCTGATCTACTTTCTGATTATAAAATTTCAACTTGAAAAAATGCACCAAACAGGGTTGTCTCTGTTCCAATTCAATAATGTTTCTGGTACATTTGTTTCAATTCTGTTTCTGTTCTTACACAAATACATTATGAGAGAGAGAGAGAGTGTGGGTGAAGCATAAGATCGAATACCTGGCAGATATCACAGCGAGGGGATTCTTTGAAAGAAGGGTGGAGGAGAGAGAATCGGATGTGTTTGGTGGCCACCTTGTTTGCGTGGTGGACTCTTCGGTCACAACCGTCGCACAGGGCGGCTTCATCGGCGGAGCAAAACACAGTCGCCTCTTCTCTCTCACAAACATCGCACTTGATCTTCATTCTCTCTCTCTGATCTGTTCTGTATCGTTGTGTTGACTATTGAGAGAGAGAGAGAGAGAGAGATGTAAAGAGAATTTTAATGGGAAAGAAGACGAAAGTATATGGGCAAATGGGTAGGGATGAGAGGGAGAGAGGGTTGCGAGCTTAGCCCGGATTGGTAGAGTTTATTTTCAATTTATTTTAATTTTTAATTTAATTTAAACTATTTTGACGTGTTTGGTTCACCTTAATAATATAGTCTATAACTTTTTTTAAGTAAAAAATTAACTTATTCTTTGAGTAAGGGAGGAAAAACTTAATTTATAAGTCAAAAATCAGTTTATATTCACAGTTATAAGTTATAAACTGTTAAGTTATAAATTATAATCACTTTCTTACAGCTCTACCAAACAGGGCCTATCTATTTCTAAGAAGTCGTCAGCGTGCTTGGTTTCAGTTTTTTTAATTTATTTTTTTGAAAATTAAATTTTTATTTTTAGTATTTTTTTTTGTTTTTAATAAATATTTTTAAAATTTTAAGTAATTTTTTTACTTTTTTAGATTTATCTTACTAAGAAGTATCTAAATAGTAAAATATTTGTGAAATAATGTTTTAAAAAATTAATAAATATATAAAAATATGAAAAATATATTGAATTTTTGTATTTTTTATATATTTTTTGGTATTTAATATTTTTTTTAAAGACTTTTTTCATAAATATTATACTTTTTAAGTGTATTTATTTTAAGTGTGTCTAAAAATTAAAAAAATTACTTAAAATATTAAAAAAATCATTAAAAATATTAAAATACCGAAAATAAAAAAATAAAATTTTGTGAAAATTATTTTTTAAAAAACTATAACCAAACAAGTTGGATTCTCTCTCTCAAATGGAGTTTCTCTCTCTTCCTTTGCGTAGGTATGGACATGGACATGGGGGGCAACAACTTGTTTTTCGCTCTCAGCTCCGAGTCATATCTGGAATTGCGAGCATGGACGTATGGGCTGCCACCAAGGAGCCTTTTAACATGTTTTGTTTGATTTTTTTTTTTTGAATATTAAAAAAATATTTTTAGTACAAAAAAGATATTTCTAATATTTTGTTTGGTTTTTGATTTATTTTTTTAAAATTAATTTTTTTATTTTTTATTTTTAGTGATTTTTTAATATTTTAAATAATTTTTTTACTTTTTAGATACGCATAATTTAGGTGTATTTAAAAATTAAAATATTTATAAAAAAATATTTAATTTTTTTAATAAATACATAATAATACGAAAATGTACTGAATTTTTATGAATTTTTTATAAAAAAAATTCATAAATATTATACTTTTTAAGTTTATATAGGTTAGGTGCATTTAAAAAATAAATTTTTTTTCTTAAAATATTAAAATTTTTGGCTAAAAAAAACCACAATAAACAAAAAAAACTCAATTTTTTGAAACCAAACAAAATAATTTATGCCTTTCAAAAGATAAGCGTTTGTTTTTTCATCAAAATAATTTTTAGTTTTTAGAAGAAAAAAAATTGAAAACATAATCAAAAAATCAAATCAAACAATCAAGTATTTTATTTATACATAAATTAATCATAGAATCCAACATAATATATTCACAAAAACTAATAAAAAAATCGAACATAACATTTTCACGTGAGTTGTGACCTACAAAGTGAGATAGTGATATGAGAGGTTGTGAAGTAATTGATTTGTATTCCATTTTTTTCTTTCTATTTTCTAGTTGTACATGTTTTGGATTGACTAGATTGAGTTGAGAAAAATTTTGTATCGAAGTGAACTACTTGATTCAATTAGTTGATGAGGATTGAAATTGACTAGACGCCACAATTCGTTTTATAAAATTTTCAGGTTTAATGTAAAGGAGGATTTTTCATGAGATTTTATAAAAGATTTAATAAAAATTCATGGAATCTTTAATCAAAATTAAATGAAAAGAAATAATGGAGATTACTTCATAAATATCTTATTCCTTAAAGCTGAAGAAAACAATTTTTAATAAGAGTTTATTTAGAGGATAATAATAAAAAAATTTGGTACCATTTTCTCAAGTTTCAAACTTAAGCAATAGGATGATATGTCTTGTTTAGATAAAAGCCATAACATTGGTGTAATTGTGGGCTTTGGTTCTAGGTAATTTGTTGTTAGTCAAGTTTAACTCAATCTAAGGAAATGATTCATCACCAGGACAAATAGGGAATGCACCAACCCTCATCATAGGAAGCAAAGTCATGATCAAAATATAGTACGATCAATTTCAA
The DNA here is from genome assembly GCF_004153795.1 of Camellia sinensis. Lineage (NCBI taxonomy): Eukaryota > Viridiplantae > Streptophyta > Magnoliopsida > Ericales > Theaceae > Camellia > Camellia sinensis. The sequence goes on from NW_021025706.1 coordinate 1,257,427, forward strand.
CCAATTAAGGAATACACTAGGCACCTTTCCACATTGCCACCACCCCAGTGGTACATTGGTGCTCTCTTCATATTCTCATTTTCACCAAAACACACTCCCCATCAAATGTTAAATGGTTCTTCTTTGAATATAAATAAGTATAAATGTACACGTATTTTTAATAAGAGTTTATTTAGAGAGATGCTATTCTTATTCTATTTTGTTTCAAATATACTCTTTTATTTATCTTTATTATATATAGAATGGAGTGTATTTGGAGCAAAGTGGAGTGAAAAAAAGTAACTATGTATAATAAAGATAAAAAATATTGTGTACCTATATCTATCTATCTATCTATCTATCTATATCTATCCATACTATATAATAAGCAAAAAGGGGTTTTTAACCCCCAAGGCCAGTGGGAGTTTCAATATCCCAATTCGAATTTTCTAAATTTTTTATGTAAAAAATAAAAAAACTGAACATTGATTTGGTCAAAATCCTCTGATCAGCATTTATTAACTTTTTTCAATCCACATGTCTTTCTACATGCCTGCATTTATTGATTTGGTCAAAATCCCCTAATCAACATTTAAAACCCCATCATACAAATAATTATAGATACCCTTATTTTTATAAAAAAATCTTAAAAAACATAATTTATATATTAAAAAAATATAAAAATATATATAATTATCCCGTGCATAGCACGGGTGATAGGCTAGTCTATACTATATATTAAGCAAAAGGGGGTTTTTAAATTTATTAACTTTTTTCAATCCACATGTCTTTCTACATGTCTGCATTTATTGATTTGGTCAAAATCCCCTAATCAACATTTAAAATCCTATCATACAAATAATTATAGATACCCTTATTTTTATAAAAAAATCTTAAAAAACATAATTTATATATTAAAAAAATATAAAAATATAAAAATATCTATAATTATCCCGTATATAGCACGGGTGATAAGCTAGTATCTATACTATATATTAAACAAAAGGGGGTTTTTAACCCCAAGGCCTGTGGAAGTTTCAATATCCCAATTTGAATTTTCTAAATTTCTTATTAAAAAAAAAACTCAACATTTATTGATTTGGTCAAAATCTCCTGATCAGCATTTATTAACTTTTTTTAATCTACATGTTTTTCACATGCCTGTATTGATTGATTTAGTCAAAATCACTTGATCAGCATTCAAAATCCCCTCATACAAATAATTAAAGATACAATCCGTGTATAGTTACTGCAGTACCTTTTTCAACTTTTCTCATACATTAGTGATAAGATTGTTAAATTATTTTTATAAAAAATTTTAAAAAACATAATTTATATATTAAAAAAAATCTAAAACAAATATACATATCTATAATTATCTCGTGCATAGCACGGGTGGTTTCTAACTCACAAGGCTTGTTGAAATTCCAATATCTTAATCTTAATTTCTTAATTTTTTGATTTAAAAAAAAAAACCCTTAGTACTTATTGACTTCTCCCAAGTCTTTTTGACTTCTTCCATACACATCATTTTCAACTTCTCCCATGCCTATTTAATTATTTTGAGAATAATAATTATCCATTAATTTATGAATTTCAAATTGTCACGCCCCACTTTTTATTACTCGAAGTATTACCAAAATTCATTAACTTAATTCCATTTCAGAGATAACATGCGGAAATAAACTCAATTGTTCAACTAGTAGAAATAAACAACAATTCTCTCATTCGAATGCAAATTAAATACAATACGAGCATTCTAAATAAATTGCCCTCAGGCTTACAACATTAAATAATCAAATGAAGGGTGCAACCCTTTTACATATATGGCGTTCTGCCTACAACAAAGAGGCCCCGTGGCCAACAAATAAGAAGATCCAAATCTTGTAGCACATCCTGCTAAACACCTGAAAAAGATTCAACAACGTGGGATGAACATATAGTCCAGTAGGGGTCTCAACATGATCCTCAACAATAACAACTTACAGATAGCTATGATCATGAACGCTCATTCTCATATTAGAATAGAAATGTGACAGTTTATACAAAATATATATATATATGTATGTATGAACTTTTCTCGAAAACAACCATTTCATTCAACGCTATAAGCGATTCATCTTTCTTTCCCTTTCATTAAACCTCGTTCCAAATCTTTCATAACATTAACAATTATTTAGGAAATAAATTCACTAAACCCACTGTTCCCTTCCACTTTCCACACATACAACAAATGTGCCTTTTCAAAACGTATTCTTTTTTAAAAGTTCAATTTTCTTCACACTTCCGAAAGACAAAAGCGCATTTCGATTCAATCCCAATTCTATCATAATTACACAAGCATACCTTTATAAACGGGAGGTAAAAACTCAACTACAAGCATAAGATAAACTAATGAGGCAACTCGGCCCTCCAAAACTGTAACCAACACAATCCATAGTGTTCCCAGATATACTGAAACAATAACAACAACGCTTTGCTCTACTAGCTATATGCGTAGTAAGCCAAAGATACACTTCTCACAACAATCTATCAGTTTACCAGGCGCTATCTGGAAGGGTATGGTGCCTTCGATTCTCAGCGCAGTCAGTTCTCCAAGCCCTAGCTGGAAGGTAACGGTACCTCTGATTCTCAGCGCAGGGTATAACACCAACAGCCACAATACAACAAGGCATAACCAACATGTGTACTACATACACATAAACTAACAAGATACCGGCAATGTGTTAAAGTAGATGAACACATAGGTGTAATGCATACACGACAATTCAACACAACCACGTCATCCTCCACCGATGACTAAGGACAGAACCTCTAGATGCATGCATATTGTACATCTATTAACAGGCTCAATTATCACGAGATCACAAAACCCAACAACAACATTAACATGATAGTTAAAGATACAACCCCCACAAGTGTGTGTTCAACACTCAAGATACAACATTTTACTGTTTATACTTATTTCAAAAAATACCTTTCCCATTTCACAAAACGAATTTCCACTTCTTTTTGCTTTCACAAAACTAACTTCATCCCTTTTGTTTCCACAAAACCGATCCCATTCCTTGTTGTTTTCACAAAAATCAATTCCATGGACGATAACGCCATAACTCATTTTAATCCACTACATTCTTTCCAAAGCCATTCCAAATTAATTATGCAAATTAAGTCATAATCCTTAAATTAGGGTTTTCCTCACTCTTTCTCAATATTGACCAAAAAGGCTCAATCAACTACAACAAACAACAATGACCTCATTTAAGACCCAAAATACATAAGTGTTTGCCCAAAGTTCAAAACCCCTCTTATTAATTTATTAGATCTAATAAAAATTAGGGTTCCCTCTCCTTTCAACAACAACATGCTAATTAACACTCCAATTAGCCCAACCCACAACTAATGATAATAAACCCAAATTCAACAAGCAACCCAAGGCTCAACCTCATGATTTTCAACAAATCCAACATGATTTCATTTTCATGCAATACAAAAACTATCACATGTCTATCTATAGATGGAGTATTGAAAAAGAACAAGGAGAATCCCTACCTTAAATGTAGAACTCAAATGGAGAAGAGCAAAACTCGGAAGTGCTCCAAACTCTAACTTTCTCGGATCAAAATGTAGCCCTCAACAACACACTTTTTGTAAAGGCCTAAGGGTAGGAGGACACTCCTACTAGATCAAACCCTAGAGAGAAGTTAGGTTTCTAGTGAGAGAGGCTCTCCAATGGAGTTTTAGAAAAGTAAGAGAGAGAGTGAGGATGTAAAAAATGATTTAAAATAGCCTAGTTGTCAACTGATATACGACTCTCTCGCACAAGCGGAGAACAGGACGCTCGAGTGTCAAGAACAAAAACTGAACCCGCTCGAGTGCAGGAAGTCCCGCTCGAGCGCCAAGATACAGAAACAAAACACATCCACTCGAGCGCGAAAACCAGTCCACTCGAGCGTGGATTCTCAGAAGTTTTACAGTGGCACGAAATACTGGAACTGTGAAAACCCCGCTTGAGCGCAAGAAGACCCGCTCGAGCGGAAAACAAAACATCAAACTACGCTCGAGCGCAAAAGTACCCGCTCGAGCGTACCACCAAAAATCTGGGCAACAAGGAATGGGACTAAGACTCATCCAACCTGTTCGCAACACGCCCAACACATTCTAAAACTCAAGTGTACGAAATCAAGGATGACAACAAGACACGAACAACCAACAACTCCACGGAACTGAGTCCGGAATACGATAAATAAAAAAATTGGAAGAGAAAACCGGGATCGCTATACAAATAGAAAGATAACAAAAATATTTCATAATCTCTCCATCCTAATCTCTCTCATCGATTTCCAAAAAGAAAATATTAGAACTTGCATTCATTCTCTCTCCCTCAAAAAATCAGATAATATTTTTCATGAAAATTGTAGGTATCTATCTATATCTTATATATTATATTATAACTTAACAAAAAAAAAATCAGATATACGAATTGAAAAAATTAATAAATTTGATTTTTATTTATTCAATTAAAATATTTCTTTTGCCTCTCAATATCCAATTTTAAATTTTAAAAAATTATAAAGTCTATCTAAACAAATCAGCTAGAAGAGAAAACCGAGATCGCTATACAAATAGAAAGATAACAAAAACATTTCATAATCTCTTCATCCTAATCTCTCTCATCGATTTCCAAAAAGAAAATATTAAAACTTGCATTCATTCTCTCTCCCTCAAAAAATTAGATAATATTTTTCATGAAAATTGTAGGTGTCTATCTATATCTTATATATTATATTATAACTTAACAACAAAAAAAAAAATCAAATATACAAACAGATAAAATTAATAAATATGATTTTTATTTGTGTAGTTAAAATCTTTCTTTTGCCTCTCAATATCTAATTTTAAATTTTAAAAATCTTTAAAGTCTATCTAAACAAATCTAATTTGAAAATATCTCACACCATCATACTTTAAATCAATAAAACTCACATGTTTATCACATATCTAACTTATCTAAATAATAATAATTAAAAACAAATAGATACCATAGATAAATTAAGTTAAAAAAATTTGAAACCCACAACTTCATCTTAAATAAATTGAAAAAAAAATAGAAATCACACAAAAATAAAGAAGATAAGAATTTAGATATAGATCTAAAAAAGATATGACAATATCTAAATTTGAATTATGATTTAAGAATATAATTATCTATTTTTTTGATGTAAATCTATCAAAATTTTAAAGGGTAAATTACAAATACACCCCCTGAGGTTTACTTAAAATACAGATTGTCCCTGTGGTTTGAAAAATTAAAAATACCTCCTTATTAGAATTTTTTATTTAACAGAATTAACTAAAAAAATAAAATTCATAATTGCTCTCTTATACAATAATAAAATTACTTAAATTATTAATTGAAACATATTTTTAACATCATTAAAAACTGTTAATTGATTTGATGATTTATCAATAAAAGGGGCGATTTTTTATGAAATTAGAAACCTCAAGAGGTGGAATGTAATTTTCAAAGCCACAGGGGGCAATTCATATTTTAATCAAATCTCAGGGGGTGTGTTTGTAATTCACCCAATTTTAAACTACTTAATGAGACAAATTAATCAATTTTCAAGTCTTATTTAAAGAATAATCTGATTAGTCATCTTAACTCCTAAACTTCGCAAGAACTGGCGGAGGAGTTGATAAATTAGGCGGGGTGAGGTTTAAGTTGTTGGCGGTAATATCCTACCACTCCATAAATTTACTTATTTTTTAATTTTATTTTCTTCCCTGTGTGATTCTATTTCTCTGTTGTTGATTTGGTTTTGGTTTTAGTGACATTTATGTATTTGTTTACAGGTTTACGTGGTGGAGAATAATTATTGTTGATGATAGTTGCAATCGAAGTATCTATGCCCATTCTGTGCTAAGGATTTTGATCGGATTTTATTTTTTTTAATAAAATCCATAAAAATGAAGTTAAAAAAATAGGAATCGGATAATTTTTATTTTATTTTATTTTATTGTCATTTCATTTTATACAAAATATGAAAATTTATTGGGAATTCAACTATTTTTTAATGAAAACCATAAAAATGAAGTTAAAAAAATAGGAATGGAGTTATTTATTTATTTTTATTGTCATTTCATTTTATACAAAATGTGAAAATTTATTGAGAATTCAAGATTGTACTATAACAAACATTAGATTTTTGTGTAACTAGATAAATTTAAAACTTTTAATATCATTATATTTTTTATTTTTATCGTCTTTCTATCTTATGTACCATTACTGTTATTTGTTAGTTTGTTAATCATAATTTAATTAATTGAAAATGAAAGTTTAGTATAACTTTTCATATATATTAATTAATTTGTTGCCGCTATATTTATATATAATAGCAGAATATATAGGGATAATCTCTAAATATAATTTCTATTTATTTATGTGATTAAAATAGTCCATCTTAAAATAGTATATAGAGGAGTTAGATGGCTTCTTTTATTCAAAAAAAAAAACTAAAAAACTCAATCTATTTTTTTATTTATTTATATTTTTTAGTTTTTTAAATTGAAATATCAATTGTTTATGTTCACAAAATAAAATTGATAAACATATATCCAAAAGTTACACATTTTTTTCTTTTTCTTTTATTTTTTCTTTTTTTAATAAGTGGAATATTTACAAATGAAAAATGTTTAACACCTCAAAAAACTTTCCATAATCCGACTCATAATGATGTGGTCATAAATGTCAATTTTTATATAAATATGAGAAAGAATTAATCAAATTATACATTTCAACCAACCACATATTCAAACTTTCATTATTTCAAGATGTTATTTCATTATAATTTCAATTAAGAGAATTTTCAACCCTTAATATTTTTCTTTATCAAATTATAATTTGATAAAATTTCTAAAAGATGAAGCGTTGGAAATTATTGTTTTTTCCATCAAAATTGATGAAAAGCAAAAAAAATTGGGATAAGAATAAAAGTTCTTTTAAAAATTGATAAAAATTTAATGAAAAAGTTAAAGTAATTCATTTCAAATCAAATTTTTTATTCAAATTTAAAATCAAATTAGATTAAAAAAAATTAAAAGAAAATGATGAATAGTTGGAAATATTCTAAAACCATCTTATTCTTAAAGACTAGAAATTCGTGTGTGTATTATATTCATATTGCATTTTTAGTTATGAAATTAAAACAAAAGAAATGTAACTTAAATTATTGGATTAATAAGAGAAATATCATATTAATTATTGTTAAATATCACTTCATTTTACATTTAATAATAAAATTATATATTTGTCTTAAATATAACTTTTAAATTTGTATATTTTCATAACAAGGACAAGTATATCATAACTCATGTAATCTTATTTAATTAGGTTTAACTTTTTTTTTATTACAAATTATCAAAATTGCACTAAATAGATTTTTATATATAATTTTAATTTTTTTAAACTAATAATTTAAAAAATTATAAACATAAAAATTAACTTATAAATTTTATGTATACCATAAGATAAAATATTAAATTACTTCAACATATTTATAATGATGTTTTTTTTTTTAATTTATAAAATCCCGTGCATAGCACGGATTATCACTAGTTTAGAGTAAAGTGGGATCAATTCTCTTTATTTAAATTTAAAAGACATAATTAATGTCAAAATATTTATAATTTTAATATTCTTTTACATATTTTAAAATAATTTTATATATTTTTATACACTTTGTATATATTTACATCTTTAAAAATTGTTTTAAACATTTTCTAAGAACATAAAAGTATAATATTTTTTAAAATTTCCAATGATGCTAACAATGTAAAATAAGTCACAAAAAAATGTAATTGAATGCTAAAATTCTAAAGAGATCTAATTTGGACCGATTATTATATTTTGCAAGATTCATGTGTTTGGTAACGTTTACGTTTTCAGTTTATATTTACAAAAATTTTATAAACTGGTTTTTGTTTATTTTTAGAAAAACATAAACTACAACGCGTTTGGTAATTGACAAAATATTTTAAAAAAATTAAAAATATAAAAATGAGTCAGAAATGACAAGTGGTGGCAAGTGGCGGCGAAAGACGGTGGTAGAAAGTTGTGACGGTGGGTGGTGGGTAGCTGGTGGTGGTTGTGGTGGTGATGGGTGGGTGGGTGAAGGTGGCCGGTGGGTGGTGGTAGCGAGTGGGTGGTGGTAGCAGGTGGTGGCAGGTGGGTAGCGGTGGTCCATTAAACACAACCTTCTCATTTCAAAAACAAAATAATATTTAATCCAAAAAGGAGTCATGCACCTTAAAAAAATATCAAGGAAAATATTTATAATTTGAATGTATGATAGATTTAAATTTTAGAGTATTGTTAGTCATATCTTCTCGAATTATTAATAAATCATATCACTTACATATTATTGAGTCCAAAAAATAGGTCTAAAAAGTAAGTTTATATCCTAAATTTTATAGAGGGAGTCATGTCTATTTGGTAACGTTTACGTTTTCAGTTTATATTTACAAAAATTTTATAAACTGGTTTTTGTTTATTTTTAGAAAAACATAAACTACAAACACGTTTGGTAATTGACAAAATGTTTAAAAAAATTTAAAAATCTAAAAAAGAGTGAGAATGGTAAGTGGTGGCAAGTGGCGACAGAAGACAGTGGTGGAAAATGGTGACTGGTGGTGGCTAGTATTGGGTGGTAAAAAAAAGATTTTGAAAACTCAAAACGGAAACACATTTTTTGTGTTTTTATTTTTTGGCCAAATTTATAAACTGATACCACTAATTTATAAATCCAAAATTTTACCAAACAAATTTTTATTTAAATTTTTTAAATTTTTATAAATATAAATTTTTACCAAAGAGCACCATGTATTTCAATTTTATGTATTCAACATTAGAGATTAATTTATTGAAAAATCTCTTCCCATTCCTATAAGTAATTTGAAACTCTTGTTGGCGTGTGATTTACCTCTAGCTTAGTTTATAGGTAATGGATTACTGTTGTGTTAAAAGCACAGTAATAATTGTTGTGTCATAATTTGAAGTGTATTATGAATTTATTTTTATAATCTGAATCGTTTATTTTGTACGATTTGTTGAGTATTTCATACTTATCAAAAATCATATTAATCGGATATCAATAACTATATGTTCAATAACAAAAAAAACTAAACAATAAGATGCGTTTGGTTTGTATTTGTAAAGTAGTTTTTGAGATAAAAAGTACGAAAATTTATTTAATTTGCCTTTTTTCAGAAATGATTTTGAAAAATTGTTTTCGAGAGAGAATTTTAAAAAAAGTGATTGATTTGATATGTATAAGAGAGAGAATGATTTTGAAAAGTATGTAACTAAACAAAATTTTGAGATTTTTTTTGAAAAAATTTGCTTGTTTGATTACTCTTGAAAATTTGTTTGTAGAGAATTTTTCTTAAAATTTTTTCTAAAAAACAAACTAAATAAGGCTTAAATTTTTCTTTTGAGAAATAGCATAAAAAATATATAATTTAATTATATTATTATTGATATCTGATTAATATAATTTTTGGTAAATATAAAATACTTAACAAATTTTATAAAATGAATGATTTAAATTATAAAAATAAACTCATAATACACTTCAAATTGAGACAGAACATATCACACAACATATCACTGTTGTGCTTAATAAATTAATTATTGTGCCAAACCATACCTACAAATAGGCTTTTGAAATTAATGAATGCTCAGTCAAATCACTCATCTCTCCAACACTAAAAAATTAAGGTAGTTGACCAAAGCATTAGGAAAAGCTTCACTTAATTATTGGTCTCGTTTGGTAAATTGATTATTTTAATAAATTATTTTAATTTTTGATGATATTAATTTCTGATGATATTATATATATTAATTAGTGAATTAATATTAATTATGATATTATTGTTGATCTCATTTATTATATAAATTATAAATATTGAAAATATTTTAAATTATGTCACATTATCAATTAGTACACTAATTGGTGAATATAGTATTATTTTTTAGTTTTTGATTATTTTAATAGATTAAAATATTTGAATTTGAAAAGATGATTAGATTTTTTTTGTAGTTATATGTGATATTTATAAAAAAAAAAAAAATTATGAATTTAATTTAATATTTTATCTTATTAACTTTTTTAACCTTTTTTTTTTGTTTTTTTTTTTAATTTTTAAACCCAAAAAATAAAAAATAACCTTTGTCAAACAAGACCACTAATAGGAATAGCAAAGGGGCGGGGCGGGGCCGGGGATTACCCTCCCCGTCCCCGATCCCTGATGGTAAGAATGTCCCCGTCCCCGGCCTCGATCCCCGATGGGGAACCTATTACCATTCCCATTCCCGTCTACCAACGGGGATCGGGTTTTCTCGATTCCGAAAATTCCCTGACAAAAAAAAAAAAAAAAACACAGTAAAGAGAGATAGATCTGAGCTACAACAACGTCCTCAATATTAACATCATCAACAACAATATCATCAAACAACATCAAAAACACACAAATCTGAGTAAAGAAAGATAGATCTAAGTAGAGAGAGATAGATCTGAGCTGCAATCTAATATATAACACAGAGAAAGAGAGATGAAAAGAGTCAGGCGGTGGAGGAGGGCGGTGAAGGAGATCGGCAGAGGAGGGCGGTGGAGGAGAGGCGCTGTGAGATCGACGGTCGAGGAGCAGCACTGTGAGATTGGCGGTGGAGGGCGGTGGAGGAATGGCGTTGTCAGATCAGCGGAGGACGACGGCGACGGAGATCAGTGGAGCAGCGCTTCTCTAGGCGATGATGGACTTTCTTCCCTCTCTCGGCGATGATGGACTTTCTCTCTCTCTCTCTCTCAAGAGAATGAAGCCGTGTGTGTAAGTGTGATTGTGTGAGGGTGAGAGAGCATAGCAGCAGACACACAAATATATATAGACAGGGGTAAAATTGTAATTTTATTTCGGGGAAAAAATGGGCCGGGTGTCGGGGTCGGGGCCGGGCCTGGGAAATGTATCCCCGTCCCCGGCCCGAACATTATCCGGGATTTATTTTTAAATACCATCCCTGGCCCGTCGGGAATATTTTTTGGGAAAAAACTACTCTAATCGGGGTCGGGGTCGGGGTCGGGCCCCCGTCAGGCCGGATTTAAATTGCCATCTCTAACCATTAACAAGTAAGAGCATCTCCAATGGTGGTTGTTATATTGTTATTGCTATTGCTATTGCTATAATTTGAAAATGAATAGTGTTATTTTGCTAAATTATAGCAATGATGCTCCAATGGCCATTTATTATTTTTGACAAATCTCAACAAACTTTCCTTCCAAGTTTGTAGGTATTGTTTGGATATAGATTTTTTGTAATTTTATTTTTGTTTATTTTTTTGTCTTTTGTGACATTTTTTTACCTGTTTGTTAAAAAAATTATATATTTATATTATTCCCAGCTAGACAAATATAAAAAATAAAAAAAAATGAAAAATTTGAAAAATTGAAAAAAATTATATATTTATATTATAATGTCTTTTTATTATAATAAAATTATATTAATTTAATATCAGCTAATGTATTTTATCTTTTTATTGCCTTCATTTGAAAAAATATATTTATTTTTTTGCATTATACTTTATTGAAAATGTTAGATTATAATACAAATTAGTGAATATTATACATTGAAAAAATAATATTACATTGTGAAGTACAAAATACTCAAAAAAAAAAAAAAAAACATGAAATTTCATTACAACATAAAAATAACATTACAAATAAAGACTAACAATTACATCAAAAAATTAATGATATTGCAAATTTAAAAAATACATTATCCCTTAATTATTCATCAGGAGGTAGGGGGAAATAAAAATTTGAGCTGCTCACATTTGAGGACCACTTGGTGAAAATCTCATTTTTTTGCATTGTGTAATACGCTTTCATCTGAGGGTCCAAATGAGAAATGTCCGCAGTCATTATTTGGTGTTCTTCCTTTCTCATCTCAAACTCTTGTTTTTTCATCTCTAGTTATTTCATCTGGTGTAGTGCTTGAATCCTTTTTTCTTCTCTTTCCTCCTTTTTCTTCTCTTTCTCAGCAAGGTGTTGGTTAAATGTGTCTAATTGTGTACTCATTTTTTGGACTTTCAGTTTCAATGACTTGATTTCTTCGAAATAATTCTTTTGTAGATTTCCTACCTATCGGCCTTTTACCTCTTGCAGAGACATTGCCCTCACCAACGGTTGGATTGTTACTAACACTTGGACTGGTGTCATCTTCAAGAGAAATGCAATTATCCATAGGAGAATCGGGGGCTGAATTAGGGAAAAATGGTGTATGTATCATTGACTTCACCGTATTCGTAGGAGTTACATCCTGCCACCTAATATTGTTTTGCAAGATTGACTAACAATGTTCAAAAGCAAAATGTTTCTTTTCATCTTGATGGTATAAAAGTTTTGCTTGAAGCATCTGTATCAATAAAATATTAAATTAAGTAATTATTTAATTTTTATATGAGACGAAATAAAATAAAATAAAAAACTAACGTAATAAATGAAGATGAAATCTTACTAGATCAACTTGAGACATCTCACTTGGGTGTAGATTTTCGACTTGCGCTAAACATCTACGAAATTTGTTAGAACATTTCATGATTGTACCCCATCGAGATTGGGTAGAAACTTGTGTTCTTGACTGATCATTATGAAAGGAGCAATAATTTTCATAAATTCTCCCCCAAAAGTGAGTATAAGATTGTGAATTGCCAACAATTAGGTCTTCAAAAAATGTGACACCAAGCTTTACAAAGTGCCATATCTTCAATGCTGAATGATTTTCCTTTCTTTATTTTTGATGAACCTTCCATACCGATTGTGTAAAGAAAATATAAATAAAAATGTAATTTAGAAAGTTTGCTGTGAAATGAAATTGAGTAGAAAGAGAGGAGAGAAGGTTTGTATTTATAGAAAAAAAAGCCATTTTTTTATAGTTGTTTTAACATAAAAAAGAGCCGTTGTAGATATGTTTCAGTTATGTTTTTATTTTATTTTTAATTTTTTTAATGAATAAAGTAGCACACTTGGATCTCAGCTGTTGGATTGTTATTAATCAACGGCTGAGATCAATCATGTGGAAAAATCTGGTCTTCGAAGTTCAATAAAGTTAGGAAAGTTTCTAGATCTACTCTGAACAATTTGAGAGCTTCGAAACTCCAGAAAGAGAGAGAGAGAGAGCACACTTCGGATAAATTTCGGATGAGTGAAGATCAGAGGGAGAGAGCTTCGAATCTCTGTTTCAGATCAGCCATGTTTCTCGGATCAGTGAAGATCAGAGGGAGAGAGCTTCGGATGAACTTCGGATCAGCTTTCAGATCCGTGAAGATGAGAGCCGAATTCATGATCAATGATCATCCTCTTCAGATCAGCTTCGGATCAGCATCTTCTCATCTTCCACTTCATCTTCGGATCAATGATCATCCACTTCATCTTCGAATCAATGATCATCCCCCATCTTCTCTCATTTGAAGCTCTCTTTTTCTCTCTCTCTTCAACCATCTTCTCCAACCCTCTTCAACCCTTTTCAGATTGAAGTCGTAGCCCCCATCAAATCCAGGTATTTTTCTTTTAAAACTCATAATGGATTATTTGAGAAATTAATTTGAGATTATTTATGTTGGTATTTGTGAAAATTTTTAAATCTGTTATTTCTGAAATCTATTGATTTGCTAATATTGCTGAAATTAATTTGATATTGTTGTTAGTATTTTCGAAACTTGTTGATATTCTTGTTCATATTGCTGAAACTTTTGAAGATGAATTTAATATGAATATTGATGAATTTGCTGAAATTCCTGATGAATTTGCTGAATTTGGTATGAATTTGATGAATTTGATGAATATTGATGAATTTTGGAATATTGATGAATTCTTGTTCATTCTTGTTCAATATTTTTATATAAAACTTCATGCATTCTGGAAAATCCCAACTGAAAATGAAGGAGGGAAGGAGGGAAGAAAGAAAACAGTTTAATTTTTGGTGACTTGGCAGATTTGGTAATTGTCAAATTTGGCACTTGATTTGGCAGTTGCCAAATTTGACAGCTGTTATAGCATGCCATTGGAGAAGCCAAGATTGCCTAAGCTGCTATATTATGGCTTTGGCAGCTGATTTAGCCATCCCTTAGAGATGCTCTAACAAGAACTATGCGCTTGCCATTCTCAATTAATTGTGCCTTCAGCAACATTATAATCTCTAATGTCTCGGTGTAAAATAAAATTGTTTGATACAATTTATATAATTGTGTTAGTATATTTTGTATTATTTTTGTTTATAACTTATAAAGTATAAATAATTATAAAATGTTTAAAAAAATTAATTATTGAGAAATTAATAGTGATATGCTTTTAATTTATACTTATGATTATTAATTTTTAACTTTTAAAAAATTACATTAAGGTTCAAAGTTATATATTTCTCTTTTTCTTTTGAAAAGTGTGGTGATTTAAAAAATATAGATAAAAGATGAAGCAAAATGATATGATAACTTTTAATGTTATTACTTTCTAAAGAAAGATTTTTAAGAAGACATTAATTTTTGAATCAGGTTTCTCTCCAGTTTGAAATTGAATTAGAACGTGTTATTGGAGCCGTGGAGGCTCATCACGGGTTCATAAAGGCCCATCACGGGTTCATAGAGGCCCATCACGGGTCCTGTTTCATAATTTAAGTCGTTCAATGTGTAGAGCTCGTCGAGTATTTTATCCCTGAAAAAAATCATGTTGATTGGATATCGATAGTTACTTGATTGGACAAGATTTCTGTCAACGGTAAATATAATTTTCAAAATAAATTGTTGACAAAAATCTGATCCGATCAAGTAGTTATCGATATCCGATTAATGTGATTTTTTACATGAATAAAGTACTCAATGATTTCTACATATTAACTGATTTGAATTATTAAAATAAGACATGTGATGACCCCACAAACTCAACAATACCATTCAGTACTGGAGACAAGCCTGACCTTAATTTTTTACTCTTTGATTTTGGAATATGGATTGCCTTTTTGACTTTTTGGTTACAACTTGAGACTAAAAAATCTCGTTTGAGATAGATTTTTTTAATCTTTTAAACTTTTATAAGAGTAAAAATAAAATGATTATAATTTAAATATAATATTTTATCTTATTAATTTTTTAATTTATTTTACCCTTTTAACTATTTTAACCAAAAGGTTGAAAACACTCATAGGCAAAACAAGATCTATATTATTATAATTAAAAGAAAGTTGGGGATGGTTACAACTTCCACATCATACATTGACTAAGTGCACGTTCAAATCAAATGTGAAAGCAATTGATTTAGCATAAAACACGTTTGGAGCCCAAAACACTAAAGTCTAAATGGCAAAAAGCACTTTTTCACATGGGGATGTGGTGGGGCTCATCTGTAGAGAATCCAATACACCAAAACTAAATAAATAAATAAATAAATAAATCCTCTGGAGAATCTTACAACAATAGAGATATGCAAGATTTAGGCATATATTATTGTACATGGCAAGGCGATAAGAAGGAATCATGCAATTAGTATTTGTATGGTTCCAATGTTTCTCAGATTCAAGTTAATTAACAATTTTGTATTTTCTATTTATTGTTCTTTTGTTTTTGTTTCTTTTAGAGGGTCTATTTATTGTTATTTGAAAATAATCAAGGCTAACAAGTGTTATCACAGTATTGTTCAATACTGAAATTGATGTAATATTTTTTTAAATATGTAAAAAAATGTAACAAATATGAAAATTGTAAGAGGAATTTCATGTTTTTCAAATTTTGTTTTAGATCTCAGTATTCAATTGATTACACTGTCATTTTAACTTAATTTTTTTATTGACATAATCTAATAAATAAAAAAATATACATACCTCATCGATTTTTAAAATTAAATAAAAAAGAAGAAATGGAATGTATCTCTTGTATTACTAACATCAACTCGACAAAATTGATAGTATCAACTAACATATACAAATATAATTCATTTATTCAACAGACCTAAAGCTATCTTCATAAGCCCCCTTCTCTAAGAAATCTCAGTCGATCTCTCTCTCTTTACCTATTATTTAAGAGGGAGAGGGTGGTACTTCTAACCTACCTTCCCCTTTCATTTCTTTTACGATTTCTCATTTTCTTTCTCTTGTTCATCACTATGTTAGTTATTACTGGTTCTCCCGTCTCCTTCATCGGCTTGCCATTGACAAAGATTTCAAATCTCTACTCATATATGATTTATGGTCAAGATCCAACGTTGCTAAATACACTTGTATATACTAGGTGACCACCTCAGATTCATAATATTTTTGTTTTGTAATGTAAAAACAGTAATTAATGTACCACAATTACCTATTGCAACAATGAACAAATCTTAAAAGTGATTGATAATGTTTATTTGTTGGTGATTTTTTTTTTTCTTTTTTTTTTTTGCGCGTTGCATTAAATAACTTATGACACAACTATCACTTGTGACTGCCAGCTTGTTGGGGGAGGTCCAAGCTTGAGACTTACAATTTTATTGTAGAAAGGGTGTTGGACAAACTTTAGGGATGGAAGCTTAAATTATTGTCCCACGCGAGGCAGGAAACTCTTCTTAAATTGGTCGCCTAAGCTTTATCCACCCATGCGATGGCTTACTTCATATTTCATAATAAGCTTTGCGCTGATTTGAACTTTTTGTTGAGCAATTTTTTGTGAAAAGGAGATCCCGAGAGTAGAGGTATTCATTGGGCCTCATGGGAGAAGATGTCCATGTTAAAGCTGCAATGAGGGATGGGGTTTCGGGATTTTAGAACTTGCAACAAAGCGTTGTTGGCTCGACAAGGATAGCGGTTGTGCAAATACCCTAATTCCTTTTGTGGTCAATATCTTAAAGATCTGTATTACCCAAACACAGATTTTGGAATGCTAGAAAAGGAGCTAGGGCGACGTGGGCTTGGGCAAGTCTCTTGGAGGGTTGTGAGGTGCTTAATCGGGGCATCCGTTGGCAGGTTTGCAATGGAAAGTCCATCAAGTTCTGGGAAGACAAGTGGTAGCTTCTTCAAAAAATTTCTGAGTAAAATCTCGTAAACCCAACGGATGTAATGTTTCTACAGTCAGTGAAGCCATTAACCCTACTACCAAAGGTTGGAATAAAAATGTATTACATAGTTTCACTACAAGAATTTGCACTTTTAGCGACCACTTTTTGCGATCAATATAAAAGTTGGTAGCTAAAAGTTACCTTTTGGATACCAAATATTAATTGATTGTGAATGATCATTATTTTTGACAACCAAATATGAGTTGGTTGTAGAAGGTCATATTTTGGCAACCAAAAAATGAGTTGGTCGCAGAAAGTGATATGCTTTCGGCGACCAACTAAAAATTTGGTCGCAGAAGGTCATATTTTGGTGACTAAAAAATAAGTTGGTCGCGGAAGATCAAAAATAAGTTGGTTGTGGAATTGGCGACTAAAATTTTAGTCGCTAAAAAACTTATTTTTTCCGACCAAAAATATTTTTGTTGCCGTATATTGAGTTTTGACTACTAAAACAATTTTAGTCGCTGAATGGAAAATAAAAAATTATTTTTTTCTTTGGCGACCAAAAATTTGGTCGTCAAAAACTTATTTTCAGTAACCAAAAAAAGTAGTCGACAAATTAGTACTTTTAGAGACTAATATTTTAGTCGCCATTAATTGAGATTTGGCGGCTAAAAAAATTTGTCGGCGAAAGTACCTTTTCTGTGACTAATCTAGTCTTTTGATCGCCAAAAGTTTGGGAGAGAAATTTGAAACGTGAAGGCGGGAATTAAATTTTTTTTGCAGCAAAAAAATTTGGTCACCGATTGTAAAACGACGTCGTTTTGTACCAGGAAAACAAGAATTTTTTTTTTATAAAAACCCTAATCTCCCCTCTGTTTTGATAATATTTATTTTTTGTATCACTTTTTAAGTGTGATTATATATATATATTTTTTTAATCACATTTTCTAATTAACATGTGATTAAAGATCACATAAGAAGAATTAAAAATATCTCACACTTAATTTTTAATCATACTTAATTTAATCAGTAAAATAATATTTTTTTATCACAAATTTTAAATAAATGTGATTATATATTTCCATCACAATTTCTGGTGTGATGGTATATATATAATTTTTCAATTTAATTTAGACGAGTCTTTGAAACAGCCACCTAGATTGAATTTACTAAACGGGGTCTCTTCTCTAATAATTTGCTCTGCGTTTTCTTTTTGAAACAAAGCCCTAGTTAATTCGTTCTTATTCACATCTCTCTCTCTCTCTCTCTCAAACCCTCATTCTATGGCTCCAAAAGCCCTTCATCTTCGACATCCGAACTCGCCCCCACACCTTCTCCTCCATCTCCGGCACCAAGGACCTCCAAACGGTTAACCTAACCCTCCGTGTCCTCTCTCGCCCCGAGGTCTCTCAACTCCCCCGAGATTTTCTTCAATCCGCCAATCTAACGGACGGATGACGGATTGGAGGTTTCGTGGCCGCAACCGACCCGCGCCCACCCCCTAGCCCTAGTTAATTCGTTCTTATTCACATCTCTCTCTCTCAAACCCTCATTCTATGGCTCCAAAAGCCCTTCATCTTCGACATCCGAACTCGCCCCCACACCTTCTCCTCCATCTCCGGCACCAAGGACCTCCAAACGGTTAACCTAACCCTCCGTGTCCTCTCTCGCCCCGAGGTCTCTCAACTCCCCCGATCTTCCAAACCCTAGGCCTCGAATACAACGAGAAAGTACTTCATTCGATCGGCAACGAAGTCCTCAAGGCCGTCGTCGCTCAATTCAACGTCGATCAGCTCCTCATCCAGCATCCCAGCGTCTCCGCATTGGTCCGCAAGAGCTTGGTTCGTCGTGCTAAGGATTTCAACATCGTTCTCGATGATGTTGCGATCATGCACTTGTCGTATGGGGCTGAGTTGTCCAAGGCCGTGGAGCAGAAGTAGGTGGCACAGCAGGAGGCGGAGAGGTTGAAATTCATGGTGGCCAAAGCGGAGCAGGAGAGGCGAGCGGCGATTATTAGGGCAGAAGTTGAGAGTGAGGCTGCGAAATTGATTTTATGAGCTGTTTAATATATCGCCTTGCATATATTAAAACAATATAAACTTGAGGAATGACAAAGTGAACTCTGTTTTTATATTAGCTCAGGGATGTGTGACAACTATTCGTTTTCAAGTGAGGCCAAGGAAATGGATGTCTCTGGTATATTTACTTGACATTAATAGATCACAATTCATAAAAAATAAAAATAAAAATCTATGATTAGTTTTGTATTTATAATAAGAAGAAAATAAATGAGGCTTCTCTGTGCCTTCCATTTTTTGATTTTTGATCAGTAACAAGAGAAATATTATTAATTAGAGTAAGGCACCGTTTGGGAAGGTGGGTTGGAGACTTTTTTGGCTATTTTAGCCACAAAAAACAAAATAGGTTATTTTAGCCATAACAAACAAAACATCACATCCAACCTATAATCATTACATTAAAAATAAAAATAAAAATCTATGATTAGTTTTGTATTTATAATAAGAAGAAAATAAATGAAGCTTCTCTGTGCCTTCCATTTTTTGATTTTTGATCAGTAACAAGAGAAATATTATTAATTAGAGTAAAACAACATGAAGGAATTACAAATCAAACACACACACACACACACACACACACACACACAAAGGAATCAACTCTCAAAACAGAATGGTCTCAAATTGATTAGGTCCCTGAAATTCAACTCCTGCTCTATGTAATTCCAACTTCTTAATTCCATTTTTAATGCCCAAATACACAAAATACTTTCTAATTTCATGCATTGGGCATTAGCAATTCTAAATGGCTTGTGTGCTTATTGTGGGCATAATTTGCAGGACATGCAAAAGTTATGTTATCCTTGCTGCAAGATATGCAAGAGAATGATCAAAGAATAATAATGTTGCAATTGGTGGACAAGATGAAGGTTAAGCACAAGGATGCTGGTGAGCTCTATTACCTTGATGCATATGTTTAATTGGAATAGTCTATATTTGCAATTCCAATTCTAATTCTGCCAAAACTGAGCCAAAAACATAATTACTTTGTCCACACGGCACAAAAAGTGTGTTTTTTTACTATTTTGGACTATATAATTGGCCTTCAAGTGGAGGGTAAAATTGAGGCAACTCATTTAGTATTATTGTCCTCAATTTATTTTCTCGTAAACATTTGTTGTATTTAAAAACCACTACACACTTTATGTTGCTTCTCCTTCAAGTAATTATTGAGACTCATACATGAACATCCATAATACAGCAGCATTGACCGTTGTTGTTTTGACTCCTCAGGTCCAGAGATACAGAGAGATGAATTAGAGCAACTTGTGATTCAGCTTATAGTGGATCGTGTTTTGGTAAGGAGCTTGACTCTTCAGACGTTATATCTGTGGATGCTTATTTCATTATTGTTGTAAAAATGAGCTCATGTGTTGATGATGATTATAAATCAGATAAGACATGGAATTCAAATTTGTGAACTCTTACTTGATAAATGATGTGGGTATTTTAAATCAATTTGGAACTTTTTTTTATCAACAAGAAAGAAAATTTTGTTAAAATATCACGACATCCACCAAAAAAAAAAAACTAACAGAGGACAAGACATCCACCAAAAACACTAAACCACAACAAAATTACTACAAAATATCACGTGCGACATACGACTCTCGAATCTCTAGAAATAGAAAGTAGAGTGTTATTCCCTCGAAAGGAGACTGAAACCCAAAATGAAGCCAATTAAACTATCTTATCCCATAGACTAGTGAGATCATCAATCTTCTCTTCGAAGATTCTAGATTCCTTTCCAACCATTTCAATCTATGAAAATAAATTTATAAATGAAAAGGAGTACTTTCCTTTCATTTCCTTCTAATGTGTTTAGGTTTTGAAGATCCTCTTGTCTCTTGGTTGATGCATTAAATGAAATATGGTAATATTTTTATTTTTTATTAATATATTTTGGTTTATTACCTTCTGTTTTTTTCTGCAGAAAGAAGAATTTCAGCATACAGCTGATTCCACAAATTCTTATGTAACAATAGGACCTCTTGCAAAGCAAGTGTTGCAAGGTATGAATTTGATTTTTCATGTTGATCCATAATACATAGTTGAAATTTATGTAATATTGATTGTTATATTTTTTGATACATTGATGTGTTATATTACAAAGCAGAGTAGCTCATTATATAGGAGAGGGTTTGGGTAGTAGGTGAGGAGTAGGTGAGGGTAAATTGGTGGTAGGTGTAGTAGGTGTGGTAGTAGGTGGTGGTAGGTGTAGGTAAATTCTAACATACATAATAGCTGAAACTTGGTGAGAATGTATTTCTTTGCTTGTCTGGTATTCATACACGTTTTTTGAAGTAGGGACACTATCTTAAATTGTCTTGCCAAGCACAATTCCTAGAATTTGTACTCTTATGGACAAGTTACACTGGTACTGACATATTCATCTCTCCTCTCTTGCATCATTAAGGCCAATTTTCATGAAAAAGTGGTATTTTACTGGTTTACACCAGTGTATACATTGGGATAATGCAACTCTTTTGCAACTTGTGTTTTAAGTTCAATTCCATTATATACAGGAAAGAAGATTGTTAAGCTTGAGGTTTCTCGAGACCAGAAGAGTAAAGGTGGCATAACGAAGACTTCCAAATGTAGCTTGACGTCATCAGGATTACATTATAAGCTTGATGAGCTGCAAAAGGAACTTTCTTCTATTCATGGGGGAATATTTCCTCATTCCGTCTTGTCAACTCAACAGATCACCATGCTAAGTACTCAGAGATCGAAGACAATAGAAGAGGTGCATCCCCCACACTTTGATCTTCCGGTTAAAGATTTCTTTAGTATTTGACTAGCTTCCTTATGATACTCTAGTTTATAAACTGCTACTGCAATTAGTGTAGCAATCTTAAGGAGGAATTCCACAAACAAAGAGTATCTATGGTTTATATTCACTACAACTAGAGTTTGTTGACAAGTTTCTGATTATATTTATAAAAAATTTGAATACTGTAAACAAAAAATTGTTTTATATTGAAAATTTTGTAAATAGTTTAAAAGTGAGTTGTTTTCACTTGCGAAACAGCTCAAGTTTATATTGTTTTAATATCTGAATGGCAGCATAAACAGCTCAAATCTGAGCACATGCAAGCAAGGCGATAATTGAATATGAAGGTGTACTCTGAAGACTGTTACATATGTAACTTAACTTGTGAGTGAAAGTAAGCAATTAATTAGTTTCCAACTTAATTATTTTTCTTTATTGTTTTAATAGGTAAACAATGAATAGGTTCCAACTTATTATGAGTTAAGACCAAAAATATCATAATTGACTAATTTAATAACCTTATCTTTTTCCATTTGTTGTATGGTTTCTCATTTATTTTCCTTTGTTGAACCTGCCTTAGTTATTTCTTCTTTGGCTATTGATTGGGATACTTCATTTCTTTCTTAGACGACCCCATCGTGAAAAATAATATGAATGACTGTGTTACAATTCATAATAATTATCAGAAAGTAGAAATGGGAAATATTGTGCTTGCACACATTTTTCTTAGAGAAGAATCAAATTTCTAACAAGAGTTCTGGTCATGTTTGACTGAGATACTTCATTGATTTCTTAGTTGTCCATGTAATATATGTAATAATACCCCCATGTGAATAATGTAAAGATTATGAATGACTATTCTACAATCCATTAATGACAATTAGTGAGTAGAACATGGGAAATATCGTGCTCAGAGACATACTGCCCATGGAGTAATTAGTTTCTGAGAAGAGTGTCCTAATTTCCTTTTCCTAAAAGAATAAGCTGATGAGTGGATTTTGTAATCAAGTTCTAAAGTGTGTGCATTGTTTGTCATTTTATTTTATTTTTTTGAATGCCCCTTGTGTCTTTTTTAAATTTTTGCTAGGTTCAACTGTAAGGGAAATTAAGAAAATCTATGCCAGGTTCAACTGTAAAAGTGTAAAATCAACTCCTATCATGATGTTTGAGATTAGTGAGTAATTTTCTGCTTATGTTTCAGGCTGCAGATGTAGTTTTTATTGCAGAACCTTGGACAGTGCCATGGACAGCAAAGACCATTCTGCAGGTAAATCATTTTTTTCATTTAATAACAGTTAAGTTCGAATAGATTTGTTTCTGTTTGATTTCAATCTTCATGGAAGTGTCGTTTAGTGAATTGGGTTTTTGATTTTGAGATTTATGTTGGTGTTAAATATGATAATTAGGCATTGCTTTTTTGTTCTTTTTTATTTTAAATGATCATATTGATTCATTGTTCTTAACTTGTGTCTTTGTTTGTTGTGGTACTAATAGGTTATCGAGCAAGTTGAAGTTGAGTATGTACCAGAAAAGGCTGAATTTGATGGTCATTTGGATGAGGAGTTTATGAAGGATTCTCTGGTGTTTACATATACACAAAAGAAGATGGGTAGATCTGCCTGTTACAACCCATGTATCTGTTTTTTTTTTTTTTTGATGTCCTATAATATTTGTTCAATTTGAAAAATGGTACCAATTTTATATCGTTTATAAATTGTCCTTTTCTACATTGAAGTACAATGAAGTATTACTGAAATTCAAGGACCTAGGTAAGTAAGTGTGAATGGGGGAGTAGTTTTGAAAAGTGATGATTTTATCTTTCTCTGAAATTCAAGGACTTTGGCATAGATAGATAGATAGATATATGAACCAATGCTGTTGTGACCATGTATATTCATTACACATATAAGTCAAGGATTGGCACTTAATTATGGTTGGGTTGAATGAATTTTGTTTGATATTAGATTGAATATTTATAAACAAAAAATGATTATTCTCAAAAAAATAAAAAAAAAGAAGAGATTTGGCGACTAAAAAATTGGTCGGCAAATTCTATACTTTTGCGACTAAAATCATTGGTCGGCAATTCTTTACTTTTTGGTGACTAAATTGTTAGTCAGCGATTCCTCCACTTTTGGCAACTAATTTGTTTGGTTATGGAATGTGACAATTGGCGATTAAGATATTTGGTCGGAAAAATATCACTTTTTGCGACCGAAGTGTTTTAGCGACAAAATGGATTAGTCGTGGAAATGATATATTTAGCGATTAAAAATTTAGTCAGCAAATCTAACTTTTTCAGACCAACAAAAATTTTGGTCGCGAATTGCTTTTGCCGACCCTCAATTGGCGACCAAAGTAGCGACAAAAAAATTAGTTGCGGATAATTTTTACCGACTAAAAATGGGCTTTTAACGACTAATTTTTTGGTCGGCAAATGTGTTATTTCTTGTAGTGTTTGGTCTATCACGAAGAGGTGGAAAAGATTTGTGGGATTCCCATTATAACTGAAGACCAAGTTGATCTTCTTATCATGCACCATGATCCTAATACTGTGTTTGATTGGAGGATTTGAGGAGAGATTTGGAAAAGGAAATAAAAAATATAGGTGAAATATGAATAAAATATACTTATATTTTAGATAATTTCATATATTTTTTTCTTTTTTCTTTTCAAATCTCTCTCCAAATCCCTTAATCGCTTAAAGGAACCTTTTCAGGCAAGTTTGGGTACATAATAGAAGTTGAATATCAACAGCATCAAGCTGGGGATAGGTTATCCGCCTCTTTCAGGTTTTGGAAATTCATACGGGCACTCCCGATTCCTCTTAAGCTTCGACACTTCGGGTGGTATAATTGTAACAATTTGTTGGCCTCTAAAGCTAATCTTTTTCGGTGTAAGTGTGTTAAAGATGAAGTGTGTCCTATTTGCTAAAAATAAATAGAGACTGTGGAGCATTTGATACGTGGATGTGACTGGACGAGGGCAATATGGTTTGAAAGTAGTTTAAATATCACTCTTAACACACAGACCATTGGCTCGACTCGAAAGGAGGACTTGCGAGGTGTTTCAAGCTTTTGAAAGTAGCAAGGATCGGGTGGAATATTTTTGCAAGATGCTATTGTTGGCATGGCACATTTGGAATAGCCGAAATCACTTTGTCTTTGACCGTCATCCCATTGACCCTTGTTCCATCATCTTCAAAGCTGGGAAGGATTATGATGATTTCGCTAGTATGTCTATGTTCAGTCAACAAACATCTAGTAATTTGAGTTCTTTGCAAGAAGCATCAAGGGTGTGGACGGAGGTTTAAAGCCAATTGAGATGTGGCTATCAAGCCTGGCACTTCGAGAGCATCCATGGCTATTTTAATCTGAGATTGTAAAGGCTCTGTTTTGGAACGGCCAGTTCGAATGGAGGAAGTGGGGTCAATCATGCAAGTTGAAGCTATGGCTGTTAGATGGGCGTCTCATGGCCGGATCCCTTAATCTTTCTTAGGTGGAAATTGTTGGTGATAACAAAAATGTGATCTATGTGTGTGTGTACGAGAATGATCCGCCATGGAGTTATGCTCCCATCATCGAGGATATTAGAAGGTTGGCGAACAAGTGTAATCTCTCTTTCTTATGAACTCCTTGCGAGGCTAACAATGCTGCTCATTGGACTGCTAGGGCCTTTCTTAATGGTGTTCTATCCTCTAATTGGTTTTGTAATCCTCCCAAAGGGCTGTGTAAGGCTTTAGCCTTGGTTTCATAATCTAAATTTTGATGTTCAAAAAAAATAACACTACACTTGCACTGGAAACTTACCCTTGTAATTATTCACCCAATTTTTTACTGATATGTAATTTTCCATTTTTCTTGTTCTATTTGGGTGGGCCATAAGCCCAAAGTGCTTTGCCCCTTCTTCATGATTTCATGCCTATGAAGGGTTCATTTGAAACTTCATGGGCTGATGTTGAGTCGACGTGTACAGTTATTTTCGTGGTTAAAGAATATACATGGGCCGAATATTTTCCCATGGTTTTTTTATGATTGTGAAGGAGCCTAATTATCATGGTCCGTATTAAAATCATAATTGAAAATTTGGAAATGATTTAGCCCATTCCGAAGTCCAGCCCGATTTCGGCCCATATTTTTATGGCTATAAAGCAGGGCAATTCTCAAGGGCTACGTTAAAATCAGATTTGAAATTTTGGCAATTATTTAGCCCATTCCAAAAGAAAATTGGGGAACTTACTGATAAGTCCCATGTACTAAGTTCAAAACTCAGCTAATATCAAAATAAAATATTTACACTAATTAGTCCAATATATTTTTAATTGTTACCGAAAAATCCTTTTTTTTTTAATTTACAGACACTGTTCACATCTTACTACCGTCGGACTTCCATCAAACGGTCGCCGGAGACTCGTCGGAATGTTCAACATCGCCGGAGACTCGTCGGAATATTTAAAACATGTTATGAAACTGTAAAATTTTACAGTTCTAAAAAATGTTATAAAACTGCAAAATTTTACAGTTTTAAACCATGATTCATTCCAGCACCAAAAAAAAAAATTGAATCTGCAAAATTTTACAATTTTCACCGCCTGTAACTAAAACTCGAAAATTACTTGTTCAGAATTCGAAAATTTTCTCATTACAAATCTGTGTGATATCTGTACAAATCTGAGTCATTACAGATCTATTTCAATGGTATTATAAATCTATTTCATCATCAACAACAACAACCATAGATCAACAACTATCCCAAAAAAATCTGTAAATAGAGAGAGAAAGAGAGAAAGAGAGAGAAATTGACAAAGATATATACACAAATCTGTTTAATCTAAGCACAGATTTGAGGATGAGCGTCTTCTTGTTCTGATTCTTGTTCTTGTTCTTCATCGTCTTCTTGTTCTTGTTCTTCATCGCCTTCTTGTTTGAATTTAGGACTGAGATTAGGGTTAGAGGAGGAAGCGTAAAGAGGGAAGCAAAAAGCAGAGAGAGAGGGGAAAGGACTTTTGGGTGTACTCAAAAAGTTATGGGATTAAATGGTGTCCACATGTTCCACATGGGACCTATGGGTAATTTCCCCAAGAAAATTCTATTTTCATACACATACTTAGCTTAAGGCACACACTTAATAAAATATTAATTTAATAACAATTACATCCTAAATAAAAATGACCATAATAGATATCCAACAACACCCATAATATTATATGAAAAAAATTTCTGTACACATCTTTTGAGAACAAAAAAAATCTCAATATACACTTTTTGAGTTAAAAAAATTAAATCCTAATTTTTTCATTGTTGTTACTTTACATATTACATACTCTATACTCCTTTATTGCTTACAAATTAAATAAATTAAAGGAGATGAGTTCCAAGGGAGTTCAAATTTCAGGAGAAAGAGTTCTGCGTTTTTTTTGCTAACATTTTTAGAAAGACAGCAATTTCTCTTTTCCCTTCCTATTTTTTCCCTCAACAAATCTCTACATAAATCTCAGATCGAAACACATTCCAATCACATGTTCTCACAAGGTAAGAGTTCACTCATAGATAAAATCTGGGTGATTTTCAGTTAGGGTTGTTTGAAAAGTGTTGGATTAGTATACTTTTTAATTTTTTAAGAAAAAATGTGAAATATGAGTTGGGTTTAAAGAGATATGGTAGAGAGGTGATGTGACTTAAATAAGATGATTGTGACCAAAATAGGATAATGTAGTAAAATAACATGTGCTATTTTTGTATATGCCAAACAACCACTAAATCTCTTTTTTTTCAAAAGTTGAATTCTTCGAAAGGACTAAAAAATATCAACAAATACAATAGATGATTTACATGAAAGACTAAATTTAAACTATCAAAAAATTGTAGGTTTCGATTTTTTAGCTAATGAAAGGTTTGATCTCCAAATAGATGATTTACAACAGCATCCAAAAAAAATAAAATATATATATATATATATAGCAACATTTATACATAGCAAAAGTGTGTGGAAATAAGGGTTAGTGGTGTGTGTACAATAATTATGAATGAAGGGTATAATTGTAACTGTGGATTGAGAAAATTAATTAATAATCAAATTAATAGATGTGTATTGAGAAAAGATGTGCTCTAAGCTAATTAAGTTTGTGGAAATAGAATTTTCCCACTCCGAAGTCCATCATGATTTTCACTCTTTTTTTTTTTTCAATTCTAATTACACTTCTAACCGTGAGAGAAAAAATATTTTGTTCACCCACCATTTTAATTATTTATATAAAAACAATATTATTCACTTAAAGTAGTGGGCCAAGGTCTTAGCTTAAGTGAAATGAGGCCGACACTCTGGACCGAGGTACTAGCGCAGTGGAAGTAAAAGTGTGCGAATAACCAAGGTCCTAGATCACGCAATTGGGCTAGCCCGAGGTCTGAAAGACGGACCGGGTTGTTTGTTGGGCTCATGACTTGAACTGAGCTAGCCTTAATTATTTATATAAAAACAACATTATTTACTTAAAGTAGTGGGCCAAGGTCTTAGCTCAAGTGAAATGAGGCCGACACTCTGGACCGAGGTACTAGCGCAGTGGAAGTAAAAGTGTGCGAATAACCAAGGTCCTAGATCACGCAATTGGGCTAGCCCGAGGTCTGAAAGACGGACCGGGTTGTTTGTTGGGCTCATGACTTGAACCGAGCTAGCCCTTGATCATGTCGAGGTCAAGCGACGAACACCTTGACAGATAAATGAAGCTTGAATGAATTAAGTGTCGAACACCTGACAGATAAATGAAGCTTGAATGAGTTAAGCGTGGGCAACCGAGTTGGTCCATGAGCTCGGTCATTAAAGATGATCAAGATTGGGGCTAGTGTACACCGGACTATTTTCAACTCGATAGGAATTGACATGTGGCCCAATCAAAGAGCATGAAAGAAATTTCACCATTCGTACAAGTCAATATCGTTAGACAGTTTTGCTATTTAGTATTTGGCAGTATTTGCACTTACACGTAAAAAAAGACAAGAGGGGAGCATATCCACGTGTCTAAGGAAGGACGGACAATGAGGTGCACACACAAACTATATAAATGGCGCAGAGCCTCCATGCACAGGTTTAAAACCCTTACACATTGAGAACTTCTGGTTATTAGAGCTATTTCTCTCTCTTTTGTTTTCTCTCTCTAAGGTTGTGCTAACTTGACTATCGGAGGGGTATTTCGGCCACCACCCGCCGGGTAGCTCATTGTCATTGAGTTCTGAGGTTATTCAGAGTGAAGCGAAGCTTGGACACAGGGAATACGGAGAGCGACGAATATTTGCTCCTTGCACAATTGGCACCGTCTATGGGAATCGAACCCACGAGCACGTGAGAACTTTTGACTAAGAAAACCTTGTCCTTCAAGCCTTTCCAATCACCTTCCATGGCGACCAACAATGATGTTCTAAAGTCCGTCATCGACAGCATTACTCCTGAGTTAGTTCGGCGTCATAATGATTTGTCCGCTATTCTGCCGATGGTTGGATTAGAGACACCCGTGGGCTTCTTAGTGACGTGCGAGATAAGTGCGCAAGGAGTAATGGACAATCGTTGAGCCCAAAACGACGTCGCCGATGGCGAGAAACACATACTCAGCACCTGGAAAGCAAGCTGAGAGACCAAGATGCCATCATTAGGAAGATGGCGATAGAGATGGAGGCCATGAAATGCAAACTGAAGGGAAAGGGCATTGCTGGAGTGAGAAACCACAATGAGCGCGCCTAATCCCACTGCTCCGGTTGTTAGAGTAGACGATAACCTCATTCGCTTTCCATTACAAAGAACCTTAGAGTTGACGACTTTGTTACACCTGTAGGGGTGTCTCGTACTAAGGACAGCAGCTACCACCCTTTACGACCGTCAACAATGTCAAGATACTCATACTCTGATCGGTCTGGAGATTTGCAAGGTGTGTTAAAGGAACAAGCACGCTGGTGGGAGGCGCAGAGAGTACCAGCGCTGCAACGGTTGGCCTCTAGTGAGCGCATCAGTGAAGAGGTTGTAATGCCTGCACCCTACCAGCCAACGCATGTGCCACCAGACAAAGAGTTAGCGAGGTTGAGCGCTACCCTCTTCTTCATAGAGAAAGAGAACACACCGCTCCTCACTGGCTTCCATCAACCTAAGTTTATGCTCTATAACGAAAAAATCGATCCGTACATGCACGTGAATCATTTTTGGTAGGTGATGGCTGGCCACCGGCTCAACGACGCATTTTTGTGCCTTATTTTCCCATCTAGTTTGGGTGAGTTGGGCTTGAAATGGTTTGAGAGGCTTCCAAAGGAAAGTATCGAGAGGTGGCAGCAATTAGCGGAGGCATTCGTGACCTGATTCAAGACTAACACCAAAACACCTAATGAAGTCAACCACCTTCTGGGCATTAAGATGGAACCGAGTGACTTACTCAAGGCATACAACACCAAGTATTGGGAAATATTCAACGAGATTATTGATTGCCCGATAAACTTAGCAATCACTCAATATAAGTGTGGTCTCCTCGTTGGGTATTGACTAAGAAACTCGTTCACCATGAGTCAATTGACAACCATAAAGCTGCTAATATAGCGCATTAATGAGCACATCCAAGTTAAGGATGATGCGACTGTATCTTCCACGAAGGTGAATCCGGTGGCAGTGGACAAAACGGTGGCCGAAAAGGTTCACGCTGTTGGACAGGAGGTAAACCATCTGAACAATCGCGAAAGAGAACAGGACCGCAGTGCTAACAGCAATAATCAGGGTAAGGGTCATAACAACAACCGAGCTATCTACCCCTGCGATGTCAAGGAAGATGCAAAGCGAAAGTTGAACGCCCGAACAAGCATCACCACGATTTTTAAAATCCCAATCTACCGCATACTTAGCGAGATCCATGATGAGGCATATGTCCAGTGGCCGGCTAAATTAGGCGATGCACAAAGAGGCTTCAATCCGAGGTATCGCTGCACCTACCATGATGAGCGTGGGTACCGCATAGAAGACTGTGTACTTTTTAAATAACATTTAGAGGAGTTAGTAATAGCTGGCCACCTAGATCTTTACATTGATGGAGGCGTCAAGACCTTGCCCTAAGCTCAAGCCGAGCCAAATGGCTTGGCCACTTTAAATGCACCCCCAAGACGTAATCAATGTCATCCATGGGATTGTAGAGCCGGCGCGGATATGCGAACTCTGGGGGATGATCAAGAAAGCAAAGCATATGATAGAAGTCTTATTTGTCTAGACGGCCATAAAGAATGGCAAGATTGAAGCAACAGACGTCCTCAACTTTTCAAGTAGAGATCTGAAGCGAATTCAAACCCAACATAATGATGCATTGGTGGTCACGCTTTTCGTGAAGGACTTTGACATTAAACGCATTTTAGTCGACCACGGTAACTTGGTCGAAATAATGTATTATGATGCTTTCAAGCAGCTCAAGCTGGAAGACAAAGATTTGGCCCCAACAACCTCGCCACTGGTCGGTTTCAATTCACAACCAGAGTGGCCGGTTAGGAAGATCATTTTACCAGTCAAGTCAGGGCAATTGTCAAACAAGTGGAATTTTGGATATTGAAGATACCCTCAACTTACAACTTGATCTTGGGCAGAGGATAGCTTCATGCTATGCAAGCGGTGACGTCAACTTACCACCAGGTAATGAGGTTTCCCTTCGCCATCAAGATGATAGAAGAAGTATGGGGAAATCAAGTCATGGCAAGCAATGTTTCGTGGCTGTAAACGGAAGCCGAGCTGCCAAAGGCTTCATACAGATGATCGAAGGACCAGAAGATCAAAGCGTCCTGGACGATGTGGGTAAGAAAGTCAAGGAAAAAGGTATTGAGGACTTAATGGAGGTAAGGGTTAATGAGAGTGATCTGGAGAAGTTCTTTCTGCTAGGATCAACCCTGACTGCCCAAGAACGATTGAAGATAGTGAATTTATTGGTGGCAAATATCGAAGTGTTTATATGGACGCCTTACGACATGTCTGACATCGATCCAAGCTTCATTTTCCACCAACTTAATGTTTTCCCTAATGCCTGACCAGTAATTCAAAGAACTTGGAGATCGGCGCTTCATCATATAGAGGCGGTGGCTGAAAAAGTGAAGAAAGAATTTGTTGGAAACTGGAATGATTCAGGAAGTGCACTATCTTCAATGGTTTTCTAATACCATCGTTGTGCCAAAAAAAATGGGAAATGACAAGTTTATGTCGACTATAAGACGGTCAATCGAGCTTGTCGAAAGACAGCTTTCCTTTGCCTTAAATCGACCAATTGGTAGATCTCACAACTGGGCACAATAGGCTAAATTTCTGAGATGCCTACAGCGGCTATCACCAAATTGCCATACGTGAGTTTGACCAAGAAGTTATTTTTTTCACGACCCCAAGGGGGTTGTTCTGTTATAGGGTCATGCCGTTCAAATTGAAGAACGTTGGTGCCACATTCCAGTGAATGATAACCAAAATGTTCGCCCTCTATTAGGTCGGACAATGAAGGTATACATCGATAACATGGTCGTCAAAAGCAAATGTGAGGCTGATCACCTAACCGATCTAGCCGAAATGTTCATCATTCTGAAACAACACAAGTTGCGTCTCAATGCGGCAAAGTGTGCTTTTAGAGTAAGGTCTAGAAAGTTCTTGGGTTTCTTGGTCGCCAATAGAGGAATTGAGGTAGACCCATCACAAATCAACGTCATCCAAGAGCTGAAGCGGCCAAACTTAACAAAGAATGTGTAACATCTTGCCGGGATA
Organism: Camellia sinensis; assembly: GCF_004153795.1. Lineage (NCBI taxonomy): Eukaryota > Viridiplantae > Streptophyta > Magnoliopsida > Ericales > Theaceae > Camellia > Camellia sinensis. The sequence goes on from NW_021025706.1 coordinate 1,290,072, forward strand.
GTAGCCGCGCTTAATAGATTTATTAGCTTGTCGTCAGATCATTGTTGTCCTTTCTTCCAAGCTTTAAAGTTGAAGTTCTTGTGGGACGAAGAATGTGACAGAGCATTAGCTGAGCTAAAGACATACCTGTCCTCTGCTACACTCCTTGTTACTCCAAAGCAAGGTGAAGAACTCTACTTTTATCTGGTCGTTTCCTAGTATGCCATCAGTGCGGTGCTTGTTAAAGTAGAAGGCATACAACATCTATCGATCTTCTATGTGAGCAAAACCTTACTTCCAGCAGAATCGAGATACTTGCCACTCAAGAACTTACCTTGGTACTAATGATAGCCTCTAGGAAGTTGGCACATTATTTTCATGCGCACACAATCGTTGTGCTAACATAATTTCCATTAAAAGCCTTATTTGAACGGGCAAACTTCTTTGGTCGAATCTTGAAATAGGTAGTCGAATTGGGGTAGTTCGACATTAGGTTTCAACCCAGAACTGCCATCAAGCATAAGCATTGGCTGACTTCATCGTAGAATTCTTACCAAGGACTCACCCAGTGTGCTCGATCCAACCGAACAAAGAGGGTAAGCACCACGGAAATAGCTCGACCAACTTTCACTCCAATTTGCTTCAACCCACCTAACGAGACAAACATGAGAGGCGATGTGGAAATTGCGCACCAGGCCACAAGTCCATCACTTGAAGGACAACCACAACCTAGCAATGCATTGGAGGGTTCCGAGATAACCGGACATTCTGTTAAGCCCAACATTGCATCGTAACGGGGAGAAGAAGTTGTGCAAGATACAATTAACAACGGTGCGCTTAAAGCGGAGATAGCTGAGCAACCGGGCAACCCAGGCACGGAACACTTGGGGTCTGTTTGGTAATGTTTACGTTTTCAGTTTATATTTACAAAAAATTTTATAAATTGGTTTTTGTTTATTTTTAGAAAAACATAAACTACAAATGCGTTTGGTAATTGAAAAAATGTTTAAAAAATTTTAAAAATATAAAAAAGAGTGAGAAATGGCAAGTGGTGGCAAGTGGCGGCGGAAGACGGTAGTAGAAAGTGGTGACGGTGGGTGGTGGGTAACGGGTGGTGGTGTACGTGGTGTGGTGGGGTGGTGACGGTCGGCGGGTGGCGAGTGGCGGGTGGTAAGCGAGTGGGTGTGGCGGACGGGTGGGTGGGTGACGATGGTGGGTGAGTGGTGATGGTGGCGGGTGGTGAGTGGTGCGGTTGGTGGTGGCAAGTGGGTGCAGATGACGGGTGGTGGTGTGGTGGTGGTCGTGGGTGGATGGGTGACGGTGGCGGTGGTGGGTGGTAGCGAGTGGATGGTGGGTGGTGGGGCCAGGTGGATGGTAGGTTGGTTATCGGTGGTGGGTCGGTGGGTGGTGGGTAGGCGGGTGGGTGGCAGGTGGCTGTGGGTAAGTTTGGTGAGTGGTGGTGACGGGCTGTGATGACAGGTGGTGGAGTGGTATGGCGGGGTGGTGGGTGGTGGGCAGGTGAATGACAGTGGGTAGTGGGTGGTGGTGGTGGTGGCAGGTGGTGGCTGGAAGTGGGTAGTGGTGGGTGCGTGGGTTGGTAAGGTGGGTGGTGGCTGTGGTGGCAGGTGGGGTGGTGAGTGATAGTGGCAAGTGAATGGGGGGTGGGTGTGGTGGCGACGGAAGCAGTGAGTGGATAAATGGTGGCGGTGGTGGGTGGTCAAAAAAAACTGAAAACTCAAAACGGAAACACATTTTTAGAGTTTACATTTTTTGGCCAAATTTATAAACTGAGACCGCTGATTTATAAATCAAAAATTTACCAAACAAGTTTTTATTTGAGTTTTTAAAATTTTTGTAAATATAAACAGAAAATTGAAAACGTAAGTATTACTAAACGGCACTTTCGCCTTTCAAAAATCTCGAAACCCCGCAGAATGTTGGAAGCTTTTTAGAGGCAAAATGTGGATACTTTTTGTCAATGGCACTTCAAACAGACATGGTGCCTGGTTAGACATAGTTTTGATCTCACCCAACGGATTGGCCATCGAATATTCCATCACACTTGGGTTCCCAGCATCAAACAATGAAGCGGAGTACGAAGCGCTGCTAGCTGATCTAAAAGGTGCACTCCAAATGAGAGCATCTGAACTGATGGTTTACAGCGATTCCCAACTCGTTGTAAACCAAGTATCCGAAGAATACGAAGCCAAGGATGACAGAATGGCTAAATAGTAGACTTTGGTGAGAGAGCAACTCAAGAAATTTCAAGCCATAAGAGTTGAACAAATTGGCCGAAAAGGGAACAGTCGGGCAGATGAGTTGGCCGATTTAGCTTCTATGGCCAACAAGACGACAACTAGCCCTCACTTAATTGAATTTCTTCCAAGACCTAGCATCAAAGAATTAGATAAGGCAGAAGCTCTCTACGCCGAGCTAGGTCTTTCATAGATGGACCCCATCATTCTTTTCCTGAAAGAACGAATTCTGTCAACTGACAAGAAAAAAACAAACAAAATCCGAGTGAAGTCTGAGCAGTTTTAGATCTTTCTATCTGGTGCCTTGTATAAGAAATCCTTCACTAGTCCATACTTAAAGTTGGTCCATCCAAGTAGAGTCGACGTTTTTCTTTTTGAGATCTATGAAGGGATATGTAGAAGTTATATCGGCAGAAGATCTCTAGCCTACTGCGCTGTCTCACAAGGATACTGGTGGTTAGGCATGCAAGTCGACGCGCAGAAGTATGTGAGAAAATACTAAAAGTGCTAAAAGTTTGCTCATCAAATTCATCAGCCGGCCAGAGAACTTCTTCCTCTCACAAGTCCTTGGCCGTTCGCAATGTAGGGACTAGACATAGTTAGACTAATCCCAACCGCCCTAGGCAACCGCAAGTTCTTTATAGTCGTGACGGATTACTTCACCAAATAGGTCAAAGTTGAACCTTTGTTGACAATTAAAGAAAAAGATGTGAAGAAATTTGACTGGCAGAATGTGGTAACACGATTCGGAGTCGCCAAGGCACTGATTTCGGATAACGGCACCCAATTTGATTAAATGTTATTCAAAGGATTCTGTGAGGAACTGAAGATAGAATTCTACAATTCAACACCGGCCTATCCTCAGTCGAATGGCTAAGTTGAAGCATTAAACAAGACCATTCTAGTTGGGTTGAAGAAAAGGCTAGAGAAAGCCAAAGGAAAATGGATCGAAGAACATCTGAATGTCCTTTGGGCTTACTGAACAATGCCAAGACGCTCAACAGGGGAGACGTCTTTCACCTTGCCACTGGAGGTCGGCATGCTCACCATCTAAAGTGAAAATTTCAAGCCGAACTTAAACACATGAGCCATCGCTCTAGAGTTGGACCTTGCAGAAGAACACAGAGAGAAGACACTGATCCACATCATTGCATACTAATAAGTACTATCCAAGAAGTATAACAAACAGTTCACCCCTAACAATTCAAGGTTGGGGATTGGGTTTTGCGGAAGGTGATGGGTAACACTCTAGTGTCGGACGAAAGAAAGCTAAGGGCAAACTAGGAAGGCCCTTATAAGATAATCGGACTGGCTGGCAGAGGGACATACCACCTTGAAAATCTTAACGGCCAAGCCATACTATGACCATGGAACACGGTAAATTTGAAGTTTTATTATTTCTAGTTTGAACTTTCGATGTACACCCCCTAATTTTGTGATGTAATTTTCCAAATTTGTAGAAATCTATGAAATCTATATATAACGGGAATAAAAGTCACTTTGCTTAGAAAATTGTTGTACTGTTTTTCATTTTCTTGTTGGATTTACCTTGGGCAAGGGGCAACTTATTTCAACCTTTAGCCGGTATGATTTTGCGCGACTAAAGGAGTTGGTGAATGGTCCCTTTCAGTCAAGATGGTTTTACCCGGCTGAAGGAGTTGATGTTTTGTTCAACTCCAACCTTTCAGCTGAGATGGTTCTACCTAACTGAAGAAGTTGATGAATTATTCAATCTCAATCTCCTAGCAGAGATGATTTTGCCCGGCTAATGGAGTTGATGTTTTATTTAACTCCCGCATTTTAGCAGAGATGATTTTGTTCAGCTAAAAGAGTTGATGAATTGTTCAACTCCCACTATTAACCGAGATGGTTTTGCCTGGTTAAAGGAGTTCGTGAGCTGTTCAACTCCCACATTTTAGCCGTGATGATTTTGCCCGGCTAAAGGAGTTGATAAATTGTTCAACTCCCACTTTCTAGCCGATATGATTTTACTTGACCAAAAAAGTTATTGTTTCCTTTATGCTGCGATAGTATTACACGGCTAGAAGTTAAAAGGACATGCATTACAAAATTACAAATGACGGAAGTTCTAAAATTTCCATTAGTTGAAAATTCAAGTACAAGAGTTGGGGCAGCTAACCCGGTTACACGGCTAAAAAAAAATACAATAAAAAACAAAGTTAAATAAGAGGAGAAAGATCAGCAAATTCGTTTCCAGCTCCAGCCACAATGTCCTCCAGATCGACCACAGCCGTCATTTCTTTATCACCGCGCTTTTGCTGGGTGGTCCCTTCTTGCTCGGCCACCTCTACGGCCTCATCCTTGGTTCTATCTTCATCGGTTTCCTTTCCTTGCAAAGCGTTGAAGACTTCGTTGGCATAAGAAACCATATAGTCCGGCAGAAAGGCTAGGGGAAGAGAGGTGAACATCTTGGTTGAAGGATTCTGATCGAGCTTTTCGCAAGCAACCTTCCAGCCAAATTGAAAGAAGATGTTCTTAGTGGCATTGACTTGCTTGGTGTAACTTTCTTCGGCATCCTTGAAGTCGCTGTCCTCAACAGCCTTCTCCAAATAAGAGACAGAGAATATGAAGTCGGGGATCATGTGTTCATAAAAGTAACTCCCATGAAAGGGCAAACGTGGTTTAGGGTAAAAGGGAAGTTGACACCAAGATACATTGGGCTACATGAAATCCTTGAAAAGATCAATTCGGTAGCATGTCAAGTAGCCTTACCTCCGGTAATGGAAAACATGCACAACGTTTTTCATGTCTTAATGTTACGTGATTACTTATGAGATCCACACCATGTTATTGAGTCGACACATGTGCTTCTGAAGGATGATTATAGGTACGAAGAAAGACCTGTTCAGATTGTGAATCGCCAGATTAAAAGAGAAATAAAAAAATACCGTTGGTGAAAGTTGATTGGCAAAATCATAGAGGAACGTATGTTACATGGGAAACGGAAGAAGATATAATGAAGAGATATACAGATTTGTTTCCGTTAGACCCGTTATTCTTCCAAACTGAAGGTAACTCGAGTTTGGAGGACCAAACTCTTTAAGGGGGGAAGACTGTAACAACCCTGACCCATGATTAACGTTAATCCATGATTTAATATGCCTAATAAGTTCTTGAGATCAAAACTTGAATTAAATTGCATGTGTGTTGCCTTATTTGGGTTTATATCTGTTTAGCATAGAATGATCTATTTACGTTTTCTATCTGTTCTGCATATTGGAGGCCTTATCGGCGTCCGATCATGAAATTGACTCAAGTTATGTGTTATTTGGAATTTTTAGAATATTATGATAAGTTTGGTTAAAATTCGATTCAGAACCAAATAATTAGATTAATTTAATGCGAAATGATTGCTTTTAACCTCAATTGAACATGTGTCCTTAAGTGGGCCATATACTTGATCCCATTAGGTCATTTTTATATCATCAACTTATGCTCCTAGACATACAAACGTGAGAGAGAAGTGAGAGACTAAGAAAGGGTTTGGGATCAAGTGAGAAAGGGGAAAACTTGTAAGAAATTGTTGTGAGATTGAAAGGAAGTTGAGAGTTTTAACTTCAACACTTGTGAACTCAAGTCTCTAGGTAAGAATTTTATCCTTAAGCCTTGAAATATAGACTATAATGCATGAACACAAGAGAATTATGTTGAATAATGCAAGAATTGAGTTAGAAATGAAGAGTATTGAGCCATACCATGTATGCATGCATATTTCCTCGCATTTTGAGTTCAATTTCTAAGAATTCCCTCATGCATGTCTTGAATTTACCTTAATTTTGGAAAATCATCAAGTTTCATATTGTTTTGTAGTATTTGATCATGCTTTAAGAAGCTTAAGTTCAAAAAAATTCATGCATGTCATATTCATGGAACATTAATAAATTTTAAGTTAAATTTTTGCACATTTGGCAAGCTATTGGGTCATGATTTCATGAAATGATCCCTAATTCATGACGTTTTATGAGTTTCTAAGTGTTTTCTCAAGTTTTGGCCCAGAAAAATCGAGTTTTGATGCTTTAAGATTGAGTTTTGAACTTTGGGAGCAAATTTAGAAATTTTAGAATTTGCACCCTCTGTTCAAGTAAAGTATTATACGCTTGAGCGACCACCTTTGTTTTTGCACATCCGCTCGAGCGACCAGAAGTCCGCTCGAGTATGAAATGCATACTCCCAGAAGTTCATGTGTTTTTGCAGATCGCTCGAGCGACAAAAGTCACACTCGAGCTAGGGTTTGAGTCTCACGCTCGAGCGAGGATCGAGCATCCGTCGACTGTGAAAATCGAGCAACCAATACTCTTTCAAAGTTTGCAGACCGCTCGAGCGAAGGACGTTGTGCTTGAGCGAACCCTCACATCTTGCATGTCCGCTCGAGCGAGGAAAGCCACGCTCAAGCGTAGACCCTATTTTTAGTAAGTTTTGAAAAATATTTTCAAGTACATTTTTGCATCCTCATTCCATTCTAGGCATTCTTAGGCCAAGATTAAGATACCATAATGAGGATAAAGGCTAGAAATACACTAAGAACAAATGAAATAAGTTATGTACAATCTGAGCGTGTGTTTTAATGTATGTATCTGTCATGTTATATAGGTCACGCGCCTCAAGTTAAGTGAATTGCCCACCCTACCCATCCATTTGGAGCCACCAGTTATCTGTGAGTAATAACTTTGTAAAGCTATGTTCATTTATAAGTATTTTCTGAATGATATAAGATGATTTGTTTCTGAAATATTATTTTCTGTTTGAATGAATGGTTGTCCAATATTTTTGAAATGTATTCGTGGCATTCTTAGTTTCAGATAACATCTGTTATCTATTCTGTTGCGTCCCAATTATGGGCCAAATGTACGTCTCATAAGCCAACTGTTATGGATCCTTCTGTATACGTCCCTTTATGGGTCAACTGCACGTCTTATGAGCCAACTATACCATCTCTGTGCACGTGAGTCAACTGTATGCCTTTATGGCCGTCCCTTTATAGGTCAACCGTATGTCTTTATGGTCGTCCCTTTATGGGTCAACTGTTTTTGATAGTGCTAGTGAATGTACCACGTATGATTAACTACAAATTCTGATTATTAATATGATTCTGAATCTGTATCTGTTATGAACTATGATTTCTAAACATGATTATGAATCCATTTCTGATAACTACTGAATTCTGTTTTCTGTAACTGTCTTGGACAACATTCATTAAACCCTTTTACTATGTTATTATTCACTGGGCTCCAGCTCACTATTTATATTATGTATGTAGGTGGGCAGGTACGTGATCAGGCCCAGAGTTGATGGCCTAAGATTCTGTTCTGTTAGCCAACTATCGTGTCTCCCGAAGAGGTTCCTTTTGAGAGGATCACGCCAAGGCTTTAGTTGAGTTTGTTCTGTATATCTGTACTTGGGCTAAGCTTCCCTCGACTCTATCTGTGTATTTGGGTGACGTAAGACTAATGTATTTTTGATGTCACATCTATATATATATACATAAGTTTGTTTTGATCTTTTCTATCCCATGTATGTCTGCACAGCTCTATGGACTATGTAAATTTGTATATTAGCGTCCGCAGCCCCTATTATATGTTATTATGTTCTGAGGCCTTTGGTAATCCAAGAATTACTGGCCGATTATGATGCTAAACCCATAGGGGCGGGTTTGGGTCGTGACAACCGCAGACTTGACCATCCGGGCGTCCGATACATAGACTTTGTCAGATCAAAAGCAAGGAGTCTCTCTTTGTCTTCGGCCACGGATGCAGTTACCAAGATCTCCTTGCCGCAATGCTTGAGCTTTGGCTCCTAAATAAGTGTTGGTGTAGCCTCTTACACCTTATGCTCGGCGCTCAATTCAGTGACAAGCTCGGCCGACAGATCTGTTGTCATGACCTAAACTCGGCACCCAAAGGCTCAGCATCGCAAATAGATAAAATAAAATAATTCTAATAATTTTGTAATCATAGCGCAAGCGGACAAATTAAATAAATTACAATAAAATAATTGAGTACCAAATGTTTATTAAAACGAAAGAAAAATAGTCACTTGGGCTTTTATTTATTATAAGAGTCTAATAAAAAATACAGATAACACAAAAAAAAAAACACTACGAATTATTCCCTATCTTGATCCCGCTAAACCTCGTCACCTGAAAAGGGTAACAGCTATAAGCACATAGCAGAGTGAGAAATATTATACTGTGAGTATAGAGGCACGAAATAGTCATGGATAGTTATTTAAGCTAAAACATTAACATAATTTAAGTGACATAAATAAATTATTTAAGTGACAGAATCTGAAATAAAAATTACGTAAATAACTATAATCACGGTATAGAACAGAACAGGGGTCACTGGAGTGACAATCAGAATAGGGGTTAATGGATCCACGACAAACAGAGGACCACAAAGTGGCCAAACATGGACTAATGGTTATTTAAGTCTCCCAAAGCATGGGACTTTCGTGGTGGTACTTATAGAAAATAATTGTCTACAAGATCATTGTCAAATACTTTCTAAAATTTAAACGAATATATCCATAAGTTTCAATTTAAGCAAATAGGGTTCAGAAAATAATTCACGTAATTGAAACATTAACGTAACCATAAAACATAAATTATATAAAATAAATTGTGGTAACCCAAAATATTCGTAAAATATATTATGGTAACTCAAGACATATAAAAAACATATTATGATAACTCAAGATATAATATAACTCACCTTAAAATTAACCCTTAACTTTAATTTTGTTACTACAACTCCAGCTATACCCCTCACTTTTCGAAGCTTCACTGGTACACTACGAATAAGCCTCAGATTTCTTGTTCTTATTTTTCTTTGAAATTCACTAAAGTGAGTCCTCATTATTTATGGTTGGTAAATAATAGCTGTTAGTGTGTGGCAACGTGTGGCTCACAAAATTCGGTCACCTGTCCAAGCATGTTACCAAGGCTATATATGCATATTCTCAATCCTTTATGGTAGGCCGAAGGCCTAGCGATTTTTTTTTTTTTTTTTGTATTATTTAATTTAATTATAAGGTTATGATTCCTTAAATTACTTATGATTATGCGTTAGGTTCACATCTAAAAACCTCACTACTTAATTATAAAACATCACTTATCACACTGAAATATTTAACGTGTGGTGCCTCACAATTTAATTCCTTAACAATTCCTAATTTCCTAAACTATGCATTTATTTATTTTGTTATTTATTTTTATTATTTGTTTTATTTATTTTTTTATAACAATAAAGAATTCTATTTATTGCAATATTGAATAAAATTTACAAATTCGAGTGTCATATCTGTGGCATGAGCCCTCTTACTAGCGTGGCACGACTTTGAGCTAGCCCGGGTGGCGGCAGTTGAGGCCAAGGCAATCACAGTCCCAGAACTTTGATTGGCAATTAGGATAGGGATTGAGCTGCTTGGTAGCTCGGTGGAAGTGGCTGTGATAAGGTTTTTAATTCGGTTTCTCTTAGCCATCTCTTCTTTTTTTGTTAGTCGGATTAGTGGAATGTCTAGTAGTGTTGGGTCTGGCGGAGAAGAAGGCCCTTGCAAGAAATCTGTAACCTTGCTTTTAAGTTTGGTCGAGTACCAGTAGCTTGGTATGTAACCGAGAAGATTGTGACAATCTCAATGCCTGTACTTCAGCACGGTTCTAATCGCAACGCAACCTCGTTTAGATTGGAGTAATTTGCTTGTAACTCTTCAATAGCTGTAAGAAAAAAGCAATTAGCACAGAATAACAAAAGTAAATAAGTTGATTGGTCAAGGAGCGTGACTTACATAATAAACCAAAATTCTTGCTAATGTACCAACCGGGCACGTCAGCAGTCTCGTAATTGCCTGACACCAAGAAGAATTCATCATCGTGCATATCTTTGTCTAGTGTGCCGGTTACTAAACGTTCTCAGCCTGGCCTTATTTTCAAGTAATAATTAAATCCGTCGGTCGTGTGATTGAGCGTGTATTGACGGAGAATCTCAGCTAAGCCTAACTACAATCTTAGGCGGTGATTCAGCTCGGTGACTCCGTTTATAATTCTATAAATGTTGGTGGACACTTGTGTGGGAGCCAGTCCGGTTCTTCTTAAGAACTCGCAAACCAAGGGCTGCACCGGAAAGCGAAGCTCGCCTTTAATTCTGGACATCATGATAAAGGAGCAAGAATATAACCTGCCCTACGGAAGGATGCCCTCCTCACTGAGCTCAAAATGTACTTCTGTCGGAAAGCTATACTCTTAGTGGAACACGGTCAAGCCACCAGCCGTGTTTACCAGGTAGCGGTAGCGACCCATGAAGTGTGGTTGAACCTGCTCAACAGAATATGTGTGTTAAGGATATGAGCTACTCGGTCTTTGAGAGCCTTTATGTTAGTGTGCCTAGTCTCCTAGGATTCTGTTGTTAAAAAACAAAGTGTCGAGTGACAGCGCGACCGCGCAGGTAGAGCCAGATGGTAGCTCGGTCAATTGAGTTTTGTTGGTTTCTAGCTTGGTTATTTGTTGTTATCCAAATCATAGCTCGGTTGCGCAAGAAAGCCAGATTTTAGCTCGGTTACGCAACCTTTATGTGTTTTAATAGCTCGATCCCAAGGTTTGGTAGAATTTAGCACGGTCGCAAGAGCGAGCCAGAAGTTAGCTCAGTCACCCTATCTATTGTGCAATGTAGTAGCTTAGTTTTCACCTTTAAGTTCTATAAACAAGAAACTTGCTCGATCAAATCATGATTTTGGATCAAATTGGGGTTTTTAGCGCGGTTAGGCCCAGATCCACACTTGTTCATCTCAGGAGTTGATGAACAGTGTTAGAAACTAAGGGCACAGGTGCTTCCTAGAGCTGAAAATAGGGCTAAACCCTAGCCTAATCAAGTTTTCAACAGTGTTCAACCACTATTATCATATTGAAAGCAAAGAAATTGTGGTTGGAACTCAAAAACGCAAAAAACAATGAAGAACATTGAGAGGTAAGAAAAACTTACGGATTAGAGCTTCGATAGATGATCTAATTGGTGGAAAATGCCCTGATAGCTTCGAAAAGGCTAAATACGCAAGAAGAAAGCTTCGATTCAGTCTTGGAAAGCAAGAGATTGGAGATGACAGCCCTAGTTTTTTGGAATAAACTAACAAAAGTATGGAGAAGATGATGAACAGTGAAAATAAAGGGTTAGGTATAATGGTTATAGGACTAGAAATGAGAAAATGTGGCAAGATTTGAATTTGGAAGGACAATGTGGGACAGCTGGGTTGGCAGTACGGGGCCAATAGACGAATGACACGTGTCCATGATGAGACGTTTCAGTCAGGAGAAGTACCACAAGAGCAGAGGTTTAGTAAACCGAGAACTAGCTCGGTCGCATAATGCAATCCTAATTGCGTGAGCGAACTAGGGACCAGTAACAAAACAAAGCGAGCAATCAGGCGGAGAAGCCTAGCTCAGCCAAAAACATAACGCCCAGTTACGCAAATAACGCAAGTGCTAAGAACTGAGCAAGATTTATAATCGAGCAAGAAAATTAGCTCACCCAGAGAAGGTAATCCCAGTCACGCTGGCGCGGACGAAATTAAGGGGCAATTGAGAGGGGAATTTATTCCGGCTTGGTAGGCTAAGTAAGTTTGAGCCTGGACCAAGTGAGGTTTGGGCCTGGGCCGAAGTCTTAGCTCAGATGAAATGAGGCCGCACGCTCTGGACCGAGGTACTAACGCGGTGGAAGTAAAATTGTGCAAATAACCGAGGTCCTAGATCACGCAATTGGGTAGCCCGAGGTTTGGAAGATGGACCGGGTTGTTTGTTAGGCTCATGACTTGAACTGAGCTAGTCCCTGGTCATGTCGAGGTCCAGCCACGACCACTTTGACAGATAAATGAAGCTTGAATGAGTTAAGTGTGGGCAACCGAGCTGGTCCATGAGCTCGGTCATTGAAGATGATCAAGATTAAGGCTAGTGTAGACCGGACTATTTTTAGCTCGGTAGGAATTGCCATGTGGCCCAATCAAAGCGTATGAAAGAAATTCTACCATCTGTACGAGTCAATACCGTTAGGTAATTTTGCCATTTAGTGTTTGGCAATATTTGCACTTACACATGGAATAAGACAATGAGGGAGCTTATCCACGCGTCTAATGAATGACAGATAGGGAGGTGCGAGCACAAACTATATAAACGGCGAAGCGCCTCCATGTACAGGTCTGGAACCCTTACACACTGAGAACTTCTGGTTATTAGAGCTCTCTCTCTCTCTTGTCTTCTCTTTCTAAGGATGTACTAACTTGACCGTTGGAGGGGTATTCAGGCCATCACTCGCCAGATAGCTCAACGTTGCTGTGTTCTTAAGTTATTCGGAGTGAAGTGAAGCTTGGATATGAGGAGTACGAAGAGGAACAAATAGTTGCTTCCTGCACAATATCTATCACATAATATAAAAATTATATTATTATATTGGTGCTTGAGTTATATAAGATGTGTGGGTTATATATAATAAACTATTTTTATAGTAGGTGACTATTAATGTATTATTTTTTGTCTAGTTTTGAATAGAAATTAATTTTAAAAGTAAAATGAGAGACACATAAAATATGAATGGTGAAAGTAAAAAAAAAAAAAATTTAAAGACCAAAATGATGGGACTTAATACTTTGTTTGGTTTAGTTTGTATTTAAAGACCAAAATGAGAAAGTGGCTAAATATAAAAAGGCCAAATTAAAGGTAACGTTTGGTAGAGTTTTCTAAATATAATTTGATAATAGAGTTGTATTTTTTATTTGTGAGTTTTGGAATTATAATTTAAGTGTGAAAAATTTGTTTGGTTATGAGTTTTGAATTGAGTTTGAAATGAATGATGTGACATATGATATTTAATTCAAAAACTTACAACTCATAACCAAACACACAACCTAAAATCCTATTCAAAGCTCATAAAAAAATTTAAAAAAATTATGAAAATATTTTTTTTATTTAAAATATAAAAATAACAAGTGAAAAAAAAAATACACTGTTCTGGTCAACCAGTCGAACGTCCGATGGATGACCGGGTTAGCCAAATTTTCCCGTTTGGAAAGGGGTTTTCAAAAGTGGGTATGGCATTAATTTTTGAAAACTACAATCAAATATCACGTGCAAACCAAGAGGTGGAATTACAATTCTAAAACTCTTCCAAACAGAGCCAAAACTTACCATTTGATTTTTTTTTTTTGGTTTTTTGCTACTTTTTAATTGTGAAAACATTATTGACAGTAGGGCAATTTGGGAAGTTAGAAAGTCAGCTTTTAACTTTTAACCCATTTTGAGTGACATCACCTTTCATAATTTTTATATATAAAAGAACCAAAAAAATAATTTTTTTTTTTTTTAACTAACTTCCCAAATCACTCTAATATCTCTCCAAATACATCTAAACCGTTTATCGAGCCGTACTTAGTTTTCGTTTGAAATGTGAGTTGATTTTTTAACTTTTTAGGTATTTTAGCATGTGTTAAAAAGTTTTGTTTGAGATGAGTTTTTTTGACTTTTTAACTTTTGTAAGAAAAAAATAAAATGATTATGATTTTGATGTAATATTTTGTTTTATTAATTTTTTAATTTATTTTATCTTTTTATGACTATTTTAACCATAAAAATTCATCCCAAACATAGTCTTAAGATTAAAGGAATGTGATAACTAGCATAAGAGTGATGCTTCTGACCCCTAGTGGGGTGACCCCCACTGACGACCCCCACTAACGACCCCCAGTGACTTGTCGGCTCCCCATTGGTTAAAAAAAAAAAAAAATTTTTTTTTTCGACCAATCACACGCGACCCCTAGTATCCCCACTGAGGGTCTGAAGCTGTATTGACTAGCATAACGATCTCAAAAAGTTGATTATTTTAGTGTGTTATTTTATTTTTTAATTATTTTAATAAATTAAAATTTTTGTATTTAAAAAGATGATTATATCTTTTTATTATTAGATGTGATATTTATAAGAAAAAAATAATTATAAATTTGATATGATTTAAAGAAAAAAAAATAAAAAAACCCAAAATCCACTTGTGAAACAAGGCCAAGATATGACCAAAATATCATAACCATCAAAACTCAATCGGACGGACATTATTTATCTAGAGCATACCGAATTTGCGTAGTCAACATGTACATGATCATTCCCAACCAGCCTCACCCCGACCCTCAACCAAAAAATACTTCAGTTTTTACACCCTCTCTCTCTCTCTCTCTCTCTCAAATTGACGCAGACAATCAACGAGGGCAGATCTGCGAGAGAACTCAAAACCTCCATTCACTCTCTCTCTCTCTCTGGATCTACGAGCCTGTAGATTACTTTCTCTATCTAAAATTATCTCTTCCTCTCTATCTCTCTATTCATCTCGTACATGTTCGGTAGTGTAATCCAATCGGATCAATCTTTTAGCTTTGCCAGATCTGAGGTAAATATTCGCATCATTTTCTGAATCAATTCATCAAAAAGAAAGCTATGATCTCTGTAGATCTGTGATTAATTTATATCATTAGGTTTTTATTTAGTGATTAAGTAAAAATTGATTAATTGGGCGTTTTCGTGATTTGTAATTCGTGTATGGTGAGATCTGGATTGAGCCTTCTGAGTTGCAAATCGCGTTAATTTTGGTACTTTTTTTTTGGGGGAGAATTGTGTGGATTTTTTTGATATAAGCGATTGTTGTGTGCAGAGTTTTTGAGAATTGTTGTGATTGGGAGAAAATGTTGACGAAATTTGAGACGAAGAGTAATAGAGTGAAGGGACTGAGTTTCCACACTAAGAGACCGTGGATCCTCGCGAGTCTTCACAGCGGTGTGATCCAGCTATGGGATTACAGGATGGGGACTCTCATCGACAGATTCGATGAGCATGATGGTCCTGTTCGTGGCGTTCACTTTCACAAATCTCAGCCACTTTTTGTCTCTGGAGGTATTGAATTATTGCTGTCAATTTAAATTTTAGTCTATCAGTGACCTAGATTTTTACAGTTCTCTACATTGTAGCTGCGGTGATTCTCTGTAGTTTGTTTGTTTTTATTTTAAATTATCGGATTCTGTTTAATGAGACTATTTGTTATTGATATTCGATAGATATATTCGTGAATGGTTTGATGCATTATGTTAATGCCTTGATTTTGCATCGTCTACCTCAAATAATCATTCTTAAAAACAGTGTGTTAGTTAATTTGGAGTTTAGGTGGCTGTGATTCAGACCTGTTTGATATAAATTATGTTTTTAAATTTCTACTTTTACTGCTTTTATGTTAGTACGCCTCATAGCTGAGAAGATTCTATTTTTTTGGAGATTCTGCGTAGAAGTGGGTCAAAATGTCAAGAAATAAATGGTATGCCATTGATGAAATGCAATAAATTGGACTTTTTGTTGTATTCAATATTCACATGGAGAACAATTTGGTGGTTGTGTTTCTTTTATGCTGCTTTATTTTGACATTTTGTTTTTTGTTTTTTAAATTTTGATTTTGATTTTAATGGTCTTGGCCAAGTTGATACAAAATTTCGTATATTTTGTCAGGGAAGGATTAAAGACTTTTGGAAGAAGTTTAATGGATCTCCATTTAAACAAAATTATAAACTTGAACAACTTGTTGAATATAAATCCTTGTTTGGAGTTATAACACACGGGTGTAGCGATGGCTTAGTCAATGATGTCAGTTGACACCACTGAATGTTCAAATTTTTGTATAGTATATTCGACTTTTAGCAAAAAAATTTCGACTTTTACAAAGTGACCCCAATGACTTTAGGAAACATAACAATAAATTTATGGGTTTTACAAATTAAACGCAATAGAATAGAAAAAATAACATATATAAAATTATACGTTGAGGTTTGAATAGTCTTCTATTTGAAAGAGAGGAAAACGGCCACCTTAGGAAAGCAAGAGAGAGGGCTCTGTGCTGGTTCTCCTTATTTGTCTCTTTTATGCCAAGAGAAGAAGTAGTTGTTACATTGCAACCTTCGATGTCTGTCTTTATGATTTCCCAACTTTTGTTTTTACATGTAATTTTTAAATTACATTTGTTGATGTAATTAGGAAGATATGAAATTACAATGTGTCATGTGGGAGTTGCTTTTGATGGATTGTGTATAGCTAAAAATTTTACATTGATAATGACTTGTTTAATGATCCCTCTCAATTAAATTCCTAGCTACACTACTGATAACACAATGCACATTTTGTTTATGTGGAGGGTTTTGGTAGCAGTAAGCATCTTATCCACATTGTTGCTTATGCAGGAGATGATTACAAGATTAAGGTTTGGAACTACAAGTTGCATAGGTGTCTTTTTACTCTTCTTGGACACCTTGATTACATCCGCACTGTGCAGTTTCACCATGAGTATCCTTGGATTGTGAGTGCAAGTGATGATCAGACTATCAGGATTTGGAATTGGCAATCCCGTACTTGTATATCTGTTTTAACTGGACACAATCATTATGTAATGTGTGCTTCATTCCACCCTAAGGAAGACCTTGTCGTGTCAGCCTCGCTGGATCAGACAGTTCGTGTTTGGGATATTGGTGCCCTGAGGAAGAAGACTGTCTCCCCTGCTGATGACATTCTGCGGTTGAGTCAGATGAACACAGATCTTTTCGGTGGGGTGGACGCCGTTGTTAAGTATGTCTTGGAAGGTCATGACCGTGGAGTCAACTGGGCTTCATTCCACCCAACCTTGCCTTTGATTGTCTCTGGAGCAGATGATCGTCAAGTGAAGCTGTGGCGCATGAATGGTCAGTTGTTGGAGAATTCCCTTTATGTTTTTACCCCTGTTTAGTTCATAAGGTAGGTATTATGTTATTTTCTAACTGTCATAGTAATTAATGGGTCTAACCACAAGTATTGGAACATGGGTGGAGGGAAAGGGGGGTCAGGAGATCTTGGCCCCTCCAAACACTTGATAAAGCCCATTTTTATATGAGAGCTACCCTTCAAATTTATTGAACCCCATGTAATGGCCTCACCCCAAACTCAATATGGCCCCTTCAAAATTTTGAAAGCCCCCCTTTGTGCAGCAGGGGTTGCCCTCCAAAATTTAATGCCCCATGTAATGGCCCTTCAAAAATTCAATATATTCTTATGTTAAAAAAACCATTGATAATAAACCACATGAAAGATCTTGTAATAAACAAGGAAATATAGTTTCTTGATTTGAGTGAAACCATTTTAAATATATATATATATTTTGGTTTCTAAAAGCAATGACTTTTTAATAGTGAAAATACATTGGTCCGTTATGTGAGCTTCTATAATTTTTAATTAGATTGCTTGAGAAGCTTTATAGGCTTAAGGCACGTTGAGTAATATTCAAATAGATTTATGTGTAATGGGGAGCATGTCTAAATTGAGACAATCACTGGTCTTCTATGCTTTTTGATTGGTCCAATTGGGACTATATTAAATAATATTTCATAAATATTTAAACGTTTAATCCCGACCTAGCCCATCGTCCACCCATACTTTCCTTCTGCCACCCTCCCCCAACGTTGGAAGCCTAGTCTGTACCTGATTAGAAAGTTTCAAAATAATTATGACATCGCAATTGACATGGACAGCAGTGAAACTTCCAGAGAGGTTATATAATTATCATTTTAATAATTGATTTATTAGAACTATCATAACTGTTTGGGCATTCTATTTTTTTTTCCAGACACAAAGGCTTGGGAAGTGGATACATTGAGGGGGCACATGAATAATGTGTCATGTGTCATGTTTCATGCCAAGCAGGACATAATTGTTTCCAACTCAGAGGACAAGAGCATTCGTGTTTGGGATGCAACAAAGCGGACTGGTGTTCAAACTTTCCGGCGGGAGCATGATCGATTTTGGATTCTCTCAGCTCACCCTGAGATGAATCTCCTAGCTGCTGGTCACGATAGCGGTATGATTGTGTTTAAGTTGGAAAGAGAAAGGCCTGCCTTTTCTGTTAGTGGAGATGCTATGTTCTATGCCAAAGATCGCTTTTTGCGGTTTTATGAGTTCTCAACACAGAGAGACACACAAGTGATTCCAATTCGACGCCCTGGTTCTACAAGCCTAAATCAAGGTCCACGCACTCTTTCATACAGTCCTACAGAAAATGCTGTTCTAATCTGTTCTGATGTTGATGGTGGCTCTTATGAGCTCTATGCAATTCCTAAAGACAGTATTAATAGGGGTGATACTGTGCAAGAGGCAAAAAGAGGTATGGGAGGGTCAGCAGTCTTTGTTGCTCGAAATAGGTTTGCTGTGATCGACAAAAGTAGCAATCAAATTCTAGTCAAGAACCTTAAGAATGAGATTGTTAAGAAGAGCAGTCTCCCTATTGCTGCTGACGCAATATTCTATGCGGGAACAGGGAACTTGCTTTGTAGGGCAGAGGACAGGGTTGTTATATTTGACCTTCAGCAGAGAATTATTCTTGGTGATCTGCAAACTCCTTTTGTTAAGTATATTATTTGGTCAAATGACATGGAGAGTGTAGCTTTGCTAAGCAAACATGCTATAGTTATTACCAGCAAGAAACTTGTGCACCAGTGCACCCTTCACGAGACGATTCGTGTGAAGAGTGGAGCCTGGGATGACAATGGGGTTTTCATTTATACAACCCTGAATCACATCAAGTACTGCCTTCCCAACGGAGATAGTGGAATAATAAGGACCCTTGATGTCCCAATATACATCACAAAAGTTTCAGGGAATAAGATTTTTTGCTTGGACCGAGATGGAAAGAACAAGGTTCTAGTAATTGATGCAACAGAATATATCTTTAAGCTGTCCTTAATGAAGAAGAAATATGACCATGTTATGAGCATGATAAGGAACTCCCAGCTCTGTGGGCAGGCAATGATTGCTTATTTGCAGCAGAAAGGATTCCCTGAAGTTGCTCTTCATTTTGTGAAAGACGAGAGAACCCGTTTCAATCTGGCTCTCGAGAGTGGGAACATCCAAATTGCGGTTGCTTCAGCAAAAGAAATTGATGAGAAGGATCATTGGTACAGATTAGGGGTGGAGGCTCTTCGCCAAGGTAATGCTGGAATTGTTGAGTATGCCTACCAGAGGACAAAGAATTTCGAGAGGTTGTCTTTCCTTTATCTCATTACTGGCAATGTGGACAAACTATCCAAAATGCTTAAAATTGCCGAGGTCAAGAACGATGTCATGGGTCAGTTCCATAATGCTTTGTATCTTGGTGATGTTCGTGAGCGTGTTAAGATTTTGGAGAATGTCGGGCATTTGCCACTTGCTTATATCACTGCTTCAGTCCACGGCCTACATGATATTGCCGAACATCTAGCGACAAAATTGGGAGATAATGTTCCTGCCTTGCCGAAGGGGAAAGTACCATCTCTTCTGATGTCTCCAACCCCCGTTTTGTGTGGTGGAGATTGGCCCCTCTTGAGAGTCATGAGAGGCATATTTGAGGGTGGGCTTGATAATATTGGGAAGGGTGCTCCTGATGAAGATGAAGAGGCTGCCGATGCTGATTGGGGCGAAGAACTCGATATGGTTGATGTCGATGGCTTACAAAATGGGGATATTGCAGCTGTTCTGGAGGATGGGGAAGTACCTGAAGAAAATGATGAAGAGGGTGGATGGGATCTTGAGGATTTGGAGCTTCCTCCTGAGTCAGATACTCCAAAGGCAGTCAATGCCCGCTCCGCAGTTTTTGTAGCCCCAACTCTTGGCATGCCCGTAAGCCAAATTTGGATCCAGAGATCTTCTCTCGCTGCCGAACATGCAGCTGCTGGCAATTTCGATACCGCAATGCGCTTGCTGAGTCGGCAATTGGGAATAAAGAACTTCAATCCTTTGAAATCCATATTTCTTGATCTTCACTCTGGTAGCCATACCTATCTACATGCATTTTCATCTGCTCCAGTGTTAACCCTGGCAATTGAACGAGGATGGAGCGAGTCTGCTAGCCCTAATGTGAGGGGCCCACCAGCACTTGTGTTCAATTTCTCTCAATTGGAAGAGAAACTAAAGGCTGCTTACAAAGCCACTACTTCTGGGAAATTCACTGAGGCTCTTCGGCTTTTCATTAGTATCCTTCATACCATTCCATTGGTTGTGGTCGAGTCAAGAAGAGAGGTTGACGAAGTGAAGGAATTGATCATTATAGTGAAAGAGTATGTTTTGGGTCTGCAAATGGAGCTCTTGAGGAAGGAAATGAAAGACAACCCAGTACGCCAACAAGAGCTCGCAGCTTATTTTACCCACTGCAACCTTCAAATGCCTCACTTGAGGCTAGCGTTGCAAAACGCAATGACCGTTTGCTACAAGGCTAAGAACCTCAGTACGGCAGCCAATTTTGCGAGACGGCTCTTGGAGACCAATCCTACGAATGACAACCAAGCAAAGATGGCCCGGCAAGTGCTTCAGGCTGCTGAGAAGAACATGAAAGACGTGACTCAGCTGAACTATGATTTCAGAAATCCATTTGTGGTTTGTGGAGCAACACATGTACCCATTTACCGAGGACAGAAAGATGTCTCGTGCCCTTATTGTAGTTCCCGGTTTGTGCCAAGCCAGGAAGGGCAGCTCTGTACTGTTTGTGATCTTGCAGTGGTCGGGGCAGATGCTTCAGGCTTGCTTTGCTCTCCTTCCCAGATAAGATGATCTAGCAACCCTGAATATTTTTATACTCATCTTCCAGGAGCGGTGCTGTTCAAGTTGATGCTTTATCTGTGGGCAAAGGTAAGAAAATATTGATCAAGAGTTTTAAGTTTCCATTGAACTGTTTCTCTGCTTCCATGTCTCCGCCACTTTTAATATTTTGTTTTTATTTTATTTAGTTGATTATGATTTTGAATGTAATAAACAAATTGAGAATTTTGGTTGGGGCTGTTCTTGTGAGTTGTTGATAGACAAGAATGACTTTGTTAAAAATAGACATTGGTCATAGTTAAGACGAGGGCTTATATATTGGCATATGCAAAAATGTTGTTTGGGAAAATTTGTTTATTTTCTGTGATGTTCATCGCTGTTTCTATTGTCATAGCTTTGTTTTGTGCTTATATATAATTGAATTGAAATTACCAATCTTTGTTCATTTAGCTATTGGATTTCATTGTGATTTTGGTTGCTTTTGAAATGTTCATTTGGTTACTGTTTGGCTGCTAAACACGAGTGAGTGATGTTAAATTGTGGTCAACTGGATCAAATTGTGGTCAACTAGATCTACTACTTCAGAGCTTACATTGATGAATAGATTTCTTGGTGACTAGCTGTTAAATTTATAAGTCTTGTGATTTTCAATTTGTCGTTAAAGTTTTTGTTGTTATTGATGAAGTTTGTTAACTTTTAAAGTCAAACTTGAATGACTTAAGACTTTGCTCGACCCGCTTGCAAGTTGCAACCCTAATTAGAATCTACATGATTAGTTAGTGTTCGTTGGTTTGGAATGTGGATTAACCTTTTGATTTTTTGGCTATTTTAGTCTAGGGCTAAGAAGCTTGGTTTGGGATAGGTTTTTTGATTTTTTGGTGAGGTGTCCACATGTAAAATTATCCAAATGCCCAATGCTGGACGGGTGGGTTGAGGCTGACACGTTAGCCAATTAATTTTTTTTTTTGTTATTATTTTTGTTGTTTTTTTTTTTTTTAAATTTTTGGTTTAGCATGCTTTTTTATGGTTTTTTTTTTATTACAGGGAAAACAATAATTTCGGCCTTTTTTTTTTTTTTTTTTTTTTTTATAAAGAAAATGGCAAACATCTCAAAATATTTTTGTCAACAATGGTAATCGATTGTTGGAACATTTTTAAAATATTTTTTTTTTGTTAAATGTTTTGTAAAAATATTTTGAAAAATTACTTTTTCTCTCTTTTACCCAATTTGTTGAACAAAAAATGGTACAAATCATACTGATACTTTTTATCCAAAATTTTGTTGATGGCCACATATTACGTGCCCATTTTAATGTTTTAATGTTTTTAATTTTTCTATCACAATTGTCAAATCAAAATACCATGGTTTGCCATCGTGCTATCTTACTTAATTATTATAAGTACATAACAAAATTTGTCATTCTCCAACTCAATAATTTTACAAAATAAGACACGTAAACCATTTAAATTTCAATTTTTCATGTACATACATACATATTGTACAGGATAATATAATCATATACATTCTGACTGTGACTTAATAATGTTACAAGCATACAAATATTTTAGTTAAATATTATATGTTTCTTAACATTATGTTATTATGCATATATACTAACTTGTCCCGTGTGCAATCTCGCACCAATGCCATATGCGGATTCTCATCCCCAACCATTAAACCATCCTCGTCATGTAGAATTTTCGGTGTGGCATTTACTATTGCCATAGTCTCTTCCTCGTTGAAGATAGGGTTAACAGTTGTTGGATTGCATGTATTTCAACGTATATAATTATGTAACACCATTAACGCACCTACCAACTAAACTTGCATATTTGCAAAATCATACCGAGACATATTTTAAATAAATCCTCATCGATTTTTCCATGCGTCGAAAGTGTGTTCCACTACACTCCGTAACAACGAGTGCACTTTGTTAAATAATTTCTTGGAGGTGTTTGTTGTCTTATGCCTTTCAGTAACGCGAAATTCTTGTTGGTGGTAACAGCTGTCTTTGAATGGTGCTAGGTAACCTATCCGGTTCAGATAGCCACCATTGACAAGATAATATTTTCCTATAAAAAGTACCATAATTTCAAATAAACAACCAAATTTTGTATAATTTTTTGTAAAGATATTTTTCCAAATATTATGTACCAAAAAAATTGAAATGCAATGTGTTAACTTCTTCAGGATGTGGAAAAGGGACATTTTCATTTGTTATTATCTCATTGAAGATGCGACTGTCGTGCATATTTCGTTCCCATCCAAGCGATACGAACGTGAAACACATGTCAAAATCGCACGTGGCCATGATATTTTGTGTGTGATAGTATTTCCTACTGAAATATGTTGGGGCATCTGGCCTTGTAACTCGCGCAGTAACATGTGTTCTATTAATGGCTCCGATACAGTCCTGCCAACAATCCAGTTATCTTATTGCTAAGGGTTGTCATGGTTATTTTCACATGTTACGTCAAAATAATTTTCAAACATTGAAACAAACTTAACTGAGTGAGGTTTGAAAATAGTACCTTGAAAGGTAGGTATTTTCGTTTGGACCGCACGTATGGATGTATATGATGCTGACTATATGTTGGCTTGCAATGTGCAACAGGGAACTCCTTCATCACCGCGAATACATTATGCACGTGCCGGGACACAGCCTTCCCCGAATGTTGGAATCATTCTTGGATTTCACGATTATGAAACTCTCTCAACACGTAGATAAATATGCAACGCTTTCTTGAACAGTTAAGCCATGTTCACGTTGCGGTACTTATAACCCGAAATTAGTTACTAACGTGTGACACAAAGACGCAAAAACTTCCTTCAGCATGTGCACGTTTTCCTCAAATCAACCTACATGGCCCGCATATAGTTCAATTGTCTATGTATGTCCGATCAAAATAGTAGCGCGACATGGCGTCTTACATATGTGTTTTTCGTACCACTCTTGGACATACCATCATGCTTGGGGGAATGTGCAGTTATTTTGTTGTTGAAACTATATGACTATTTGGTTAAGCATTTCCATTACACCGTCATTGTTGCTTCCATCCCCCGTGTTCATTACGTCGATTTAAGCAACACCTACAACATTGCAATAGTTTCTGTGTGGGTGATTTTCCGACTACACTGCCCGCTTAATAATCAGCTGGAGAGCACTGGCAGAATAGATGGCACCTGACTGACCTGCAACAGAAATATAAGAATCCCGCGGTGGTTTCGACCACCCGGGGGCACTCCGACGATCAAGTCAGTATATCTCTCAAAGATAAATCAAGTACTAAACTCACAAGCTTGAGTATCAAAAGCATACCTTAGACCCACGGGGGTGCCTCTCTTTTATAGCCAATACAATCCTAGTCCCAAAAGGAGCCTGGCCCTAATGGACTTAGGATTACTGCTAATCTGGGACTCCCAGTGGGATTAGGATAAACTTTCTAAGAGTCTTATCTTTACCCAAACTGAAGTCTTCTCCCAATCTAGGACTCTTGTCCATATCCAAGTTGAGTTCCCTCTTTATTCTAGGACTCTTGTCCCTTATCCGCCTATCTCGGATCCGATATCTTTGGAGGCAACCTCGGCCTAGCCGAGATGACGTCGGCACAACGACCAAGACACATGGCACCTCGGCTGACACGTCGGCGTCACCTTGCCACGTGTTGGTACTCAGAAAATATATCCCCACAACTGCCCCCTAGGTTCTATTACCTCGACATTCTGAGGCAATGGAACCTACACTGTTCGTTTATCTATGCCCCTCTGTCCGAGATCAAACTCGCCGACCTCAAAGTTCCCTAGACTTTACTGTCCACTTCTGTTAAGTATCAAGCTTCATGCTTTCCAAGCTGCTCGAGATCACACCTCCTAATCGAGGTTCCGGTTCCATTAATTCGTAAACTCCAAGAGCTTTGCAATTGCTCCACTCATACTCTCTGGTGAGTTCCCGATTTCCAGTCATCTATTTGACTCCGGCGATTTTCATATTAGTGTTCATTTGGTAACTTCATAAATTTTTACTTTTTATTAAGCTCAATCTTTCAAAACTCTTCTGATTTACTTTGAATCTGTTTATTTGCCATCTGTGGCCTTCTGTTCTCGTCTGTCTTCAAGTTTTTGATTTCTTTATTGCTAAAATGCCTGGAACTGTTCTTTGTCATATCCGCTTTCTGTTGCTAGCATCATGTCTGGTTCATTACTTTCTTGCTCTTCATATACTTACTTAGTGCCTGTTTACTTGGCTTTATTCTTTGAACTTTGTTATCTTCTTAACTTCTGTTTTTTCATTCAATCCTCTGGCTTTTTCTCTTTCTAGCTCTTTTACTTAAATCCGTCATTGTTCCAAGCTTTCAAGCTTCTGCAACTGTCTTCGTTTCTCTCCTCCGGTGAAGCTTACGTCATTCTGTCATTGTCGTCAGACTTCGGCAATTCTCATTCCAGCTTTCCTCTTTCTGGTAAGCCACTGTTCCTCCTGATTTTATTTCTTGTTGCTTTCCAAGAAGCTCTGCTTCATTGTTAATCACCATTGCTGTTTTACCCGTTGTTTCCAAATCATCTTCTTGAATACACACTGTTCACACATCTGTTGATTTCTGCCACTGTTCTTGGCTTGACACACTTGTGCAATCTTTTTGTCTTGATTTCCTGATAGCTTCATCACCATTCTTGATTACGAATTACATTCTTGTTTCTGTTTTCTGTGTCTTTTTCCAGATTCTTGCTTTTGTTTCTGTTTTCTGTATAGTCTTAGAACCACGTTCCTTCTTGAACTTGTTGCCGAGATAATGGTAAAGAAGCTCCTCCCAGCTGACTGCCAATGCTGAACCACTGTCAATCGTTGAAGTAGATTAGTCCGACGTTCTTGCTTTCAGTCTCTAGTTCTTTAAGGTCTTCATTTTTGTACTTGCCAACCTTCTCAGCTCTTAACAAGCTAGTTGGTCATCTCGGTTGATCATATCTCGGAAACGTCTTTCAGTGTTATCTCGGCTATACCAAACTTGTAAATTGCTACAAATTTCAACAAGTGGTAGACTTCATAATCTTCGGTTAACTCATCTTGTAATTTGCTCAAAAATCTCAACAAGTGTTAACATTCCTTGCTCATTAATTATCATTCCTTCTTCCACTGTACTTGATAGCCATGTCGGGTAATTAACTTCTCGGATGGCCCTGAGCTCCAAAAGTTAGTCTACTTCTCTACTGCTTCGACGTGCATCAACGTCGGTGCTCTTGCTTGTTGGATTACAGGTTTGGTCGACCTGTCGACGTTCAGTTGGTAGCAAGTGACCTCGGGGTCAATGCCAGGCATTTCGTAAGGTGTCCAAGCAAATACCCCAATGTTTGCTCTCAAAAAAGCTTCCAATTTCCTTTCTTCTTCTTCGGCTAAGCCTAAGCCGATAAGAAAGAAGCGTTCTTCATCATCCTCCTGGACGAGGACTTTCTTTAATGCTTCTTCACTCTTCTCGGCTGGTTCCTTGCCCACATCATCTAGGACTTTCATGTCCTCGTTTTCAATCTCTGCCTTCCCTAGTTCCCGAATGTTGCGGGTAGTTTTCATTGTTGCCATGGAGCAATTCTTTCCCTGCAGTTGGTCTCCTCTGACTTCTTCAATCCCATGTTCTGTGGGGAACCGCAATAGTTGATGCAACGTTGAGGGAACTGCCCCCATTGCATGCAACCATGGCCTTCCCAAGATGATATTGTATGGCGAGGGCGTGCCAATTACCATGAATTTTGTCTTAATCTTCTTCTAACTGCTCTTGCATGATTCTATACTTAGAATATTTTGCATGTCTTATGTACTTTTCCTTCTTTGTGCAATCTTCTCGGGGTTACATACCTCGGATATAATCGCTAATTTTTTTTTTTACTTCGGCAAGATACTGTCCTGCAAACTTTTCATAAATTCTAACAAGGGTGAAACATATACTACTCAATGTTAACTTTGCAAACTTTTTCTCAAGTTTCAACAAGTGTTTCAACAAGGATTAACATATACTGTAACAGGGATCAACAAGGATTAACATAACAAGTGTTAAACAATCATCTATTTGTAAATTACTACGAATTTCAACAAGTATTTAAACAACATACTTAGCTTTTTCCTCAACCTGTAAATTGCTGCAAATTTCAACAGATGATCATATGTCGGTTTAACGTTATCTTGTAAATTGCTATAAATTTCAACAAGTGTTAAGCATCTTCTTTGGTTAGACCAACCTAAAGATTGCTATAAGTGTGCAAATTATAACCTCGGCTTCACTTCGACTTGTAAATTGCTACAAATTTCAACAAGTGAAGAGAAACAGTCATCTTGGCTCCAACTTGTAAATTGCTACAAATTTCAACAAGTGAAG
>NW_021025706.1:1320540-1374340 GCF_004153795.1 Camellia sinensis
ATGCATTCTTCTTCTCTCTGCCCCCAGTGTGAACTTAAAATCCACTTGGGTTCTCATCATATATGTAGCTTCGACCTTGTCGCCGAGGTTGAATTCAATCCGAGGTTGTCGGCCTTGGTTTCTCTATTGATCTTACTTGGCTCCAACCTGAGTTTGATTTTCGGCCTCGCATCGGCGAGCCGTTTCTCTTTTCTTGTTCCGATGCCTTTGTTCCTGGCATGTCTTCCTCGGCCCTAGCATACTTCTCAATTCGGGCCAACTTTAGTCTGATCTTGTGTGTTTCCTTTTTATCTTCTGGGATCTGAGATCTGCTCCTCGTACTCTTCTCTTCTCGGACTCAGGTGCCGAGATCTTATCTTCTGGAATCCTGGATTTGTTCACTTAGGTTGAGCTCTTCTCTTCTCGGACCTATTCATCTAGGCTGAGATCATGTCTTCTAGGATCCGGGATCTGGAATTCAGGATCTGCTCACTTAGGTTGAGCTCTCGTCTTCTCGGGCCTACTTGCCTAGGCTGAGATCATGTCTTCTCGGATCCGAGATCCAGGATCTGGAATCCGAGATCTGCTCACTCAGGATGAGTTCTTCTATACTTGAATGTTATCTCCTTGGGAGCGCTTATGCCTCCTGTCCTTGCATCCCTTCTGGAAGGGTCTTCGTTCTTCCGCAGGTATTTATCCTTCCATACCTGGAGGTCGTCTTCGTTGCTTTGATCTGTTGTCTTTGGTGCGTCACCTTCCTGACCAGTTCCTTTCACTCCGTGACTCTGGTCACGAGTGTCTGTGTTGCTATTGTCCCCTTCAATGTCGAGATCGATAGGTCTCCGGCTCCCAGCAGAAGCGTTGTCTTCAATCTGATCCTTCTGTCCGTCATTGGCCATCTATTCTTCTTTTTTTCCCACAGACAGCGCCAAATTGTGTGGGTGATTTTCCGACCACACTGCCCTCTTAATAATCAGCTGGAGAGCACTGGCAGAATAGATGGCACCTGACTGACCTGCAACAGAAATATAAGAATCCCGCGGTGGTTTCGACCGCCCGGGGGCACTCCGACGATCAAGTCAGTATATCTCTCAAAGATAAATCAAGTACTAAACTCACAAGCTTGAGTATCAAAAGCATACCTTAGACCCACGGGTGTGCCTCTCTTTTATAGCCAATACAATCCTAGTCCCAAAAGGAGCCTGACCCTAATGGACTTAGGATTACTGCTAATTTGGGACTCCCAGTGGGATTAGGATAAACTTTCTAAGAGTCTTATCTTTACCCAAACTGAAGTCTTCTCCCAATCTAGGACTCTTGTCCATATCCAAGTTGAGTTCCCTCTTCATTCTAGGACTCTTGTCCCTCATCCGCCTATCTCGGATCCGATATCTTCGGAGGCAACCTCGGCCTAGCCGAGATGACCTCGGCACAACGACCAAGACACATGGCACCTCGGCTGACACGTCGGCGTTACCTTGCCACGTGTTGGTACTCAGAAAATATTTCCCCACAGTTTCAATCAGTTTACACGTGATGGAGTGGGATAATGTAATAACAGTTCTCAAATACATTGTTTGACCTTCCAAAAATTTATGTTGTGTGACCACGTCGAACATGCCTAACAAACGGGTACAATTGCATATAATAATCTATCAACGCATAATAAACAAACACCGAACCTGCTGCAACTTGGTAATATACAAACCAATAAAAGATCGATTGCATTACCAACACAACTAAACTAACGATATAGAAGCCTAACAAAATAAATAACAAATAAACAAGCAAGACATGGCAGCCCGCCATTGCGAGTTTAATTCCCATAATAAAAAACAAACACAACTATCCTGTTGCATCATGAAAAACACACAAAAACATCTTAATTTCTTGAGCAAACCCAGGGGAAAAAAAAATAGAAAAAAAAAATAGCACACACAAGTATCAATTGTTTATTACAAGTCCAACATCCATGGTAATTAACATTTTTTGCAACCAAAGGAAGGCCATCTTCATCATCACACCGCTATCAAATCCAGCGAGCCCCAAACAGGTTTGCAAACGGCGCCGCAGCACTATATTGCAGTTGTTTCTGTGTCAGCCAGCCTATAATATGGTCGTCATCGGGCTGGCACATCATCACCTCTCGGTAATCTGCGTTATCCATCAGCGTCGATGCAAAATGGAATAGTGACATACCGAGAAGGGAAAGAATGTTCCTAAGCTGTTGCATGCACTCCGAAATTGTGTACAGTGATTTGTTACTTGTGAGGTGCCTGACCGTAACTTGCTGATTTTGGGTCTGAACCACGTTTGTCAAATTATTCATGCTTTCCGCTATAATTGACGCACCACTTGTTGCTTTCTTCGACTTTGCAGAACTTGTTGACGGAGTCCGTTTCCTTTTCATAGCTGTATCAACTGGTTCCATTGAAGAATCTGAATCCACGTCGTCTGCATATGCGGGTATCGGATCAACAAATGTCTAGGATCCGATTCTGTCCGACTCTGTCCACAGAATCGGATGACACAGCAGCAGCTTCAGCGACTTTCTCTCCCGGGGTCCAATGGTTCTTACCCGTAGCAGATGCCCCTAAGAAGACCGTCTCCATTAACTCGTACTGTTCCAAAGTTTTTTTCCCTAAACTTTGCACACACCTTGTTTGCCTGCAAAATTGGACATTGTAAAAAAAAAAAAAAAAAACATTCAGTACATGCAATAAGTGGAATTTTCACTAATAACCAAAATAGAAAATTTAATTGGTAATTGGAAAATATGAAACGAAACAAACATGCGGAAATAAAATTTTACTTACCGATTCCATCTTATCCCACCACTCATCTGACGCCTGAAACATACCAGTTTCGATGTCAAAGCCAATCCCTGGCACTCCTTTACTGGAATCCATCAACTTTCTCCAAGCATTCCATTCTTTTTTCAGACTCATGTATTTATTCTTCAACTATTTCGGCCCATGTTTCTTTCCAGTTTCTTTTTTTTTTCCCTTTAAATTTCCTTGCCAACAACTTGTACCTAGCTTGGCTTAGGACTAAGAATGAGTGATTTCCTTTTGTGATCTCATTGGCAATCAGCTACAGGAAAATTCAGAGTGACTTACTGTCCTAGGATGCCTTGTGGTTGAACTGCTTGTGTGTGTTTCTTCAACATTGCTAGACTTCTCTAGAGCAATGCTTTTGTTTTTCGATGGGGTATGTCGAGAAGTACGTATGGATGCCATTTGGACTAACCACGCAGCTAAGCCAAGTAATTTATGGGCCAAAATTATCACCATCACAAAATTGCTTATTATATACATACATACATATATATATGACCATACCACAGTAATTTAAATTGGTTGCCACGTAAATAATATATAACCATTGCACAGTAAACAAAACAATTGGATGCTAAGTTAATAGTATATAACCACTGCACAGTAATTAACATAAGAATAACAACACATAACATTCATGCAGAACGAGTGCACATTGGAATACAATCAATACATAAAGTAGTCATTAACGTCTCCCCCAAACTAGTCATGGAACGCAAGGCAAAATTAAAGTGATTATAGTCAACATCCTAACAACAGTCCTCGATCAGAAACTTTAAGTTTCCTTACATACGCAACAACAAAATGACGACGACAATGCACAGCACATAAACAATGGTTTTAAGAAGACGCAACGACTGTTGAATGTGTATGACATCATCCCGCAATTGCATGGCAATGTAGTTTGTGGAGAAGGCATAGTCCGTGCTCTGTCTCCTTGGTTCTTCATCCAACTGACACCGGGCTGACGAGTGAAAATGACAAAACTATTAGTCAATTGGTTCGGAATGAAATGCAATTATGACCGTTAATGAATTAGGCACTCACCAAAGGGCAGGGACATGCAAAAGTAAAGACGCCTTGGATTTTTGGTCGATCTGAATATCTTCACAACATATTGGCCATAGTCACAGGCACACATTCGACGTGGCCTTGTAGTGGAAGTTGCAGTAGAGGTAAACGAAGCCATGGTTTGTTTTTTGACCGTGTGACAGACTAATATGTTAACATGTAGGTGCCACATCTTTCAGAGTTCAGGAATTGGTTATATATAAAATGAGAAATGCCCCCATTTGTTATTTAAAAATGGGGTTTTACAAAAGAAAAAAATGTTATAAGCACAAAGCACTCGACTAACAGTAAATAAGAACTGTGTACATCAAATGTCCTAACTGTGCTATTCCCATTCCCTTTAAGTTGTGGACTTATGCTATTTTTCTGTTAGTATAAAATATATACTTTTGAAGAGGAATACCAGTTATCTTTTCATAGATAGTAATTTGTTGAAAGTCAAAGGTTCATGAGGATTATAATTACAAAAATGTCATTAGTATATTATAAATTTTCCTATACAATTTATGTATATTTTAGTATTTTCCTATAAAACGCAATATTGGCAAATGCGTGCCTATTTGACTATTCTACACCCAAGTTGATGTAAATAAAGTATATCATTAAGACTTTAAAAAAGTATTAAAATCCAAATAATTATAACACTTAACTTTTAGTTCTGATAGATGCAGCGAACTGTTCACGTTGTTGTTGAACTGATTTATCCATCTGAAAGCTCAGATAGATTGAACTGAGATCTTTTTTTCCCCCTTTTTTCCAAACAGCAAAAATAATAAACACTAGACCAATAAGATAGAAAATACTAGCAACAAAATTGAGAAGTAATAAAGTTGATAAAGCAGAAAATAACAAGAGTTGTATGATGATTTTTCCCTCTGTAATTCAACGAATGATTCTCTTTGGGGGTTCTCAATATGAACCCCTGGGTATGAAGAATTTATTTTGTGAAGTTTAGAACAAAGTCTCTGATTTGATCAAAGGTTGTGATAAGGAAGTGATAACCTTGCATCATATTTTAGATAAATTTCATCATATTTTCACCATCTATAAATTCACACGACATACATTATCCAAAAATTAATGGGACAAACCAAAATGAGTTTTATACGTACATTTTTGGTGTGAATTCATTTAAAGATATATATATATATATATATTTATATTTAAATCAATCGATCGGACCATATCTAATAACCCTTAAAATGAAAAAAAATAAAAGTAATAGAAAATGAGAATAAGGTTTGTCTCATTAATTGTGTGTACAATAATCAAGAAAAAAATATTTCGGCAATAAAATCAAGGACTTCCATTTCATCATTGTGTGTACAATAATTTCAAGAATTACTCAACAAAAGTTGAAGATAAGCAAGGTAAATCCAAAAGAACGAACATGGATCGACATACAAATGCTGCCAAGAATGAAAGAGATGAGGAAAATTCGGTAACAGACCCCAAAAATTTCAGAGATAATTTGTAAAGAAAACCGAAAGTAATAATCCATCAGAATTTGATTATGGACCATCCATCATCATACAAAACAAATAAAGAACATAAACACATACAAATATTTGGATAAAATTTTTGAATCACCCAGAGCAATGCCTTTCAGAGATAAACCCACTAGATCTGGTTGAAGGAGACTTAATTAAGCAAAACAAAAATAAATAAATTCTAGCGATTGGTGGTGTCGAGGACGCGATGGATGCATTCTCGCCACCAATGTGCACTCTAGTGGGCTTGGGCTATGGAGAGCCTTGCTATTCTTCTTCGCCGTTCAGCGTCATGTTTTCGCCTCCTTCCTTCAGCGTCTGTCAGTGCCCTAGGTGAGAGAGTGTTGTGTGGTTTGAATTGGTGCGGGTGTGAAATAGATTGGCACTATGGGGTAGTTTGGTAAATTCCATCGATGCTGAGTTGTTTCCCAACACGTGAATGTGTATTGTCTTTTGTGACTAATTTAGCCTATTTTGGACGGATGTGGCTAAATTAGCCCAAAACCGGATTGCCAAACCAAGGCTTAGTTGAGTGAGTTGAGATGATGCTACCTTTGACTATAAATAAGAACTCTTAAACAAGTATACGGGAGAAATAAAATAAAATAATAATAATAATTATACAAGTATAAGCTGAGTATCTTAAACTACACATCTTGAAAAGTATTGCTTACAGGGTTTGCAATTCCATTGATTCCATAAAAGCAATCCGTTTAATTTGTTAACCAAAACCAACCCAATAAGAGCCATGATTCATTATATCCACATCATATTCTTTTGAAGTTACATCATTTATATTTGAAGTTTAGTGATGATATTATAAAGTTCATCACTTAACGAGAGCTGTGGTGTAACCATTTAACTTTTCATAGTTAAAGAGGATACAAATAAGGAATTTTCATTCGCACTACAATTTTCTGAACTTGAATTTGAGCACTGACGACAAGGTCATTACACAAAATTAAGGTTCTAAAATGGTCAACTCAAATAGTAAATCATACATGTTTGATTTAAAAATTTAATAACTTTTAAATGTTTTTAAAGTTTATTTAATTTTATTTTGGCAGAATTACGTGTAAGTTTTAATAGGTGGACTTATTGTCCAATATGTTCTATGATAATTGATGGCGTTTTTCATCAAACACTATTAAAAAACATTACTAAGTGTTAATTTTTAGTGACATTGAAATTGTCACAAAAAAGTATCATTAATTATAAGTTTTAGTGACGGTTTTAAAAAAATGTCATAAAAAATACCACTAATTCTTAACTTTTAGCAATAGTTTGGAAAATTCGTCACAGAAAAACATCACTAATTGTAAGTTTTAGCGACAATTTATAAAAATCGTGATAAAAAAAAAGTCATTAATCTTAAATTTTTAGTGACTTGCAAAAAATTATCACAAAAAATCATTTTTAGTGACAATTTTAGTAGGACTTATTTTCAATAGAATTTAATGGGAATTAAGTTAAATTATTAGAACCTATTAATAATTTACCTTTCAATTTTTGTACCGTGTTTTAATTGAAATGGTGTAGAATAGTTTAATTCATTTCAAGATATATATAATTTGATTAAACCAAAAAAAAAAAAAAAATCCTATCAAACCAAATTCGAACATAGCTTAAAAAACTAAATGAATTTTGTTAGAAATTGGGTGTCTACGTGGCATGACCCATGAACCTTTTGAACTTTATTCATGTAAGTTTGAATTTGAATTCAAAACTTATTTAGATAACTCACTCATGATATTTATATCTATCATATCAACTGATATGGATAGAAGATATACTTAGCCTATACATCTGATACGATATATGAGATATGGTATAATGAAACAACATATGTTTTTTAATGAAACAACGTATGTTTTTTCCCATACTGACTCTCTCCCATTAAAACAACAAACAAACTTTTTGCGTTGTGACTTATGTGGGTGATACTCATATTGTGGTATCACTCTACTGCTGGGGGTTCGTTGTTTGCATTTTGAAGCACGTGATTTACCTATGAGATTCTTCGCTTCAGGTTCTATCACCTAAGGTATGATCTGAAATTTTTACTCACTGCGTTATACTTGATTTACATTGGTATCAAAGCATTAATGGGTATTTTCGTGCTTATTTTATGCATTAAAATGTGTATAATTTTATATAAATATATACACGATATATGCATGAAAATTAATAATTTTACATGAATGATGGTTTTACATGCTTTAATTTCAGTCTACAAATCTTACATATTTATAATTCTTCTTTCGAGACCTTCGAAACCATATATTATTTGTTAGATTTGGATTTACGTTTGATGAGATATATTAAACCCTAATTTGGGTTCATTTTTAATTTCTTGATCGCTTAAGGAGGAAGAAATTTATGTTCATTAAACGTTATTTTTGAGACCACAAATATTTTTATTTTGGAAAATGAAGTCCGGTAGTATCAAAATTAGACCAGAAAATATCCCAGAAGGCGACACGTGAGCCGCACACGCTAGATGACGCCATCCGTGGTGGTCATGCGCTGCCACACACTTACACGCGCTGCCACGCGCTTCCACACGCCAGGTGCGCTACCACGCGCGCGCTGTCTGCGCCATCATGCGCGCGTCAGCCGCGTTGTCCACGCGCACGTCGTTCAAGCTGTCATGCGTGTCGCGCCAAGCCGAGCCGCGCCGTTTTCTACGCTGGCTTGACTGCTGGGTGCTACGGCGCTGTTTGTTTTTTTTAAAATTCTAAGTCGCGTTAAATGGTCATAAATAATTCGTTATAACTTTGTTTTAAGTGTGGTTGGTACTGTTAGACTCGGAATTAAATTTTCTATCTTCTGTAAAATTTTCAAAATTTTATGAAAATAAAAAATATTTTTCCTGAGATAATAATTCATTATTTCTGTTTTAAAATGCTTCTAGTGTTGCATGACTAATTTTCTGGGGTTGAAATTTTTATTGTAGACTACTGCAAAGGTTTACTATTTATTGGTATTTTTTTTTCAGTTTACCAGATTCTGAAATATTTATTTCTAATTTTATATGTGTTTATTAGTTATTTAAAATTTCAGAAAATACCAGAAAATTTCAGAAAACTTCAGAAGTGATATACTTTATGTTATGGCATAATCTGAACATTAAATACAGAATATTGTTATTTTTTAGAATTTCTAATATGTTGTGATTCGAATAGCATGATTAATTTTTTATTTGTTGAAATTCCATTATTAATTGTAACATAGTATGAGTTGATTGTGAACCTATATTATGATACTATTGTATGGAATTAGAATATTTTATCATGCTTTTAGACATGCCATAGTTAGTGGGAGGTTGTTCGGTTGAGAGAGATCTTTGTGGATTTACTCCCGAAAACTAATATTTTGCGCATAAATTAAATTAAAATTTGGATAATTGTCACCTGTGACGCAAGAGATGATTACGAGCATAGCGGATTTTCGATCTTGCGACTTGTGTAATATTGTCACTATTTAATTTAGATTTTTGTGGCAAAATTATATTATGCTAATCAAATTAATCTCAATGCAAATTTTTCTCTAAATTGACTTTGCTTATGGAAGTTAATTTGGTTGACCTAGACTTAGTAGAGATATTCAAAGGTAAACAATGTAATCCTATTCTTTAAATAAGCAAAAGTCTTGAAGACTTTAGGTCAGACTTTAATTGAGCCAAAGTAAAGAAACATGACTCAAAGTCGCCGTGGTTTTGTTGCCTTGTTTGGCACAATAAAAATTAATGCGTGCGCTATAGTTAGCGGCAGGCTACGTATTTTTGGTTGGCGAGTTTTGGAGTTATAAAATTAGTAAGCCCTCAATAGATCTGTACATGATCTTGACTATTGAGCTATGCGAATTGACTTTGTAATTTGACTTGTAATGATATTGCATCATTGGATGAAGTAACATTTAAGAGTCACGCCATCCAAGAAATGCGAGCTTAAATGAATTAGTCATTAAGTGTAAGATGAGTAGTCAGTATGAGCAATACTTTGCTCTCTATCCAACTATTGGGAGTGGATGGAGCAAAATTTCATGCACTATTATAGTGTGCATTAAAGTATCACTTGAAGTTAAAAGATTAGCGCGTAGTAGCAGAAAAATCTATTAACACTAAGTGAAGAGATTAGCGCCAAGTGGCTACAAAATCTATTAGTATTGCCAACTTGTTTAAGTCTGGACACTTACTGTTTCTACACTTGAGTGTGAGACATGAGGAAGTGCTTCTTTGTATAGTTCTTTAGCTAGGCTAATGTTTTTGAATAACGTTTACCACTAAGTGCAAACGTTGTAGCATAATAATGAAAAGGTCAAGGTTGACAAGGTTGTTATGACTCTAAGAATTTGACGCATGGCTCGTGAGAGCATTGTGTTGAATTAGACTCTTTAACCTAATTCGTGCTTAAGTTACTTCGGGAGCTGTCATAGATTGATAGCTTATTTTCTCCTTCTTGTGGATAGTATAATTGATTGCAAGTAACTATGAAGCGAGAAACAGAGATGGTAAGAGGAGCATCGTCATCTTTCAACTAGATGCAGTAAAGTGTATGGAGAATAAAATTGACTTGAAAGTGCAGGGGATTAGCACTTACTAGTTAAACTTGCGACATAGGCGCACTTGATATCTCCGTGATATCCTTTTATGATCTAGTGAATATGAATTAGTTATGAGTCATTACCTAGTTGGGCCTAAACCTTTAAAACTTGTCTTCGAGAACTCACACATTAGGATGATTGTAATTAGTTTATGACATAGGTCATGAACCGGTAGCTTATTATACTTAATCACATTAATGAGATGATGGCAGGATGGTTTGAGTAGGCCTTCTTGGGCCCACTCGCTTGTGACATACTACTCGCATGTGAATGTGTAACTTTGTTCGCAATGGTTGCGCACAAGTAAGTAGGAAAGCCATAGAAGGTCATTTGTATTGGCGCATTTAGTCCACTATGATATTTGTGACTAGATATGTGTAAGGATATGATAGCTGAGAAACAGTAGGTCTTAAAAGACCGAACAGTAATGATGGCCATCAGTCAGTAAACAGTAGTGGTTCCAACAAGGGAACCGACAGAGATTTCTGTCACAGTAACAGTAAACAGTAGGTGCTAAGGATGCCACAATACAGTTCAGAATATAGGACATACATTCATTCAGTTAACAGTAATCAGTTCAGAAAACAGTACAGTTCAGTTGTTCAGAAGATAATCATTTGTGAACATATCTTTACACAATCGTTACTCACAGAGTTTGGGCTACGGTATGCTAGAGCGTGTCTCTCCAGTCGCCAACCCTACACAGTTCACAGGTTGAACACACACTAAGCTACACAGTTGGGAAATATCATAACTTAATCCCTAATTTGCCTCGGTGTGTTCTACAACGATATCCTCATCTAAATGTCTTAAACTAGGCCTAAGAATGCCTAGGATGGGATGAGAATGCAAAAATGTTCATTCAAAAGCATTTTCAGAATTTTCAGAAAAACAGAGTCACGCTCGAGCGCAGGCTTCCCCGCTCGAGCGGACATGCAACGAAGGTACACGCTCGAGCGCAAACTTTCCCGCTCGAGCGTACTGTAAAAGTACTGGATGGGTGAAATCCCCGCTCGACGCCCGCTCGAGCTTGGGACATGACTCCGCTCGAGCTCCCAATCCTCCGCTCGAGCGGACTGTAAAACAGTGCAGAGAGATGCTGGATGCTCGGATTCTCCGCTCGAGCTCCACTATCTACGCTCGAGCGTAAGTGCAAAATCTGGAAAACCTAGATTGCACCTCCAAGCTCAAACTCAAGTTAAAATGCATCAAAACCGATCCTCTTGGGCTCATTTTCTGGGAAACATTTATGAACACATAGAATATCATGTTTCAAAGCTCAATTTTAAGAATCAAAGCCCAAGGGTGTTTAATTCAAACTCAATTTCAAACCATTTTTCAAGAACATGAAGAACATGCAAACATGCATGAATTCAAATCATTTTGAAGCTCCAATTTGATGCTCTAAGGAGCCAATTCATTTCAAAACATGATGAAATCATGGACTTAAACATATTTGTGAACATGCATGCAACATTTTACCATGAATCCAACTCCAAACTCATTAATTCCAACATGCATGCAAGGAGTGAGCTTCAATGCTAGCTCAAATGAGCTCAAATCTTTCAAAAACATGATGGCAACATGAATAACAACAACATTATGCACATGCATGCAACAATTGAGCTCTAATTCAACATGATAAGACTAAAACATGCCTTAGATCGCTAGAGGCTCAAGAATCATGCAAGAGCCATCTTAAAGACAACAATGAGGGGTTGAAAAACATACCTAAGTCTCGAATGCAAGATGAACAAGCTCAACTATGAAATCTTATGCTGTAAATCCTTCAATTTCCAAGTAATTCTACAAGTGAACTCAAGTCTCTCACTTTCTCTCTCTCTAAATTCGGTTGAGTGCTCAAACAAGGCTGAGGAAATGTTTTGATTCAAGTGTGGTGTAGCTCAATATGCCTAGGTAGTGGCCCACTAGATGGCTTTTTGGTAAATAAGTCAAACTCCTTAATTAGCTTATTTCGCAAAATGTTTCTCAATTGGGAATTGCACTTTAGTTTGTTGCCTATATCCTTGACTAAGTGCTCTCCATATCAGATTTTACACTCCATTTGAGTAATGGGTTAGCGGAGAGCCATCTATAGGCGATTTGTAACCGTTAAGCAGCTTATCTTTATTTTACTTCTCATAAGGTTGCGAAGTTAAGACCTAGGGTTCTATAGCGTATTATTGTATGCTGTCTTGTAAACACATAGGGTCATGTGGCGCATTATTGTATGCTGTCATGTAAACCCTCCGAGTGATGTGCATATAGGTAAGCAGCTTTGTGGTAGTGTAACTAAGTCACATAAAGCTTTCTTAGTAAATGTGACGTGAATAGAGTTTTGGAACTCTATAAGATAGAAAATTCAAAGCATAGCGCTTTATGTAACCTAGTTGAGAATGAAGAGAAATTTCCAATATCCTAGGGATAGTGGGAGCGATGTGCCTACTAGTGGATTATTCCATTAGAGAAGAATACTCTACATTCTTTGTTGCGTGGTAGCAAATGTGAAAATTTCCCACGTCATCACTGGGTGATTGAGAAGGAAACATTCATGATTGCTCCACAAGATGATAAAGAGCCTAGGACAGTAAACAGTATGAGGGTTGTTACATTATATAACCTAGTTGAGAATGAAGAGAAATTTCCAATATCCTAGGGACAGTGGGAACGATGTGCCTACTAGTGGATTATTCCATTAGAGAAGAATACTCTACATTCTTTGTTGCGTGGTAGCAAATGTGAAAATTTCCCACGTCATCACTGGGTGATTGAGAAGGAAACATTCATGATTGCTCCACAAGATGATAAAGAGCCTAGGACAATGCCAAACGCTCTAGTCCCCTATTTTTAGAAAGTGGATCAATGTTGCGCAGTTTAAGACAAAGTCTTTGAGGATTAATCATTTCTATAATTTAGTTGACTTTCCATTATGACGCGAAACTATTCTAAAGTTATGCGTAATTTGGATAGTCATTGTTGAGGCATAAGGCTCGCTAGATACCAAAAAGTCGCACCATTGAGGAAGGTGTAAACCAAGAGAAGACTTTCTCCTGGGGAGTGAGGTTATTTCAACTTAGGCTATAATTGACATAAGTTCAGAATATTGATTTGTGGACGTTGTGACCCAATTTCTCGTTGGAGAATTAGATAAGTAGATCCGTAGGGATTTGCCTTCTGCTTTTATGGTGAAAAGTTGGGAGCGCAAAAAGGTTGCTAGTTCCAATAAATCTTTTACAGCCTAAAACAGTTATCCAAATAGTGGTTCTTAGATTTCGTCAAGCCATGATAGACCAATGATAATCGATGAAGACCATTAAGGCATGATCAATGGTCCAAAAGAAGTTTTTCTTACTTAGTCATTATGAGCCAGGAATTTATAAGGTTGTTGCCACTTAGGGTGGGCAATCCTCTGTTTTAGATATGATGGACATGAGTGATATAATTTATATGCTCGGATGTACGATCCTTATGG
Source organism: Camellia sinensis (assembly GCF_004153795.1). Lineage (NCBI taxonomy): Eukaryota > Viridiplantae > Streptophyta > Magnoliopsida > Ericales > Theaceae > Camellia > Camellia sinensis. The sequence continues at coordinate 1,333,995 of NW_021025706.1, forward strand.
GATTGTTTTGGGAGAATTCCCAGTTTGTCTTTGATGACTTACATAAGGAATATCATAGAATGATTCTAGATGCAAAATTGTAAACCCATTGACTTACCTATCGGTAAAAGTCAGAGCCTTAGCTATTGAGTGAATTCTCGGATTGTCTTTGAGAGAAACAGACGACCTATACTCCTTGATTTTTTGTTTTGTTTTGTTGTGGGAGCCTAAAATACGCTATGTGGGCGTGTTCGACATGATAAGTGTTATCTTTGGTAAATGGTCAACTGAGTTGTTTAGACATTGACTTTGCTCATTAGACTGTAGATAGAATGCTTTACTAGTAGTATATAAATTTGCCCATTGTAAGACTCAATGTGCTAGTTAGGCGCATCCAGAATGAACGGAAATTTGTTACCAAAATATCTTTAAAGAGGTTATTGCGCAAGAGGTAGTGATCTTGAATCACTTCATGTGAGGCGCACATGGTGGATTCCATTGTATATACTTATCGCAAGAGGTGCTGATAAGGCTTATGTTTGGAATCTAGAATTGCGCAAGCTGTAGTCATTTTTTTAAAATCGATCACTTATTTGTTGTGAGATGGTGAAATGTTGACATTATTATGGTTTGTGTCATAATGATTAGCAGATGATGATGTTAGTAGGCAAGATTGGCTCACTCACACGAGCAATCGCCCTTGGCGCTTAGGAGCGAGCAAGAATGAGACTAGTGGTTTATTTTTATTTGGAGCCAAGAGAGGCTTAAATTATCCACTATGTATGTCGCCTTGGTTACAACCAAGATGAGGTCGTGTTAAGGACCAAACATGGGTGTTAGTACCTATTTTTCCATGATGTGCCTGTCATGGATAGCCAGATGCGATATCTCATTTCATGCCTGAGAGGCGAGCAAATAGAGAATTCGAGTTAGATGCTAGGAAGCGACTTGTGCGCTTAAGAGCGACTAGACTAAGATCTTTATGGTGTGTGAGTTTAATATCACTCTTTGGAAGAGTTACTCCATTATAACATGCATTCGTACTGCATGTGCTTATCGACCCGTTAGCGAGGTGAAAGAATGGATCCCTACTTCTTTACCGTGTGAGTCCTAAAAGTCATTTTTCCCTAAATGACTTCACTTTGTGCCTTTTGTGACCTTTGATTGTGTCCTAAGATGAAGAGTTGATGTTCAGCTACTTTGGTATGTTGTTTGCGGTCATGTATGATTCGGCTTTAAGGGACATTATTGGGAAAGCAGTCAATTTCAAATTAAATGATATGAGGGTAAAGGGAAAATCATCTAGTTCTATATCTCTACTCTATATTCACTATCGACAACTCACATCGCTCTCTATGAGATGCTGATTGGGTGTGAATATATGCGGGACCTAGGAGAGTCAAACATGCTCTTTGAGGGATTAAAAATGATTTTTGGACCGATGTAGCTAGATGGGTCTGGGTACATGAGACACTATTTCTGTTCATTTTTTGGTGGATGTCTCTATATTGACTCATATTGAGTTTCTAGTGTAAAGCTCCCACATGCAGGTGTTCTCAGCGGTCGCACGGTGCATTGGCTAGTACGAGATTGTTCATTTTTGAGGAGATTGAGACAAAGATGTAGCAGTGTCATGCCAACTCATGTACGAGTGAGAGATGTTAGAAATTGGGCACTCATGTGGCATGACCCATGAACCTTTTGAATCTTATCCATGTAAGTTTGAATTTGAATTCAAAACTTATTTGGATAACTCATTCATGATATCTATATCTATCATATCAACTGATATGGATAGAAGATATACTTAGCCTATATATCTAATACGATATATAGGATATGATATAATGAAACAGCGTATGTTTTTTAATGAAACAACGCATGTTTTTTCCCATACTGACTCTCTCCCATTAAAACAATGAACAAACTTTTTACACTGTGACTTGTGTGGGTGATACTCATATTGTAGTATCACTCCACTGCTGGGGGTTCGTTGTTCACATTTTGAAGCTACGAGATTCTTCACTTCAGGTTCTATCACTTAAGGTATGATTTGAAATTTTTATCCGCTGCGTTATACTTGATTTACAAATTTGAACCTTCCAAAATTTAAAGAAAATATAGTAAATTTTAAAGTTTTAATATAATTATATTAAGTTCGTTAAAAAATTTAATTCATATAATACTTAATTTTATTTTTATTGATTGTATGAATTAAAAATAGGGATACTTATTCATCAATCTCTCTTCTCCTATGTTCCACTTAATCCAAATTATTTTTTTTATTCTAATAAATCTTAATGTTCCATGAACATTCACATTTATTCACATTATAAAATATTTAACTATGAGAATTAAGATTTGATGGATCAAACGTCTAAATAATAAAATTTATTAAAATACAAGAATATGTTATGAATTAATTAGGATATAAATACTTAAAAAAAAATATTTCCAAATAAATCCTCCTAAAAAGTAATATTATCATATATTTTTTTAAATTATAAGAAAATTAAATATTTACGCTAAATGGTAAATGGATTTTTAACGATCCAAATACTATTAAACTCAAATACCCAACCAAAATCGACCCAAGCGTATAGAAATTTCAAATAGTCTGGCCCAGGTGGCAATTTTTGCTTTTTATTTTTATTTTTCTTTTTCTTTTTAAATGTTAAATCAGCCACGTACAACAGGCCAATGAATAATAACTGCGTAAAACACTACCCAATTCGCAATTGCTACATCACACTTTGGCATTTTTTAACATTCTATATATATATTTTTTATCTTTTTTTAAGTCAATTTATATTTTTATTTTTTACGATGATATCCAATGATATTGGGACAGATGTATTATAAGAATTTTAATGCATTTAACATTATTCAAAGCTAACACTAAAAGATATAATTGGCCAATGAGATTTTTAGATATATTGCTATTACTATTATACTTGTGGAAAAGACTCCATTGAATTTTTTATTTTTTATATATTTATTTTATTTTATTTTTGTGGAGAAATTGCATTTCAATACAAGTTTCCAAAAAAATTTACAAATAGGTGAATTTTTTTTTATTAATTTTAATAATTAAAATTATAAATTTTTCCTTGAATTTGTAATATTTTTTACAAATATCATTTATTTGAAATTTTACCTTCTTTTTTTTTATTATCACAATTAGAAATTTGTAATGTTTGGTTTTATTTTCAGAGTTTATTTTTAAATAGTTGAGTTTAGAATGAATAATTCGCGTGCGAAACTCATAATCCCTCGACCCATTGCTGTAACTTGCACTTGAAACTTAGACTTGTAATTATTCACCACAATTTTCACTGATATATAATTTTCCATTCTTCGTTGTTCTATTTGGGTGGGCCATAAGCCCAAAAGTGCTTTGCCCTTCTTCATGGTTTCATGGCTATGATGGGCATTTTTTATTTTTTATTTATTTTTTTTGTGGATAAATTGCACTTCAATACAAGTTTCCAAAAAAATTTACAAATAGGTGAATTTTTTTTTATTAATTTTAATAATTAAAATTATAAATTTTTCCTTGAATTTGTAATATTTTTTACAAATATCATTTATTTGAAATTTTACCTTCTTTTTTTTTTATTATCACAATTAGAAATTTGTAATGTTTGGTTTTATTTTCAGAGTTTATTTTTAAATAGTTGAGTTTAGAATGAATAATTCGCGTGCGAAACTCATAATCCCTCGACCCATTGCTGTAACTTGCACTTGAAACTTAGACTTGTAATTATTCACCACAATTTTCACTGATATATAATTTTCCATTCTTCGTTGTTCTATTTGGGTGGGCCATAAGCCCAAAAGTGCTTTGCCCTTCTTCATGGTTTCATGGCTATGATGGGCTCATTCAAAACTTCATGGGCTGATGTTGATTGGACACGTACAGTTATTTTCGTGGTTAAGGGGTAGACATGGGCCGTTATGGCCCATATTTTTTATGATTTGAAATCAGCCTAATTATAAAGGCCCATTGAATTGTTGGCAATGATTTAGCTCACTCCGAAGTCCATCCAGATTTTAGCCCACTTGTTTATGATCGTAAAGAAGCTCAATTCTAAAGGCCCATATTAAAATCGGATTTGAAATTTTGGCAATGATTTAGCCCACTCCAAAGTCCGCCCCCATTTTTATTTGGGTCAACTACTAATAAGTCTGAGGACAAATTATCGAGAAGTCTTCTTTAAAAAACGTGTAACTTATTTAATCCCATAACATTTTATTCATACTCAAAAGTTTTATAACTTTTTTTTTCTTTTTTCTTTTTTTGTCTTTCTTCTCTGTTTCTTTTGCTTTTTCTAATTTTCGGTGATCATTGACGGTTAACCACATCTTACTCCTTCTCTTTCTCTTTATGATATATAATCACCGGCAACCGATTACTTCCATTGATTGGGGTTCACCGGCAACTACCGACCGCCGACTCCTTACTTTACCTACATTGATGATGAAGAAGATATGTTTTCGACGAAGAAGATGAGTAGATTTATTTAAATCTGATGTAGATCTACATCAGATCCAACTAGATCTAAATAAAAAATAATTGTCAGAGTGCAATCATCTCTCTATATTTGCCTCTCTCTTTTGATCTCTTAATTTTTTTATATTTTCTCTACTATACAGTTCTTTTTTTTTTTAATGGAGAAAATTTTTAGGTTATGAACAAATTGTTTTCGAGTTTTAGTTACAGGCGGTGAAAACTGTAAAATTTTGCAATTTCAATTTTTTTTGGCACTGGAATGAATCATGGTTTAAAACTCTAAAATTTGTAGTTTCAAAACATTATTTAGAACTATAAAATTTTACAGTTTCATAACATGTTTTCTAGTTTGATTAATAAGGATAAATGCTTAATAGATTTTTGCTCTGAAACCGTAACATTTTACAGTTTCAAAGCTTATTTTTCAGTTTGATCAATATTGAAAATTATTTGTTTAAACCCTACAAAAATTAAAAAATAACATATGTTTTTTCCCATTATTGCTATTTTTTGTCATTACATTTTTTTTCTTTTAGTTTATCAATATTTAGCACATTTTATTATTTTTTTCGCTTTAATTTCTCATTTTTTTCGAAAATATTCTAGACATTTCGGTGAGTCTCCAACGATTTCCTTAATGTCCAGCGAATGTTCTGGACATTCCGGCGACTGCCATTGACATTCATAACACTCCGGTGAACTTCCGATTATACTCCGACGACTTCCCAGCGATGTTGAACATTCTGGCGAATCTCCAGTGACCGTCTGATGGAAGTCCGATGGTAGTAGGATCTAACAACATCTGTAAATTAAAAAAGAAAATAATTTTTTTTTTGTAACAATTAAAAATATATATGACTAATTGGTGCAAGTGTTTTGTTTTGAGATTAGATGGGGTTTGAACTTTATATATGAGACTTTTTGGTAAGTTCTCCTAAGTCTTAATAGTTTGATAGTTTCCATAAAATTCTATTAGAAATAAGTTCTAGTAAAATCGTTATTAAAAATAATTTTTTTGAAACTCTTTTGCGTATGTCGTTAAAATTGACAATTAATAACTCTTTTTTGTCATGATTTTTATAAATTATCGCTAAAATTTATAATTACTGACATTTTTATGTGACGATTTTTTCAAACTATCACTGAAAGTTGAAAATTAGTGACATTTTTTTTGATAATTTTTTTAAATTGTCGCTAAAACTTATAATTAGTGACATTTTTTATAACAAAATTTTCAAACTATCGCAAAAAAATTAACAATTAGTGACTTTTTTAATAGTATTTAATGAAAAACGCCATTCATTTTGTTTGGTTTTTATTTTCAAATTTTATTTTTCAGAAAATTCTATTTTTTTTCATATTTTTTGTTTTCACTTAATTTTTTTAATATTTTAAGTAATTTTTTTTAAAAAAAATTAAACACATCTAACATAAATAAATTTAAAAGTTATAATATTTGTGAAGAAAAATCTTTAAAAAGAATTGTTAAATACGAAAAAATACAAAAAAAAAAAACAAAAATTCAATACATTTTTAGTATTTTTGTGTATTTATTAATTTTTTTAAAATATTTATTTTTTAGATACATTTAAATAAGGTGTATCTTAAAAAATAAAAAAATTACTTAACATTTTAAAAATATTTACTAAAAATAAAAAAATAAGAAAATAAAAAATTCAATTTTCAAAAAATTAAATTCAAAAAATTAAAACCAAATACATTGATTAATTTTCACATGACCTATCAAGTAACTTCGTTTTTTAACTTTTCAATTCTAATTACACTTCTACCCTTGCCAAAAAAATCATTTTGTTCCCCCACTGTTGTGGTGGACTTGTAAAACAAATAATGATAAAAAATAAATGAAATAAATTATGTTATTTGGTAAAAGCTGCAACTAATAGGATTTCACTAATCTTTCTTTGGAAAGAAAGCGTGAAATTGTTCACTAATCTTTTATGAAATACCATATATTTATAATTATAATTTTTAAATTTACTTACAATAACATGATAAGTATGATAAGTGGATTAGTCTATACATAGTTGAGTTCATAATAAATAAAAAAACTAACACATGGATGGTGTTTGGAAAATTGACTATTTTAGTAGATTATTTTAGTTTTGGGCTAGTTTAGTAGGCTAAAATAGTTGTGTTTGAGAAGATGGTTGGATTTTTTTGTAATTTGATTTTATATTTGTAAGAAAAAAAATAAAATGATTATAAATTTGATGTGATATTTTGATCGTTTTTGAAAAAGAGGTTAAAAGTATTTTTTTTGGTTTTTAACCTCTTTTAAGTCACATAACCTCTCTATTTTTTTACACATTTTTAAAATAAAAAAATCAAAATCAAAAATCAAAAAACTAATTTTTTTCTTTTAATATTATTTTTTTTTTTTAAAAAAAAACCTAAAAAGTAGCTTCTCAAACACGCCTAATCTATCAAACAACCATAGATAAAATTAAAATCGATCTTTATATCTATATCTATACTTATAATATAAGAACAAGTTGCTACTTGAAATATCACCTTAATTATTATGAGAGTGTTTGAAAAGGAAAGCGGATGTATGCGCATCTAATAATATATTATTATCTCTCTCTAACGGATAGCTTGAGATCTACGCACCAACGATGGCTTCTTCCGGCGAGATCACTCTGATCTCTGCCGGAACAACCTCTAATGATCCCGATCCTCCGATCATCAATGAAGATCACCCTATGGTTGAGATTTCACCGAATCCTCCCCATCTCCTTGCTGGTTGCCAACCAGTGACCATTGTAGAGGAACCTAAGCCTAATACCCTGTCCACTGCAGCTGATGCTCAAATACTTGAGCCCTCTGCAAACACAATTGAAGATTCGTCCCCAACCCATCCAATTGTAAAAGGGGATTAACGTATTAGGGCCCAAGAAACTGAAACCCAGCAAAAATCCTTCAAGCAAGTGCTGTTAGACCCAAAATTCAACGAAAAACTTTTCGATAGTGATGCGAACAATCTCTCTACCGACGATGAGCTCATGAGTGATGGAGAAATGGAAGACTTACCTAAGGCGGACTCAAATCTCAGCACCTCTATACCCAGAGTCCTTCTCCCTCAAAGCCTTTTAAGAAAAATCTGAAGGCCATGGAAGGATTGCTTAATTGTTAAATTAATGGGCATGAGCATAGGTTACAAAGCTCTTCTGAATAGGGTCAAGAGGCTGTGGGAAATCCAAGGTGATTTCGAAGCTGTTGATCTGGGATTAGGATTTTTCCTATTCAAGTTTGAGGTAAAGTCAGATTTCACAAAAGTATTCACAAGAGGCCCTTGGGTTATTTTAGATCATTATTTGACTGTGAGAAAATGAAAGACAGATTTCAAGCCATCTGTAGCTGAAGACATCTCCACAGCTGTGTGGGTGAGGTTTCCACAATTGCCTATTGAATACTACAATGAAAAGGTCCTCTTCCACATAGCCAAGCTAATTGGCAAACCAATCAAAGTTGATCTCAATACTGCTACAACAACCAGAGGGCGATATGCTAGAGTTTGTGAAGGAATCAACCTGAGAAACCCGCTAACTTCGCAATTCGCTATAGGTAAATTTGTCTATAATGTAGAATATGAACACTTACACTTTTTTGCTTTTCTTGTGGCAGGGTGGGTCACCGGCAAGAGCACTGTGGAAGGACTCTAACTACGAAGCCAGACAAGTCCATAGAAGCTTTAGACAGCACCAACGCACACCGGCGCGTGGAAAACTCAACTTCTACTGAAATTATGGAGTTCGGATCAGACGAAACCAGGTATGGGCCATGGATGCTAGTAGCTCAAAAGCCCAAAAGACCAAACCAAGGGAAAAAACCTATAACCAACCAACCCAATTTGGAAAAGAACAGATTTGGTCCGCTACAAAATGCTAAAGAAGGCCCATTTAAATACAAACATTCTGAACCTAAGCACAAAGCTAAAATGGCCCAAACTTAACCCTCTACTTCTCAACCCAACACTGTTTTTACAGCCACAGAAAATCAGCCAGATTCCTCTTGTATGGATAGAGATATGTTATTGACGTCGGATGTAGACACAATTCTTGAAGTGCAAATCACCACCGTCAGTGCCTTATCTCCTTCTGAGAAACCTGCAATGAAGGGTAATAAAGTTGATATTGCAATGAAGAGAAATAAAGCTGATGCTTCTGTCCACCCTACGTCTACTTTTACAACCTCAACAGAGATGGAAAATTTTCATAACTCTCTTACCTCTCCAAACCATAACCAACCAGCAAATGATCTAAACTCCAATCTCACCCAACATCATCACTCTCACTTATCTCCAGTTCAATCTAACCTTAAAGAAAGACCCCCTGATACCTCAATTCGTCATGGATCCAACGGAACTAACCCATCATCGCATGAAATACAACAATGTGAGTTTGTTCATCGAGCCAGAGACCGAAGCAACTCACCTAGTCGTCGTTGAATGGTGGGTAGAACACGCAAGGATGAGTATCGAACCAAGATGGAAATGCCTCTCGGGCCACATTCAACACCTGGTGAAACTAGCATTAATGAAGTCCACTCTGGACGATTACAAGAGAGTTAATCACATCATGGGTCAACCAGACTTCAACACTCTCCCAGAACTTCCCAATAAGGGATCAATGAATTTGTTTACCTGGAACTGCCGGGGAGCTGGCAATAACACCTTCAAGAGAAACATCCGGGATCTCATCCGAAACCACAAACCTGATATGATAATTCTCATGGAAACCAAAGTCACACTTAGTTCTATGGGCACGTTTTTCAACAACTTGGGCTTCACTGCCTCACCTAGTGTTAATCTAAATGGTAGAATTGGAGGAATTTGGCTCTTATGGGAGCCCTCACAGGTCAGTGTTAATGTATTCGAAGCCAACAACCAAGTAATACATGCCACAATCAACAGAGTGGATTACGAGGAATGGGTTCTTTTAGCCGTGTATGCTAGTCCTAATCCCAGAAATAGAGATGCTCTATGGAAAGGCATTAAAGCTATCTCTGAAGACATTCAAAACCCATGGCTAGTGGCAGGTGACTTTAATGATTTTGCTAATCAAGAGGAAAGAAGAAGTTTCACCCCCAACAATAATACAAGTAGGAATTCAAAATTTCTTGAAAGACTCAGCAACTGCAACCTCATGGACATGGGCTGTTCTGGTCCAAAACTCACTTGGACCAATAATCGTCAAGGATTAGCCAATACCAAAGAAAGACTTGATTGTGCTCTTTGCAACACTCCATGGATGAACGCATTCCCTGAAAGCTGTGTCCGGAATCTTCCCCGAACATACTCTGACCATGCTCCGTTGGTGGTCTACATTGAAGGTATGCACTTTACCCCTACTCCAGTAAATAGACCTTTTAGATTTGAAACTACTTGGATTACCCATCCTAATTTTAAAGAAGTTATTCAAAATGCTTGGAATGATTGTAACTCTTCCTTGATTGATAAAACCAACTTCATGATGTATAAAGTTAAAATCTGGAACAAAGACATTTTTTGCAACATTTTTCATAAAAAAAAAGAGACTGTTATCTCTCATTGAAGGCATTCAAAAAGCCCAAGACTCTAAGTTTACTCACAACATGTTTCTCCTTGAAAAAGACCTCATAAAAGAACTCAATCTTGTTCTTCGCCAAGTGGAAATCCTTTGCAATCAAAAATCTAGAGTTAAGTGGCTCACCCAATGGGAAAGAAATACCAAGTATTTTCACATGGCTACCATCACTAGAAGAAGAAAACTTAGAATCTGCATGCTTTGTGATGATAATGGTATCTGGATTAACAACCCCAATGACTTGAAATCCCTTGTTATTAATTATTTTCGCAATCTCTTTAGTCATGAAGATGTCCTAACTCTTGAGCATTACAATAACATTGCCAAAGTTAAAATCAGCGAAGAAGAGAATCGTCATCTTAAGCAACCTGTTAGTAATAAAGAGATCTGGGACACTGTTAAGAACATTGGGGCCTTTAAAGCTCCTGGCCCTGATGGTGTTCAAGGTGTCTTTTATCATAAATTTTGGGACGTTGTTGGTCCATCTGTTTGTATGTTTGTTAAAAATTGTTTTGCCAATAAAGAAATTCCTATTGAGGCTAATGAAACCTTGATCACTTTGATCCCCAAAATTGATAACCCTGAGAATATCAAGCAATTTAGGCCTGTCAGCCTCTGCAATGTGAGCTACAAAATAATCACTAAAATTATTGTTAACAGAATTAGGCCTCTCATTAATCAGATTATCAGCCCCAATCAAAGTAGCTTTATTTCTGGTAGATCAACCACTGATAACATCATCATTACCCAAGAAATTCTGCACACTTTGAGACATAAAAAAGGCAAACTTGGCGGTATGATTCTTAAAATTAATCTTGAAAAAACTTTTGATAGGATCTCTTGAGACTTTATTTTTAATACCCTTGTTGAATTTAATTTTAATAAAGACTTGATTGATCTTATTATGAGCTGTATCTCTTCTGTGAATACTGCTATTTTATGGAATGGTGAAGCCTTGCCAGCTTTTCACACTGGTAGAGGCATCAAACAGGGCGATCCCCTTTCTCCTTATATTTTTGTCCTTTGCATGGAAAGGCTCTCTAACATGATCAATCTTAAGGTTGATTCTGGTGATTGGAAAGAGATAAAAGCCTCTAATAACTGCCCTCCTCTAACTCACCTTTCTTTGCTGATGACCTCATTTTTTTTTCCCAAGCAAATATGGTTCATTGTGATGTGGTGATGGAAGTTTTGAATGATTTTTGTGATATTTCTGGCCAAAAAATCAATTTTCATAAGTCCAAGCTTTTTATCTCTGCTAATGTCTCTAGGAATAAGGCTCGAAATCTTAGCCACCATTGTGGTATTCCTCTCACTCAAGATCTTGGTAAATACCTTGGCACTCCTCTTCTTCACAACCGTGTCAATAGAGCTCAATTCCAATTCATCATTGAAAAAATGCACAAAAAGCTCTCTTGTTGGAAAACTAATACACTCTCCTTGGCTGGTAGAGCAACCCTCATCCAATCTGTCACCTTAGCCATGCCCTCCTATGCTATGCAAACCATTGTGCTCCCCAAAAACCTTTGCAGTAACATTGACAAATTAAACAGAAATTTTCTTTGGGGCGACTCTATTTTCAAGAAAAAAAATTCACCTCATTAATTGGGACCAAGTTTGCTTACCTAAAAATAAAGGGGGGCTTGGCATTAGAAAAGCTAGCCACCATAATCATGCCCTCATTGCCAAACTAGGTTGGTAGATCCTTAATGATGATCATAGCCTGTGGATTGTTATCTTGAAAAAGAAGTACCTCCATAAACACTTCCTTTTTGATTGGCCTTGGGGTAAGAGAGGCTCTCCCTTGTGGAAAAGCATTGTCAAAACTAGAGATACTCTTAGACTAGGTACCAAATAGACTATTGGGGATGGTAATAAAGCTTCTCTTTGGAATGACTGGTGGTGCGGAACCCAACCTTTAGCTAATACTTCTCCTGGCCCTCACACTAACACTCATAACACTGTCAACACTATCATCAATGAGGAGGGGGACTGGAATTTGAACCCGATTGCTAGTCACCTTTCACCTACTGATATTGCTAACATCCATAAAGTCAAACTTCTCCAATTTGTGACTTTTCCTGATAAACCCCACTGGACAGGTTCTCTCCAAGGTAGATTCTCTTCCAAATCTGCTTATGACCTCATTATTAATGTTGAAGATCATAACTTTTGTTGGAATTGGATTTGGAAATTAAAAATTCCTCAAAAACTCAAAGGCTTCTTATGGCTTGTTATGCATGGTCGACTCCTCACAAACCAACTCAGAGTCAGCAGAGGTTTTGACAGCAATGATCTTTGTCCTAGATGCCATTCTAATGGGGAAAGTATGAGCCACCTCCTTAGAGATTGCTATTACTCAAGGGAGTTGTGGAAAAATTTGAAAAATGATCAATGGATTAAGGATGGCATTGATAAGCCTCTGGATGTTTGGCTTTCTTTCAATCTTTGTGATAAAACAAAACTTGCAAGTATCAACTGGAACATATGGTTCACTGTCACCCTTTGGTTCATATGGAAAGGTAGGAATAAAACTGTTTTTGATAATTGTGATGTTCACATTATTGACAGCTTACGCCTAGTGTTCCAGTATACTCAAGAGATCCATGAGGCTTTCCAATGCCCCTTTAGCTCTGATCATCAAAGAATTAAACTAATCAATTGGTTGCCCCCTTCTACAGGTAATATCAAGCTAAATGCTGATGGATGTATCAAGGAAAGTTTGGGAAAAGCTGGTTTTGGAGGACTCTTTAGAGATGCAAAAAGTTCTTGGATTCTGGGATACTCTGGAAAGTTGGATGTAGCAACAAGCCTCAAAGCAGAAATATGGGCTATTTATCGCGAAACAACCATCATTCATGAAAAAGGTTAGAGAAATGTGATAATTGAAACAGACTGTCAAGATGCTGTCTACCTCATCAATGATAGAGCTCATCCAAATTGCCCTTATCGTGCTCTTGTGGAAGACATTAAATTCCTTACTTCTCGTATGGACTGCACTATCAAACACATTTTTCGAGAAGCCAATAAGTGCACAGATGCCCTTGCTCATATGAGAGAAAACTAAGTGGAAGATTTGAAGATCAATAAAGACCCTCCTATTTTGTTAAGGCCCATTCTTGTGGCTGATATGGTTGGAATTGTGTATGAGAGGGATTAACCCTCTCTTTTCTTTTCTTTTTTCTATTGTTTAACTTTCCTTATTAGCTAAAAAAATTACTACTTGTTACAGTAGAAGAGGCTCTCTTTTTAGTTTATCATGTTGCCTTTGTTGAGCCTTTATGCAAGTTAAACACTTGAGGGCTATTCGGTAATTTGATATGGGGTGCGTTGTGTTTCGATTTTCACTTGTGAAGAGAGGATGTGGGTTTGTCTTGGGAAGCCACCACAGCCCTTATTGCTCCTACCTCAGCAAAAAAAATAAAAAAATAAAAAAAAATGATTGAAGTTTGATAAACATCAGACCTGTGTCCACCACTCTCTCTTGTCTCCTTTATTCTTTGCTTGTCTCTGCCTCCACCACTCGCTCTTGTCTCTTCCTCTATTCTTTGCTTCTTTCTCTTCTACAACGTTAGTGAGAACGGTGAGACAGGTGAATCCAAAACCTCAAAGGAAAAAGCTAAGAACACTATAATGATAAAGAATAAGGATTTGCAGAAAATCGTATTAGAGGGTTTTCATCTCATTTTCTCATTGGTGCATCCCATTTTACGACTATTCTCTTTTTCTCTTATTCTTCCCTCCTCTCTGCCATTTTGTTCTTCGTTTATTTTCTTGCATTTTGATCAGGTGTTTCTTGTGAGTTCTACATAGGATTTCTCTGCATTCAGGTAATTTTGGTTATGCTAAAGGGTTTAATTTGTCATTTTATTTATTTTTTTGTTTACTAGGCTGTAATTGAGTGCATATTGCTAATAATTTTCAATAATCATTTCCATTTGCAAGTCTGAAAGTTCAAATTTTGACCACACATTTCTTATCTCTTTGTTCATTTTTATACATCTACAATCCATCTCTCTCTAAGTGGAAGATTTGAAGATCTATGAAGACCCTCCTATTTTGTTAAGGCCCATTCTTGTGGATGATATGGTTGGAATTGTGTATGAGAGGGATTAACCCTTTCTTTTCTTTTCTTTTTTCTGTTGTTTAACTTTCCTTATTACCTAAAAAAAATTACTACTTGCTACAGTAGAAGAGGCTCTCTTTTTAGTTTATCATGTTGCCTTTGTTGAGCCTTTATGCAAGTTAAACACTTGAGGGCTATTCGGTAATTTGATATGGGGTGCATTGTGTTTCGGTTTTCACTTGTGGAGGGAGGATGTGGGTTTGTCTTGGGAAGCCACCACAGCCCTTATTGCTCCTACCTCAGCAAAAAAAAAAAAATAAATAAATAAAATGATTGAAGTTTGATAAACATCAGACCTGTCTCCACCACTCTCTCTTGTCTCCTTTATTCTTTGCTTGTCTCTGCCTCCACCACTCTCTCTTGTCTCTTCCTCTATTCTTTGCTTCTTTCTCTTCTACAACGTTAGCGAGAACGGTGAGACAAAGGTGAATCCAAAACCTCAAAGGAAAAAGCTAAGAACACTATAATGATAAAGAATAAGGATTTACAGAAAATCGTATTAGAGGGTTTTCATCTCATTTTCTCATTGGTGCATCCCATTTTACGACTATTCTCTTTTTCTCTTATTCTTCCCTCCTCTCTGCCATTTTGTTCTTCGTTTATTTTCTTGCATTTTGATCAGGTGTTTCTTGTGAGTTCTACATAGGATTTCTCTGCATTCAGGTAATTTTGGTTATGCTAAAGGGTTTAATTTGTCATTTTATTTATTTTTTTGTTTACTAGGCTGTAATTGAGTGCATATTGCTAATAATTTTCAATAATCATTTCCATTTGCAAGTCTGAAAGTTCAAATTTTGACCACACATTTCTTATCTCTTTGTTCATTTTTATACATCTACAATCCATCTCTCTTTGGTGACTCATCTCGATAGCTTAACTTTTAAGAGTGATTGGTAGCTACAATAATGCTTCAGAGTTCACCAAACAACCATTTTATTATTTTCTCTGACTCTCTTCATACTATCTGTACAATGATCTACACTTTTCAAATCTCCATGGTTTGAGCTACACTGCTGGTTAGAGTTTTCAACCAGGTAATACTATTCTCTTCTTATGTCTCCATTTTGTGAGTGTGTTTCTAAATTTTTAGTCAATTTTTTAGATTAACACTTTAAAACATAAGGAATAATTTTAATGAAGCATTCATAAATTTATTTATTTTGTATGTGCTCTGTTATTCCATTGATAAAATACCCACACTTACACCTACAAATCTATAATCTGATAAATTTATCATTCATAAATTACTGAGTGATAAATTTATCACTGAATTAAGTAACAAATTTATCAGATCAATTACATGTTTGTAAAAGATCAACAATAACTTTCAATGCACTGATTGGATACTTTGCATTCCAAACCGGTGATGGAGGAAGATGGTGGCAACAACGATGTCGAAGATGGTAGATCGATAATAGAGGATTACAGTGTTGAAGCTAGTAGATGAATGATGGGGGAGAAGCAGCAATGATGGCAACGAGGGAGAAACACGGTGGTGTTAGGCGAGGGAAAAGAAGAATGACAACCTTGGTTGAGGCGAGTATTGTTGACAATGATAGATGAAAATGGTGGTTGAGCTGAGCTACATATATGGTGATGGAGGAGGAGGAGATAGTGTGCCAAAGACAGAACTATGAGAGAGAGAGAGAGAGAAAGAGAGAGAGAGAAAGAGAGAGAGAGAGAGATATTTTGAATTTAGAATAAAATCACTCAACTGAATATAAAGGGTAAAAATAGGATATGGACTTAATTATTTTGGGTCAGAATTTTATGAGAATGAAGTCTGGTCCAAAAGATGGCCCATAACTCCCCCTTAAATTTTTGCAATGATTTAGCCCACTCCGAAATTCATCCTGATTTTGGCCCACTTTTTTATGATTGTACAGAAGCCCAATCCTCAAGGCCTACATTAAAATCGGATTTGAAATTACGACAATGATTTAGCCCATGGCCCTACGGCAATGATTTAGCCCGTGACTCCATTTCTATTTGGATAAATTACTAATAGGTCTTAATAATTAGATTTAATTTTTATTTAATTATATTAAAATAAGTTTTGATAAAATCATCATTAAAAATAAATTTTTTGAAACTTTCTTACATATTTCGTTAAAAATTGACAATTAGTATTTTTTTGTCACTATTTTTATAAATTGTTGCTAAAACTTATAATTAGTGACATTTTTCTGTGACTATTTTTTCAAACTATCGCTGAAAGTTAAAAATTAGTGATTTTTTTAGATAATTTTTTTAAATTGTCGCTAAAACTTATAATTAATGACTTTTTTATGACAAAAAATTCAAACTGTTGCAGAAAATTAACAATTAGTGAAGTTTTTTAATAGTATTTGATGAAAAATGTCATTCACTTAGTTTGGTTTTGGTTTCCAAAATTTACTTTTTAGAAAATTCTATTTCTTTTTATATTTTTTTGTTCTCCCTTAATATTTTTAATTATTTAAGTATTTTTTTTTAATTTTTAGACATACCTAACATAAATACACTTAAAAAGTATAATATTTATGAAAAAAATGCTTTAAAAATTTATTAAATACCCAAAATATATAAAAAAATTATATTAAAATTCAATACATTTTTTTATATTTTTGTGTATATATTAAGTTTTTTAAATATTACTTTTAGATACATTTAAGTAAGGTGCATCTTAAAAAAAATTACTTAAAATTTAAAAAATATTCACTAAAAATAAAAAAATATAAAAAATAAAAAACTTAATTTTTAAAAAAAATTAAAACTAAACAACTAATTAATTTTCACAGGATATATTAGATAAGAAGTTTACCTATTATAACTTACATGTAACTTTCCTTTTTTTTTTTACTTTTCAATTCTAATTACACTTCTAATCTTGTGAAAAAATCATTTTGCTCCCCCCGTCGTTGTGGTGGACTTGTAAAACAAATAATGATAAAAAAAACAAACAATATAAATTATGTTATTTGAAAAAGGCTGCAACTAATAGGATTTCACCAATCTTTGTTCGGGAAAAAAAGCGTGAATTTTTTTTTTTTTTTTGAACATAAAAGCGTGAAATTGTTCACTCATCTTTTATGATACGTTGATAGAAAAGAAATACCATATATTTATAATTAAAATTTTTAGATTTACTCACAATAACATGATAGGTATGATAAGTGGATTAGTCTATATATTTTTGAGTTTATAATAAATAAAAAATTAACACCTAGATAGTGTTTAGAAAGTTGACTATTTTAGTTTTTGACTATTTTAGTAAGTTAAAATAATTGTGTTTGAGAAGATGGTTGGATTTTTTAAAATTGGATGTTATGTTTATAAGAGAAAAAGTAAAATGATTATGGATTTGATGTAATATTTTGATCTCTTTTGAAAAAGAGGTTAAAAGCAGTTTTTTTTTTTTTTGCTTTTAACCTCTTTTGATTCACATAACCTCTCTATTTTGTTACACATTAAAAAAAAATCAAAAAACTAACTTTTGTCTTTTAATATTATTTTAACCAAAAAAAAAAAAACAACCAAAAAGTATCTTCCCAAACACCCCCTAATCTATCAAACCACCATGGATAAAATTAAAATATATTTTTTAAATGTCTCAATCTTTATAGCTATATCTATACTTATAATATAAGAACGAGTCATCACTTGCTAGGCTTTCTTTTTTGTTTCTCATTTTGCCCTCGTTGAGCCTTTATGTAATTTAACCACTTGAGGGCTATTCGGTAATTTGATATGAGGGGGTAATTTTTTGGGAAAGAATTGGGCCGAGCTGTGAGTTGGGCCCTGCGGCCCAAAGTGTGAAGGAATCGGTAAGAAACAGTAATGTTATTTCGGCCCAGTAGAGGTATAGATACTCCGGCCCAGGAGAAGTGAAGTTATTCCGGCCCAGGAAAGGTGTGGTTACTCCAGTTCAAGAATGTGTAAAGCAACTCCGGTCCGGCGGCAGTTTGAAGTGAGTCCGGCCTTGCATTTAGTCCGGTCGGGACATATTATGGTTAGGTCGGTCAGAACTTGCTACTTGGAAGTTTGATCTAAACCCACCATGGTTGAACAGGGGAAAGCCGAGATAAGGAGTTGGTGGAGAAGACCGAGCTAAGGACAGTTCGGCCTTCTCTGTGGCTCTGCATAGCCAAGCTTATTTCGGTCTGAGAGGGAGATTTATGATCTGGATTGAGCCGTGGAATTGGGCCGGACAGATTTGGGCCGGACAGAGTTGTGCCAGACAGATTTGGGCCGAACAGGTGTTGGGCCAAGTTGTGTGGCCCATATGCTTAATCATGTGTTAATTTCAGCTCAACACGCAGTAGCCGAAGTAGGCTAGCCCAAAAGGGGCCGGACGTCCGTCCAAGGGTTTTTGGCTCAATTTTGCTACAATTCAATTTTGCTTCGCACTGATTGTCAACCTAGTAGTATATCCTTGACGACCGGGGACCCCATTGGGCATCCGGGAGGATGTTCGGGGGGACATTCGGGCAGACGTCCCTCAAGAATAAAATTTCATTTTGGACATCAGGCTGGACAACCACTTTGTACTACAACAGCTCTTTTTCAAAAATAGTTGTCATTAATCGGACCCATATTTTTACTCCTTCATGATCTAATCTTGTATGGGAAATGCAAATTTGAGTAGAGTAGATTTAACCAAAATCTTACTCAATCTTCTCATCATACGCAATAGTCAACGGTCCTTGATTTGCTGCTTGATAAATAGTAGGGCTTCTGCTAAACAAAAAACAACATGAAAACAACAACACAAGCAAGAAATTTTCTCTGATCTTTCATCACTCTCATATTTCTCTATTCTCTGAAGTGTTCTTCATCTGTTTTTTTTTTTACCTTCAGAAATTATAGTGAGCTTTAACTTTAAATATATATATATTTTTTTATGAGGGTTTTATTTTTACTGATATAAACTCAAAGCTTCAATCTTTGTAATAATTCTTGAAAGAGTTTCAATTCAAACTTTCTGTGAAAGCAAAACCTATCACTCAAATTTTGTAAGAGTGTAGTACACTCAGGTTTCTTAACTCTTTGAGTGTGATTGAGAATCAGCTAAAAAGGGCAAGGTTTTGGACTTGGTATAGTCTTTGTAAAATCTGTGGAGGATTACTCCATTTGGGAAGATGTTGCTAGCACCTAGTGAAGTTAGAAGATAGTAAAAAATCTCAAGTGAAGCATGGGGAGTGGATGTAGGCTTGGTTGAATCTGAACCACTATAAATCTGTTTGCCTCATTTTCCTTAATCTCTTTACTTAACTGATATAACTATTTACTGTAATTACATACTTTATTGTTAAATTCTTCATTAAGCATTATCATTAATTGTTATTCATCTACTACTTGGAATTAATTATCTGTTGTGCAAATTGTAATTTTTATTGGGTATTATTATTTTGTATTTGTCAAAACCTAATTTACCCCCCTCTTAAGTTGTTTTTTGGGTAACAATGGGTATCAGAGCCTAGACTCTTGTTTAGATTTAACCATCTGAGAGTTTTCGATCCATGGCTATTACTAGCACTATTGAAGGACAAGCCACCAATAGGCCACCCTTGTTTGATGGAAATAATTATAGTCATTGGAAATACAAGATGACCCTATATCTTCAAGCCACAGATTATGCTATGTGGATTATAGTCACCAAATGTCCAAAAATTCCTACCAAATTAGTAGACAATATTAGTGTACCTAAAACTGAAGATGAATGTGACAAGAGGGATCACAGATTATTGCAAACCAATGCTAAAGCCATACTCACCTTTGTTTGTGGATTAGACTATAAGGAGTATAACAAATTATTTAGTTGTGACTCTGCTAAAGAAATTTGGGACAAACTTGAAATAACTTATGAAAGAACCAACCAAGTTAAAGAATCTCGTATTGATATGCTTGTTCATAGTTATGAATTATTTAAAATGAAATCTAATGAATCTATTTCAAGCATGTTTACTAGATTTACTGAAATTGTAAACTCTTTGAAATCTCTTGGCAAAATCTGTACTAATAGTGAGTTGGTGAGAAAAATTCTTTGGTGTTTACCAAAGAATTGGGAAGCTAAAGTCACTGTAATTATTAAAGCAAAGAACCTCTCCACACTTGGATTGGATAAGCTCATGGGTTCCTTGATGACTCATGAAATCACTGTAAAGGGACATGAAAATGATGAGGATTAAAAGAAGAATGGAATTG
The DNA here is from genome assembly GCF_004153795.1 of Camellia sinensis. Lineage (NCBI taxonomy): Eukaryota > Viridiplantae > Streptophyta > Magnoliopsida > Ericales > Theaceae > Camellia > Camellia sinensis. The sequence goes on from NW_021025706.1 coordinate 1,354,384, forward strand.
CATTCAAAGCCTCATCCCATGAAGAAAAAAATGAAGACTCTAGTGAAGATAAAGGATATGCCATGTTTAGTAGGAATCTCAAAAAGTACTACAAGAAAAACAATCATGGAGAAAGAAGACATTTCAAGAAAGAATACAAGAAAGACAAAATCCAAAAAAAGATCCTATTATTTACTATGAGTGCAAAAATCCGGGACACATGAAGATGGATTGTCCAAGATTGAAAAAAGTTAGAAAAGACTACAAAAGGAACAAAATGGCCATGGTAGCAGCTTGGGGCTAAGGTGATGATAATAGCTCAAATGATGAAGCTGAAAATAATAAAGTAGCCAACCTGTGTTTCATGGCTTTAGGAGAAGAAGATTTCACTCAAGATGAGGTGACCTTTAATTATAAAGAACTTGAAAGTGCTTTCAATGAATTACAAGATGAGTTTAGAAAAGTTTGTGTCAAAAATAATGTACTAAAGAAATTTGTTGCATCTTTATCTAGTAATGTAGAAGAATTAAAGAAAGAGAAAATTGTTTTGAAAAATGATTTTGACACCATCTCTAATGAGAAAATTGCCTGGAAAAATAATGTTATGATTTGACAAAAACACTTGAAAATTTTGTAAAATGTAGAGATAATCTCAACATGCTTCTTGGAAATCAAATATGTATTTTTGATAAGGCGGGCATTGGATATGACCCTATTAAAAGAATCTCAAAACAATTTTTGAAAAGGTACTTCTCATAACACACCTTCATATCACTTGTCATTATTGTAGAAAGAAAGACCATTATATATCTTCTTGTCCTTTCAAAAAGATTATGAACATGGAAATTAAAAAGATTTGGATTGTTAAGGGAACTAATAAAACTAACCAAGAAGGACTTAAGAAATCATGGGTACCAAAATCCAATATTTGATTATTATTTTGTAGGTATGCCTTAAGTCCAAAACTAAAGAAGGAAGGTAATATCTTGATAGTTGATGCTCTAGATACATGGCTGGAGACAAATCGTTCTTTACTACTGTATCACCCCAAAATGGAGGATTTGTCACATTTGGAGACAACAAGAAAGGAAAAATCATTGGTATTGATAGCATCGGTATGTCTCATAATCCTTCCATTGTAAGTGTTTTACTCATTGATGGATTTAAGCATAATCTACTTAGTATTAGCCAATTATGTGATAAGGGTAATCGTGTTATTTTGATAAATCACATTGCACAATACAATTGATCACAAAACCCTATTTGTTGGTAATCTCCATGATAATGTTTATGTTTTTCACCTCAATGATCTCTATACTAGTGATGTTAAATGTTTATATGCTAATAGTGATAATAGTTGGTTATAGCATAGAAGACTTGGTCATGCTCATATAGATTTAATTGCTAAACTTTTGAGAAAAGATTTGGTCGTTGGACTTTCAAAAATTAAATTTGAAAAAGATTGACTTTGTGGTGCTTGTCAACAAGGAAAACAAACCAAAACATCTTTTAAATCAAAATCTCATATTTCTATAACTAGACCTTTACAATTATTGCATATGGATTTATTTGGTCCTTCAAGAACATCTAGTCTTGGTGGTAAACATTATTGTCTTGTTGTTGTTGATGATTATTCAAGATTTACATGGGTTATGTTTTTAGTACACAAAGATGAAACCTTTTCTTCTGTCATAAAGCTATGTCGTAAAATTCAAAATGAAAAATGTTTACTTATTACTAATATTCGAATCGGCCATGGTAGAGAACTTGAAAATGAAAATTTTGAATTGTTTTGTGATGAGCATGGTATGAGACATAATTTTTCAGCACCTAGAACCCCTCAACAAAATGGTGTAGTAAAAAGGAAAAATAAAACTTTAGAAGAAATGTGTAAAATAATGTTTTGCAAAAATTATCTTCCTAAATATTTTTGGGCTGAGGTCGTTCACACCGCATACTATATTTTAAATCGTGCATTGATTAGACATATTCTCAAAAAGACTCCTTATGAACTTTGGCATGATAAAAAGTCCAACATTAGTCACTTGCATGTTTTTGATTGTAAATGTTATGTGCATAATAATAGTAAGGACGACTTAGGTAAATTTGATTCAAAATCTGATGAAGCAATTTTTCTTGGCTATTCCTTAACTAGCAAAGCTTATCATGTTTTTAATAAAAAAAACTATTGTTGTTGAAGAATCTATACATGTGGCATTTGATGAAACTAACATCTCTTCTCAAAAGTAAGTTGCTAGTGATAATATAGATTTGGAACCAAATGTGGAGGATTCAAGTATTTACAAAGAAGATGACCAACCATGTGAGTTAAACAAAGAGGTTGAACAACCTATTCTCCCTCCTCAAGAAGAAGGAAGAAACAACAATGATTTGCCAAGAGAATGAAAGTTTGTTCACAATCACCCTAAGGATTTAATCCTAGGTGATCCCACCAAAGGTGTTACCACTCGTTTTTTTTTTTAGAAACATTTGTGGTAACTTAGCTTTTCTTTCACAGATTGAGCCAGAGAATTATCAAGAAGCTGAATTCGATTAACATTGAATGATAGCTATGCATAAATAGCTTAACTAATTTGAGATAAACAAAGTTTGGAATCTAGTGCCAAGGCCTAAAGATCATTCCATTATTGCCACAAAATGGATCTTTAGAAACAAACTTGATGAATCTGGCACCATTGTTAGAAATAAAGCTAGGCTCGTAGCTCAAGGGTACAATCAAGAAGAAGGTATTGATTTCGATGAAACATTTGCTCCGGTTGCTAAATTAGAAGCCATTCGCATGTTACTTGCATTTGCATGTTATAGAGATTTCAAACTTTATCAAATGGATGTAAAAATCACTTTTCTAAATGGTTTCATAAATGAAGAAGTTTATGTAAAACAACCCCCAAATTTTGAAGATCATGTTTTTCCAAATCTTGTATTTAAACTCTTAAAAACTTTGTATGGTTTGAAATAAGCACCTCGTGCATAGTATGAACGCTTGAGTAATTTTTTAATTGAAAAGAGTTTTACTAGAGGAAAGATTGACACAACACATTTTGTTAAAACCAAAAATGATGATTTACTTTGTGCAAATATATGTGGATGACATTATATTTGGTGCTGCTAATGAAATATTGTATAAGGAATTTGCTAAGTGTATGTAAGGTGAGTTTGAGATGAGCATAATTGGGGAGCTAAATTATTTCCTTGGGCTTCAAATCAAACAATATAAAAAAGCGATTTACATTAACCAAGCTAAGTACACAAAGGAATTACTCAAAAAGTTTGGTATGTATGATTCAAAAATAGCTGAAACACCTATGAGCACGTCAATTAAGCTAGACAAGGATGAAAATGGTAAGTCCATTGAGCAAACAAAATATCAAGGTATGATTGGCTCAGTTCTCTATTTAACCGCAAGTAGACCCGATATTATGTTTAATGTTTGCATGTGTGCTAGATATCAATCAAATCCTAAGGAATCACATCTTAGTGTTGTTAAAAGAATTTTTAGATATCTTGTTGGCACCCAAAATTTGGGACTGTTTTATCCTAGAGGTGTTGCATTTGATTTAATTGGTTACTCAGATGCTGACATTGCCGGGTACAAACTTGATAGAAAAAGTACCAGTGGCACTTGTCACTTCCTTGGTAACTCATTAGTATCTTGGTTTAGCAAAAAGTAAAATTTTGTTGCTTTATCAATGGCCGAAGCTGAATATATAGTTTCCAAAAGTTGTTGTGTCATGACCCGATCCCACTCCTAAGGATTAAGGTCATAACCGGCCAATAATCATGAGATTATCTACAGCCTCAAACAATTTCAGAAATATTAAAGAGGTCAAAACGGAAGCAGATTTAAAAACTCTGTTCAATGAGTTGTGCTTACATGGTATAGCAAAATCATTCCAAAGGCATTTCATAATAACTCACACATATAAATAGAGTTAACATCTTACATACATCCAGGAATATTCAGATATGCAGCCAGCTAAACAAAACTTATATACATAGGTGATCCAACGTGATCACCAAAATAGCAAAGAGTAATAAAAGGGCAAAAGGGACAAAAACAAAATCTCGTGCGTGAGACATTCAAGCTGACCCCTCAAAAACTTAACTTCCTTTCATAATCTTCACCGAGGCTGGGTTTGAACGTCTCTTTGCTCACCTACATACACATGAATGTGAGTAAGCGAAAGCCCAATAAATAATATCAAATAAGGAAGTTACATGAATGAAAATTTGTTAACAAACATATCAAATGGCCTTAGGCCTATTCATGTTTTTATCTAATACATCAAATGGCCTTAGGCCTAAATGTATCAAACGGCCTTGCGCCCAATTCATTTTTATCAAACGGCCTTAAGCCCAATTCGCTCGTGTCAAACGGCCTTTGGCCAAAGCGTTCATGTCAAACGGTTTTTAGCCCAATCATTTCTATCATATGGTCTTTGGCCTAATCATTCATGTCAAATAGCCTTTGACCCAATCATTCATATCAAACGACATTTAGTCCAATCATTTCTATCAAACGGCCTTTGCCCCAATCATTTGTATGACGAATATCCAATTTGATTTAATAACTCTGTAAAACTCATACATAAGTGAGCATTTGGAAGTAGCATACTTCAATACATTCTTATTAAGATATTACTCACAGTGTTTTGCCGGTGGATTCGCCTTTGTGCTTGACCTTACACATTTCATAACATATCGGGTTACAAACGATTCAATTCGTTCTTAATTTGTTTATTTCTCTTAGGCCTCTTCTTATCCTTTTAGGTCCATTACAATGCGCAATTCATGCCTAAGAGTGCTTAGAAATGAAAGAGAACGGAAAACAAAACACAAAAATAACTTGTCAAATTTTCTAAAACAGGGCTCCCCGCTCAAGCGCAGCTTTGGCCGCTCGAGCGGACCCCTTTTTTGGTCTGCAAAAGTACTGGTTGCTTGCAATTTAGGCTCGGGTGAAACTTTCGGCGCATAAGCGAGGAGTCTTGTAAAACAAGGTACGCTCGAGCGCAGCTTTGACCGCTCGAGCTATCGTGCAGTTTTCTGCAAAACTTCTGGGAGTTAAGTTTTCACGCTCAAGCGAGACTTTCCTCGCTCAAGCGGATAAGTCGAATTCTGGGTTTTCCAGAATTCTGTCTAAGCTTCAAAACAAATCTTCAAATGTCTAAAGCTCATGTACTTGATACAAAATCATGGAAATCTTTATACAACATAAAGACATAAGCAAATTGAGTCTAATTTGTCCAAAACCATAATTCAAATCCCAAATCATTTCACATTTTTCTTGACAACCTCATAACACAAGTTACCAAACTTCATATCTTCAAGGATGGCACATGCATGTAATTTATGGACTCTAATTCCATGTCAAATGATATAGATAATGGTCAAAGCCAACAGGTTCAACAAATTATGCATGCATGTAAATTTTAGTGCCCAATTCTTCATATTTAACATGCTTCATGCTAGATTATGCAAATTCATGACAATTCTCTACATGCATGTGAAATTGACTTCAAATTCATCATATATAGCTTAAACTTTGTCCTTAATTACCAATTCTCTTTGAATTCATATAATTACAATTCAAACTCATGAATTAAGGGTTGGTTACTCACCTATAAGTTCTAATCCTTCCAAATTTGGCTAATTTCTTAGGTCTAGCTTCCAATTTCCCAAGCTTTGAACTAAATTCACAATTTGAGCCTTCTTCTCTCTCTAGAACCAGCCCTCTCTCTCTCTAGAATGTGATTTCAGCCAAGTTGTAAGGAATGAGCTCAAAAAGTGAACATAAGTGTAAATAAGTCACTTATATATATTTGCCTAATCAATTTGGGTTAAGGCTAATCAATTTAATCTAATTAATTTGGTCTGAATCAATTTTTAATTAAACTTCACCGTAGACTCTAAAAATCATGCTATGGATAAAAATACAGTCAATTTCACTTTTTGACACCTCTACGGCCTTCAATGTAAATTCTATAGTAGAAAACTGAACAGATTTTCCTACGGTGAATAGATAAAAATTCAAACACACGCATAATCATATAAATGGCACTCAAAATCATATCAAGCACATAACCATAATCATAATTAAGATTAATTATCATAACACGGGACAGGGTTATCACATGTTGTGCCTAGGTACTTTTGATGAAACAACAATTGGAAGACTTTGATTTGCATTATGATCACATCCCTATTAAATGTGAATTAGTGCCATCAACTTAAGCAAAAATCCAATTCAACACTCAAGAACAAAACATATTGAAATTTGACACCACTTTTTAAGAGATCATGTTCAAAAAATGGATATTATTCTTGAATTTATAAACACCGACAATCAATTGGAGGATATTTTCACAAAACTCCTAAACGAGGATCGCTTCAATTTTATTCATAGCGAACTTGGAATGTCGAATTCTACTTAAAAGGTTTTGTTGTAAATGTGACACTCGAATTTTTCTTAAAATGATGTATTTTGTACTATTACATTAATATGAAAACATTTATATCAATTGAATGCTATCAAGTCTCTCATACATTTCTTCTTCAACATAATTTTGATATCAAACAATTTTTTATTATTATTGTGATTCTATTCTTCAACATAATTTTGATATCAAACAATTTTTTATTATTATTGTGATTCTATTTTTATCTATCCAAAAACCACATCTGCATAAGCCTTAGCCACAACCAGCAACCTCAGCAACACAGTAGGACTACAAAAAAAAAAAATTTGCCTGACCGCTTGTCTGGGGGGTCGACCGGTGCCCACCTGGACAGGTTTTAAATACTCTAAACTGACTGCTCTGTCCAGATTTTCCCCTTAGTCTTCGACAATCTGTGCCTTACCTCTTAAACCTTCATCTCTTTTTCTCCTAAAGCTCTCTAAAATCACATATTTCATCAAATCCTTACACAAATTCAAGTAAGTTTTCCTACATTTCTTGTTTTTCCTTATGTTTTGGTTTCAAACTCCATGATTTTACTTGAGATATACACCTATGGTGGGTTTTGTTCAAAACTGAAAATGGTGAAATCTTTTCATCAACCTTGTTTCCCACGTGAATATTTTGCTTAGAATAGAATAGATTGATGTTGCTTAATTCATTTTTTTTTCATATCTGTACTTGAAATTTGTTTTTAGTGTTTACATTGCCTACACACACACACACACATATACATGCTTATATATATATATATATATCTTTATATATATAGATGTTTATGGCTGACTTGTAGAACCTCCGAAAAATTTTCCCAACTATGTAGTCAATTTCTATGATAATATAAAGATTGTGCTCACCATCTGTATAATCACTAACTGTCATAATTTATGTTTCCATCTCTTGTTTCCCTAATATCCTTAAAAGGATCAGAAACAATTAAGTTCCTTCTGGAAGTAATAATCAATTTTGTCCTGATGTGTCAAAATTTAGGATGATTTCATCTTTTCCATTGATACTTCACTAAATTATGTCTTTATTATATACCTTTATGTTAGGAACTTATCATGTTTATCAACATGGTTATTTGGCTTCAATATCTTGAATTTTTTTTTGACTCTGCAACTTGTATTCCTTTTTATCAGTCAGTGCCATGAGACCAGATATTTTTTTTTTTAAAAACACTAATTTTTTTTTGGTTGTACCTCAACACTACTAAATTATAATTGCTCATATGTGCCTACCATTGTTAACCTCATTTGAAGGACCAGATATTTTTTTTGCTTGATTATTAACCATTGTCAAATGGTTGTTCTGTTTTATTTTCAAACAATTATGGCTCCTCACACTAAGAAGCCTTGAACCCGAGAGGAAGGTCAGTCTTCACATCCAGCATATCAATATCTAACTATTGACTTCCTCACACCATTCCATCGGGTCCAACCTTTAAGCCAAACACCTTAAACCCCATCTCCGCATTCTCCATTACTTTTTATTAGAAAATGTCACTTCCAAAGCCAGTCATTATGATGCTCCTACTTTTAATGCCTATTTGCTTTATTGTTTTGAGATTGGGTACCTATAGCGATTCTGGTTTTGGCCCGTCACTTGTTGTGTTCTGGACTTGAGTTGTATAGTCCTAAATAGTGATTCATATCTTGTTTCCCTTGTCTCCCCTTTATTTTGGTTATCGAGTTGTGGTTGCGTGTTTGGAACAGGTTGGTTGTGTATTTTTCCAAACCTGTGATGCTCAAATTTTGACTTTTCCACTCGAGCGGGCATTCTAGCGCTTGAACGGGCTTCACAAATTTTGCTCCTCTGCTCGATTTGCCATTCACACGCTCCAGCGGGATTTGTCAACTCTCAGTATTTTTGCAGGTATGTAAATACTGGGAGAGTATATTGGACGCTCGAGCGGGGTCCTTCGTCTACAAAACTTCTGGAAGTGCGTATCCTACGCTCGAGCGCCACTTTTCACACTTGAGCGAAGCATTATGTCTGACGCTTGATCGTCACTTTCTACGCTCGAGCGGACTGCGTGTATAACAATCCATGATGATGACTTTTTGAATCACTTTTTCATATCTCTCTCTCTCTAAAACTTCTCAAAAAGCTAGATCTTGAGTTTCTCTCTCTAAAACTCACATTCTCTCTTCGATTTCATCTAGATCCGTTGATCTCTTCGCCTTTGTGTCTTTGAGAAAAAGGTAGATCGTCTTAAGATCTTCATTTTGATTTGAATAGAAGTGGGTTTCGGTGTTCTTGGAGTTTCACTCTCGTTTGGGTTATCTTCTCTCTTTGAGGTAGGGATCTTTTTTACACCCTCACATGATATTTAACTTAGTTATTTGTCTCTTGTGTACCAATGGTGCGATTTGGAGATGTTTTAAACAAACCTAGGGTTTGGGTATGAGATGAAAAGAGGGGTTTTGGGTGAAGGTAAAATAAATGATTGTGGGGTTTGAAAATGATGTTGTGTTGTGTCTAATTTGATGATTTTGGCACACATAATTGAAATTGGCATTAAAAATGTGAGATTGGATGGTTATTGATATGAATGGTGGGATTGGTTATATACTATCTCACTCTTTGGAAATCTTGAATAGATTATCTGTCTTTAGATTGAATATTTGTTTACAAATAACTGTATTGGGCTATCGGTGGAGGAAAGTTATGATTGTTGTAGAAATTACATGTGGGTTAGGTGAATTGAAACTGGTCCGTGGTTGGTTATCATGAATATGATTATGCTATGAATACATTGTATATATATGATTATATGGGAGTGGAAAGGGGATGTGCTCCATTGTTTGGGAGGAGAAAGGGGATGGACTCCACTATAATTAAGTTGGCTAGAGTGTCTAGGGTGAAAGTAAAGAAACTATACATGGGTGCCGATCTCGCGGATGAAATATCTGTAAAATGGAAAATAGAAATTATATATGGGTGTCAATCCCGCAGACGAATATCTATAAAATGGCAGTTTGAAGTGCTTATGTATGACTTGTATGATTGGAAAACCCTTGAGTTGTAGTCTCAATTTGGTTGCTGAAAAATGATGAAAATGACTCATGAATTGAGATAAATAAATGGATTAGAAATGAATTGATGGAAACCGGACTATGTTTTGAAATTTGATATATTATGAGTATAAGAATTTGTGGACATTTTATCATAGGCATTATATGTGCATATTGTACTTATACCTTTACAAAATTTCGTACACTGTGTGAGATGATTCCTACTGGGTTGTGACTCACCCTATTTGAGAATAACATTTTCAGATGTTGGTGACATGCCTCCACCAAGGCAATAGCATTGGAGGGATCTTGGGAAGCAAGAGTTTTCCCGTTTTGTTTTATTTTTGTATAGCCTAGAGCTAAATTTGTATGAGTTAGTCTCCTTTTGTTGTAATGAAGCCAAGACTTGGAAACGTGTAAGCCCGAAGGACATTTATTTATGTTTAACTCTTTTGTATTATTAACTTTTTGTAATGAAAGGGCTAATACTTTGATTTATACTGTTATATATATATACATTCTTTTGGGTTGTATTTATAGTATAATTTGGGGGCGTTACAGTACCTTTTTGATTTGTGCTATATCATCATGAGAGAAATGACCCTTGTTTCTCCTTCACGTGACAAATCCTTGGCTTTTGGAGCCTTGTTGACAAAGCTCTTCAAACATTTCAAAGTCAAATTTACCAAAGAGCCGGAATCACCTATTGCCTCTAACATCAATGAATACACCATCAACCATGCTGAAAGAGGTGATATTCTATTAGGAAGTATGGCTGCTCTTGATATTCCCATGGAGGATCCTTAAGGTCATCTTCCAATTGCCATGCCACCACCCTACTAACCGCCTTCTTCTTATTGGACGGATTTTTTAGCTATGGAACAGGACCACTACAATCAACGCGTAACATGGAAACAACAAATGGCACAGCAACTGACTCAATTTGGCGATGCTCAAAGCTCTTTGATTCAGCAATTTGGCGACCTCTCCACTCATGTTGATCATATTGAGGCCCACATTGATGCCATCTATCACCATCACTTCCCTCCTCCACCCCCAGATTCTGAGCAGTGACTTTTGATTTTTTTTTGATAATGTCATAGGAGGAGAAATTGTGATGCTTTGTTTCAAACAAACTAGTAAAGGAAAAATGGTGATGTTTATTTTTGGAATGATGTTATGTTTTGCATTAGTAAAAACTTATCTTGCCTAAGATTTTTATGTTTGCCTTAGGAAGAAAATTAGTTTGAACCCTTCCTTCTAAAAAGCTGTTATGTTTGGCACCATAGTTTGGGCATATTATTTTAACTAATCTCCTACATCTATAGTATGGTATCTTAATCTCATACCATGCCTTGATTAAAATCATATTGATTGCTAAGGTGCTAACTTGTGTATCTGGTATGAGCAATCATTCAGGTGGAGCACGACATGAGGGAGAGTTTTTTCTTACTCTCAAACAAATCAAAACATCATGGTGTGCCATTATTAAAAAGGGAGAGATTGTTAGACTTATTTATTTTTGATATTATTTTGATTATGTTTCTGATTTATTTGGAATAGAAAAATAGATTGAAATCCTTTATTATATACAATTATATTTTCTTTCCTAATCATTTTTTTTGGAGTGTAAAAATATGCTTAATCAGGTGTTAATTTCAGCCCAAAATAGAGTCCAAAACAGCCTGACACAGTAGCAGCCGAAGCAGGCTAGCCTAGAGGGGGCCGGACGTCCGGGAGGACATCTGGTCGGACGACCGTCTAAGGGTTTTGCACAATTTTACTTCAATTCAATTTTGCTTCACACCAGTTGTCAGTACAGTAGTATACTCGTCAACCATGGAATTCATCCTTGACGACCGGAACCCCACTGGACATCCAAGCGGATGTCCTTTAAGAACAAAATTTGGTTTTGGACATTCAACTAGATGACCACTCTATACTACAACGACTCTTTTTCAAAAATAGTTGTCATTAATCAGACCCATATTTCAACTCCTTCACGATCTAATCTTGCATAGGAAATGCGAATTTGAGTCGAGTAGATTTAACCAAAATCTTACTCAATCTCCTCGTCACACGTAACTCCTTGATTTGCTGCTTGATAAATAGCAGAGCTTCTGCTGAACAAAAAAGAAAGCAACAACACAAGCAAGAAGTTTTCTTTGATCTTTCATCACTCTCATCTTTCTCTATTCTCTGAAGTGTTCTTCATTTGGTTTTCTTTTTACCTTCAAAAATTACAGTGAGCTTTAGCTTTAAGTATATATATTCCTGTAAGGGTTTTATTTTTATTGATATAAACTCAAAGCTTCAATCTTTGTAATAATTCTTGAGAGAGTTTCATTTCAAACTTTCTGTGAATGCAAAACCTATAATTCAAATTTTGTAAGAGTGTAGTACACTCAGGTTTCTTGACTCTTTGAGTGTGATTAAGAATCAGCTAAAGAAGGCAAGGTTTTGGACTTGGTATAATCTTTGTAAAATTTGTAGAGGATTACTCCATTTGTGAAGAGGTTGCTAGCACCCATTGAAGCTAAAAGATAGGTGAAAATCTCAAGTGAAGCTTGAGGAGTGAATGTAGGTTTGGTTGAAACTGAACCACTATAAATTTGTTTGCCTCATTTTTCTTAATCTTTTTGCTTAACTGATATAACTATTTACTGTAATTACATACTTCATTGTTAAATTTTTCATTAAGCATTATCATTAACTGTTATTCATCTACTACTTGGAATTAATTATCTGTTGTGCAAATTGTAATTTTTATTGGATATTATTATTTTGTATTTGTCAAAACCTAATTCACCTCCCTCTTAAGTTGTCTTTTGGATAACACCTCTTTGTGACTCCTCTCGATAGCTTTGTTGGAATTTATGATTTTTATAGGCTTATTTTGAGCCAACTTTGAGCTCAAATTTGAGTGGAGTCTACACGTTTTTTGAGGTGATTCCAAAAAGGTGACGTGTTCCTTGCCGCATGACAAGTCACATGATGAAGACGATTCGTCAAAACCATTTATGAGTGAATGGGAACTTGATATCGTTTTCGGGTTCGTGGAATGGACAATTCAAGAAGTAAAATGTGGGTTTCCTTGAAATGAGTTATCCCACATTGAAACTTTAATAGAGCTTGTGTATGTATACAAGCTCTAAGTGGCAACACTTGGGTTGGGCCCCAAGGGGCCTCCCAAGTTTGTAGAAGGAAGAAGTTATGGATAATGTAAATTTTAGCCCAAACCACCACACGCACGTGCGCCGCCGCCACCAGCCGAACAAGCCGAGCTGAGCCGTACTGGGCGTGAGTATGGGTCGGGTCGGTTCTAATATTAATTTTTTTGACAAAATTTATTTAAAATTTTCTAAATTCTTGTAGGAAATTATTTAAATTGCTAAATGTATTTGAATTCAATTTTTTTGTCTAAAAATTGTGCCTCTTCCAAGTTCGAATTCTACAAAATTCTCAACAGATAAACGATTTTTAACAGATTTAAACTGCCTAGTAGTTATCTGTCCAAAACTACCAGCAGATTTGTTCAAATTTGAACTACACCAGTTCTAGTCTGAAAACAGATCTATTCATCGCTTTTGCACCTGTTCGAACAAATCTAAAGGTCACTTATTTTGCCTATAAATACTACATCATTTCTAGCAGTTTGGGATGCAGAAATTCTCTTATTGCATTGAATTTTTGCTCTCTTTGCATTATTCTACATACTAGTTTTATAGAAAAAATTTCAGAGAGTTTAGAACACAGGTTTTGTTTGCTGTACAGATTGTTTGGAGTGCTACTACAATTTGTGAAGATCATTGTATCCTAGGAGATAGATGTCATTTATTCGTAAGTACTGTAGCGGAGTGAATCTTTCTTCAGAAGAGAGTGTCTCACACTCGATTTGATCTTTTTGTACTTTTACATTTCGGTAAAATAAATTCAGTAAGTAATTTATTTTTATTTGTTTAATTTGTTTCAAGTTATTTATTTTACACATAAGATTGTTCTAACAATTTTAAAATAGACTCGAATTATTCTGTTTAAACATAATTTTTTGTAACAACCCAGATTTTTAATTATTCTGTAAAATTTATACTATTATTATTTAATTACAGTTGGAAAAATATATGATTTATTTTGTATTATTATGTGTAGTTTTGCAAAGTATTATGAATTTAGGGGTCAAAGTATACATAAATACTAATAATAATCGGTGTGGTAGTAAAATAAATAATTAATTTTCTGTTGGTATACAATAGAGTGTAATTTAATTAGGGATTAATTTATTTATATAATTATATTAAAAAAATTGGGTCAAAATATAATTATCTTAAATATCTATTAGAGATAAGTATGAATCTATATAATTAATGAACGAATCTGGAGAGAGGGATGCGCCGGGCCACGTGTTGGCCAACTGACGCTCTCACCTCCTTATAAATAAGGAGGTGGTGATCTTGGAAAGAAAAGGAAAAGAAGGAAAGAAAGAAAAGAAATAAAGGAAAGAAATAAAAGAGAGAAGGAAGGAAAGAATAGTGGAAGTCGAGAGGGTCTTTGGTAGTGGAAAAAAAGAGTAAGGTATTACTTTTAAGGTGAGTTATATTATACCTTGAGTTACTATTATATGTTTTACGTACGTTTTGACTTACCATATTTATTTTATACAAGTTATGTTTTATAAATTATTACAAATTGTATTATTATTTTAGTTACGTGGTTTAATTTCTGAACCCTATTTGTGAAAGTAAAACTTATGAATATGTTTGTTTATATTTTAAAAAATATTTGACTATGACCTTATAAACAATTATTTTTGTAAGTACCACCATGGGAGTTCCACGCTTTAGGGGACTTAAATAACCATTGGCCTCTGTTTGACCACTTTGTGGTCTTCTGTTTGTCATGGATCCATTGACTTCTGTTCGGTGCGGAGCAAAGTGCTGTATGGAGCTAAGTGCTACACTGTTGTGGGAGCCACCTCCAGAGTTCATACGAGCCACCTCTTGACTCCGTACTTCTGTTTTGACTGTCACTTCTGTGACCTCTGTTCTGTTCTGTTCTGTACCATAGTTATGGTTATATATTTACATAATTTATGTATTTCAATTTCTGTCACTTAAATGATTTATTTACCAGACTGAGTTATATAAATGTTTTAGCCTAATTAACTATCCATGGTTATTTTGTGTCCCTTATACTCTTGGTATAATATTTCTTACTCTACCATGTGCTTATAGCTGTTTACCAATTTTCAGGAAACATGCAATTCAGAAATAGCTTTTGAAAAGTCTTAGATGCGAGACTGCGGAATAGACACACAACACTTTTATTGATATTTTTCTATGTAAATATCGGTCTTTTTGGTCAATATAATTTTGTAATAAAAATAGAAACTCCAATGATTATTTTGGTACTCTCATTTAAATATTACTTTCGCTCGCGTTTATTTGTTTGTTTAAGAATTGGCCGGAGGTAACCTCAGTTACTGGCCATCACGATGTTTAACCCTTGGGTACGGGGAGCGGGTCGTGACAAATGGTATCAGAGCAATGGTTTATGAAAAAATTTTAAAAAAAATCATCATTGGAGCATAGGACATATGCACATTTAAGAAGTAGGATAGCGGGTAATTAGTACCTAAATATTATATTTTGTTAGTCGATTTAATTATATTATAATTTTATATGATTTTATATATATAATTTTTTTTGTGTGTGCATAATTTGTGAAGGATATTAGATATAATTTATATTTGTTATAGCAAAAGAAAGAAAAGAAACAAAGAATGTCGAGCTCAAGCACCCACAAAAATTATAATATAATTACATATATATAATTTTCAGTTCAGTGTTCAACAAAAAAAAAAAAATTATTTCGATTTTTTTAAAAGTGTGTTCAAATTATAAAGATACTAATTTTGAAACTATTTCCCATCAATGAAAAGTTCACCTCAAATTTTTTCAACTCTTACATATGATTCTGTCATTGTGTTCTCATTTTTTTATTTTTATCGTAAACAAAACGAGTGAAAAGTTTTTAAAGTCATCCATTATTTCTCATTTTAGCTCAAATCAATTTTTGACAACTAGACCGTGAGTTGTTTTTGGTAAAGTTTTTTTTTTGAGTTAATATTTTCTATCAGATTAATCATCTAATAAATATTTATCAGAGTGCGCAGCGGATAGTTTACATACATGACAAATTTTGAGGACGAAATTTTAAAAGAAGGGAAGATTGTAACAACTCAAATTTTTAATTATTCTGTAAAATTTATACTAATATTATTTAATTACCGTTGGGAAAATATATGATTTATTTTGTATTATTATGTGTAATTTTGTAAAATATTATGAATTTAAGGGTCAAAGTATAAATAAATAATAATAATAATGGGTGTGTTAGTAAAATAAATAGTTAATTTTCTGTTGGTATACAATAGAGTGTAATTTAATTAGGGATTAATTTATTTATATAATTATATTAAAAAAATTAAGTCAAAATATAATTATCTTAAATATCTCTTAGAGGTAAGTATAAATCTATATAATTAATGAACGAATCTGGAGAGAGGATGTGCCGGGCCACGTGTTGGCCAACTGACGCTCTCACCTCCTTATAAATAAGGAGGTGGTGATCCTGGAAAGAAAAAGGAAAAGAAGGATAGAAAGAAAGGAAAGAAAGAAAAGGGAGAAGGAAGGAAAGAATAGTGGAAGTCGAGAGGATCTTTGTTAGTGGAAAAAAAGAGTAAGGTATTACTTTTAAGGTAAGTTATATTATACCTTGAGTTACCATTATATGTTTTACATACGTTTTGACTTATCATATTTATTTTATACAAGTTATGTTTTATAAATTATTATAAATTGTATTACTATTTCAGTTACGTGGTTTAATTTCTAAACCCTATTTGTGAAAATGAAACCCATTAATATGTTTATTTATATTTTAAAGAATATTTGACTATGACCTTATAAATAATTATTTTTGTGAGTACCACCACGGGAGTCCCACGCCTTGGAGGACTTAAATAACCATTGACTTCTGTTTGACCACTTTATGGTCCTCTGTTTGTTATGGATCCATTGTCCTCTGTTCGGTGCGGAGTAAAGTGCTGTACGGAGCTAAGTGCTACACTGTTGTAGGAGCCACCTCTAGAGTTCGTACGAGCCACCTCTTGAATCCGTACCTCTATTCTGACTGTCACTTCTGTGACCTCTGTTCTGTTCTGTTCTGTATCGTGGTTATGGTTATATATTTACATAATTTATGTATTTCTGTTTCTGCCACTTAACTGATTTATTCAACTGAGTTATGTAAATGTTTTGGCCTAATTAACTATCCATGGTTATTTTGTGTCCCTTATACTCTTGGTATAATATTTCTCACTCTGCCATGTGCTTCTAGCTGTTTACCAATTTTCAGGAAACATGCAATTCAGAAATAACTTTTGGAAAGTCTTAGATGCGAGACTGTGGAATAGACATAAACAGCACTTTTATTGATATTTTTCTATGTAAATATCGGTCTTTTTTGTCAATATAATTTTGTAATAAAAATAGAAGCTCCAATGATTATTTTGGTACTCTCATTTAAATATTACTTCCGCTCGCGTTTATTTATTTGTTTAAGAATTGGCCGGAGGTAACCTCAGTTACTGGCCATCACGATACTTAACCCTTAGGTACGGAGAGCGGGTTGTGACATTTTTCGTCTATTTCCTTTCTTCTTTTCTTCTTCTTACAGAAATGATTTTTTGTGGTTGTACAAATAATATTCTGGTTAGAAAAATAAATAGTAATAATCTACTGTTTGAAAAATAGTAATAATATACTATTTATTTTCTTTGACAACTAGTTGTAATATACTGGTAGTCCTTAACAATTTAGAATATTTATTTGTGAAGTTAGTCAGAAATTAATTTTGGTTTTCAGAAATAATTTCTGAGTGTCCATTGTGGGAGCCGGATAATTGGAAAAGTCGGAAGCGTACTCTGGAAGACAGACACTACTCGGCTCTATCTTACACGATCAGAATGCTGAATAATACAGATAGGCCGAATAAATATTGAACTATGGAGCCGAGTAAATAAGAGGATGATGAGTGAAAAGTGGGCCTGGCCCCGAGGCCAGGGAACAAATATAAATAAAGGAGTAACAGAATAAGAAAGGTATGCGAGAATTGTTGTGCTAAACATCGAATACAAGCATTCTTGAGTGTGTAGACTGCTTGTCCGTCGAAGTGCTAATTCTGGCACCCCTGACTGAAGTGTTTATTTCTTTTCAGGTGACTATCAGCGGATCACAAGCTCCCCTCAGGATCAGAAGAGTATTTCCAAACCACATCTCCACAATTGGCGCCGTCTGTGGGAATACTCAAACACATCCATGGTGGGCGCAACGGAAGACCCTCTGATAACCACTGATGAAACAACGCAAAGAGACGACCTCACTCCATCAAACATGCTTGGACCGGACACCGTCCCTGTAAGACGCGCTCTGAACTTCGCCTCACCCTCGACTCCAGAGCATGAAGCAATGCAAGCGATCATGGAACAAGCAAAGCAAAACGAACAAAGGTTGGAGAACATGATCGCGGAGAACGAACGTCTTCGTGAAGATTTGGCCTTGGAAGTGGCAAAGTCCAAACAAGCTGTACACCTAAAGGCAAATCGATCTCCGCAGGCAGGTGGTTAACGACCTCGAGCCCGACAAGATGACACTGATAGCGGCTCTGACTCGTTATCCCCGGAGCCCAGGAAGAAGGGGCAACCTAAAACTGCCATTTCTTCTGAAGAAAGTCCCCGTATAAGGCACAAGCGAAGAAGGCACAGTTCACACAAACCCTTCGTACGACGGATTGCAAAGGCGGTGCTACCTAAGAAATTCAAAGCACCATCATTCACCTTGTACGACTGCAAATCAGACCCCACCGACCACATCCGCCACTACAAGCAAGCCATAACATTGCATGCAGATGACGAGGCCCTCATGTGCCGAATATTCCCCAGCAGTTTGGGACCATTGGCCATCAGGTGGTATTATAAACTGGAGCCGGCTTCGATCAAAACTTTCCACCAATTACAGAAATCCTTCAGGGCCAGATTCATCACTAACGAGGTCCAGCCGAAACAAGTCGACTCTCTCTGGGCAATGCAGATCTAGCCGGGAGAAACACTAAGGGCATATTTGGCACGATATTGGGAGTGCTTTAATCTTGTTGATAACGCCTGCAACGACTCAATGGCCATCACCGCCTTCAAAGTGGGATTACACCTAGACAGTGCCCTCTGCAGCTCCCTGACAAGAAGGCCCCCCAAAAAAGTCTGGGCATTGATGAAGAAAGTTGAGGAATACTGCAAAGTGGAAGACGACGCCTTGCGGGTTAAAGCTGGACAAATGGCCAACAAAACGGCCCCTCCTGAAATTTCTCAGCCAATAAGTTCCGTACCACCTCAGAGTCCTGAACCACGCCAACGAGCTAAACGAGACAAGAAAGTTGATTCTCGTCGATCAAGCGATCAATGCTCACACTGAGCAAATGAGCAACTGCAGAACGATAGCAGGCGCACAAAGCGCGCCGACTAGAAATATACAGAGCTGTCAGAGCCAATCAGCTCGATTATGTCCAAAAACCAGCATCTTCCGTTCTTCAAATGGTCGTCCAAAATGGTTGGACCCCCTGACACACGAAGGCGGAACAGGCGGTGTGAATATCACAAAGATCACGGTCATGATACGGACAGTTGCTATGCTTTGAAAGACCACATTGAGGAATTGGTCCAAGATGGTCGCCTCCAGCAACATGTCTGAAAGAGCGCAATCAAAACAGTTGCCCTTCGGCAGGACTCACCTCCGCTCGGCGTTATTCATATGATATACAGCCTTCCAATGCCACGTACCATACACGCAATTCAGTCAGCCCCCTAGAGGCAACGCACACCAACAAAACAACCCCACGAAGCTCCGAGTGCCATCTATTCTCCTTTCTTTCCTATAGACGACGCCAAATTATATGAGTGAATTTCTGACCACACTGCTAACTCAGTATTCAACTGGAGAGCACTGGCAGAATAGATGGCGCTTGAGTGACTTGCAACAGAAAGAAGAGATTCCGGCGGTGGTTCGTCCACCTGGGGGCACTCCGATGATCAAGTCAATTATCTCCTAAAGATAGATAAAGTGCTTAACTCATTGTTCAGAATATAAATTGCGTATCTTAGACTCATGGGGGTGCCTCTCTTTTATAGTTAACCCAATCTTAGTCTCAATAGAAGCCTAGCTTCGATGGACTTTAGCTCAGTGCTTATCTTGGACTCTCCAATAGATAAAGATAAACTCTCTAAGAGTTTCATCCTTGTCCAGGTTGAGGTCCTACCTCATTGTAGGACTCTTGTCCTTTATCCGCTTATCCCGGACTCCGATATCTTCGGAGATAGCCTCGGCCTAGCCGAGATCACCTCGGCGTCACGACCAGGACACGTGGCACCCCGGC